>CM061141.1:196450895-196797861 GCA_030789695.1 Scilla litardierei
TCCAATTCAGCGGGTGCCATACGATACGGCGCCTTCGAAATCGGCTGCGCACCCGGAACAAGATCGATAGAAAATTCTAGGGCTCGATCAGGTGGCAAACCAGACATCTCCTCGGGGAAGACGTCGCCAAAATCTCGCACCACAGCTGGCCACTCCAGCTCCATCTGGATATCCACAGCCTCCACCGGCCTGGCCCGAAATCTGACAGGACCAAGCGAACTGCTACCACGACTGAACTCAAATACTGGATGTCCGGGAATCTCAAACACCACCTTCTTCCTCCTGCAGTCAATCGTAGCATAGAAGCTCGCAAGCCAGTCCATCCCAAGAACTGCATCATAGTTGATGATGTCGTGGACAATGAAATCAGCAAAAAGCTCATGTCCACAGACCACCAACAAGCAAGAATTGCAACCACGATGCACCGAGACCACGCCATTCCCTGTAACGATATTCCAACTCATGGGAAGAGGGGACGTCAACAAGGAATGCCTCTCCACGAAGCTCCGAGAAATAATGCACATCGATGCACCAGAGTCAAAGAGGACTCGTGCAGGAAATGTGCACACCAAAACCACACCTAACAATCAATTTAATAATCAAACCCTAGTCTAGCAAACAATCATGTTCAAGCAAACAACATATCCTAACAATCAAACCAGCTAGGAAGGTAACAGCTAGATTGAGGATTACCTCCGATAACCTCATCCACAGCCTCACTCTCCACAGCGGTCATCAGAAAAGCCTGCCTCCTCGGCAGAACAGCCTGCTGAAAAGCCTGCCTCTGTGGAACAAGAGCTGCTCCACGACCAGCAGGAACAGACGCTCGCTGCTGCAACGGCTTAGCTGCAACAGGTGCCCTCCGCAGCTGTCCCGCATGCCGACAATCCCTCGCGACATGGGAAGCATCACCACAAACCAAACACTGGCCCAAAAACTTCCGAAACTGATCCTTGATATGGCCAGGCTTGCCGCAGAAATGGCAAGTCTTCAGAACAGGCCCTCCTGGCCTCTTAAACTGAGCAGACTGATTAGGCCTGAATCCAGGTCTAACCACAGCTCTCGCCTGTTCCACAGGCCTCTTCCCAGCACCAACAATAGACCCCCTCCTCTGGTTCACGAGCAGCTCCTGCCTCTTGGCTGCTACTAGAACCTTCTGATAAGACTCCCGGTCAGAAGAGGTCACAAAACTCTGGAGCTCCGAAGCAAGTCCCTGTAGGAACCTCTGAGCTCTCTCCTCAGCGTCCTACACCATCTTTGGTGCAAACCGACTCAGCCTCATGAACTCTTGGTGATACAGGTCCACCGACGAGCTCCCTTGCTTCAAATCGATAAAACGCTGCAGCATCTCTTCCCTGTCAGCTTTCGGGAAGAACTCCCCCTCAAATCTGGCCTTGAAGGTAGCCCAAGCTATCGGCTCCACCAATATCTTCTCTTCCGCATCCCACCAATTCCGAGCATTATCCTTGAGTTGCCTCTTCGCCAAATCAACCCATCCAGCCGGGGTGATCATGGCCATCTTCAGATTGTCCTCGATGTTCCGAATCCACTCATCGGCAGCCAGAGGACCCTCAGACCCATCAAAATATGCGGGACCCAGCTCCCGAAATTGCTTCACTCATGGCTCAGAGCGAGGGGCATCCGAAAGAGCCCGGGCAGCTCGAGCAAGTGGAGCATTCTGGACTTGCAGGAGCACGCCCTGCTGCACTTGCATCATCTGGAGCATCATCCGCATCATCTCGCCGTTGGTGGGTTCCCGCTCAGGCTCCTCATCATGAGGGAGCGCACCACTACCCCCACCACGGGTGAATCGTCTTCCTGCCATCTAGTGACACAGAGAACGAATCAGATTAGACTCATAGCTTATGACGTCGGACGTCGAACTTAGTTTATTGGACATTCTGATATTATTATCGCTATTCCGATAATCGTAGTTACAGAAGGACCTGCATGGGCCACCAACAAAACCTGTCACGACCCGCTTCCCTAAAATGGAGGCGAGACGTGAAAAGGTCCGCACGAGAGTGGAGCCGTGAAGCCCCAAAACCGATAAGCGTCAATAAAACATAAGCAGGTCCCTGTAACCACAACGGAGCAACAATAATAATAAAAGGAGAGACAGAAATAAAATTCTCATATCTCATAAATTGTCCAACATGAAAATAAGTCCAACATCCAGAAAAGCCACCAAGCTAAAAGAAAGAGTCTAAAGGCCCAGAACAAGGCCAACAAAAGCAACGACATAACAAACTATAGGTGCTACGCACCGATAACAAAACAACTGTCTAAACAAAAGTAAAACACAACGAAGACACTAGGACTGGTCCCCAGTGTCCACGTACTCCCCGTCAAACACAAGCTCGGGCTCGGCGTCAGCAAACACCTCGTCCTCAACAAGGTACTCAGGCTCAGGATCTAACATGTGTCACCCAAAAGAGTAAAGGGGCACATGTCAGCAAGTCTAAAAGACTTGGGCAAGGAAACCAATAGTAAGGCAACTAGCAACCTAGCAATTATAGTATGCATGACATGACAGTTATAACATGAGTGCACAATCAAGACATGGCAAGACAATTTGTACAAGAGAACAATCATCGGGACAAGACAAGAGTAGCCAAGCTACTATCAATCTCAATCAATTCACTATTCACATTTCACGTTGTTTTGTAGATGTTTACGCCCTTCAGCTGAATGGTTCATCATCACACTGATCGGCCCTAAACACTACCCCACCCCAGAGTTTACGCCTTACAACTGCAGTTGCTGATCAGGCAGACTCCCAGTTGAATGGCCGCTTAACCCTTACCCCATCCCACACGCAAACAAACCAGGGTCCCTGCACATGAGCCCAGCAAGTGAGCCAGGGTTGCCCCGCACGGGAGCTTGTTTCTTAGTTCACAATTCAATATCGAGCGTTGGGGTTAGCAACTCATTATGCTCGCTTCTGGTCACGAGCCAGGAAACACAAGTATTGTAGCGATGCTACGCAATCACATAAGCACTTAAAGAATGAAATGACATGACAATTAATTCACGTACCGTTAATGGAAAGTAAACATGACATGGTAATTGTGCAACATGATATATGTCGGAACTAGCTTCGTTGTCAAGCTAGTTCCCCAATTTGCGCCTAGGCGAGTATCATTTTGTCGCCTAGCCTCTTTTACGCCTACAACAAGCAAATGGCCTAAAACATGGCCTAAACCCTAAGTGGCAAGTTTCACTTGCCTAATACCGGGGATGACGATCACGAAGGTTCGTCTCGCGGATGCTAATCTACGGGGGAATCGCTGTTATGGGGAAACAATCATCAATCAACATGAAATTTCATTAGGGTTTCATAAAAATACAAATAGGTTATGAAAACATCGAGGGATCGATTTCTTACCGAGAGGAAGCGGAAGAAACACTCCGGAGAACCCTAGGACCAGATCTGGAAACAAATGGAAAAGTTTGGAGAATTAGGGTTTTTGGGGGATTTTGGGGATTTGATGGAAATTTGGGGGAAATGAGAGGTAGATAGAGTTGATGGAGGGTTTAGATGATGAATCTAGGGCTTGGGATGAAGGAATAGGGCTTGGAGGAAGATGGAGGCTCAATGGGGGAGATTTTAGGGTTTTGGGTCGAGTGGAGGAAGAAGAAAACGTTTGGGAGGGGTATAAATAGGTTGGGCTGGCGGCTGCCCAGAAATTAGGGTTTTAACACAGATTAGTCGGTCAAAGAGCAACCACTGACCGACTAGTTTGGCAACTAGTCGGTCGGTCGACCAACGCAGACCGACTAAGTGTAAACAGTAACTTCTGAACGAAAATAGGATTTAGATTTAGTCGGTCCATGAACAAATACTGACCGACTAGTTTAGCATCTAGTCCGTCGATGACCGTTCTTAGACCGACTAAGAGTAAACAGTAACTCGTCTGTACAGTAGAACCAAGAATTAGTCGGTCTGAGTACAAAACTTAACCGACTAGTTTAACAACTAGTCGGTCGAAAGATGAACTTAGACCGACTAAGAATGAACAGTACTGATACTAAAATTTAGATGGTGTGTTAGTCGGTTAAAGAAGCATTGCCGACCGACTAGTTTGCAACCTAGTCGGTCAACCAACGTTCTTAGACCGACTAACGATAAACAGTAATTCCTGAGAAATTTAGAAAGCCAACTAGTCGGTCCAAGAAGGATTGCCGACCGACTGGATCGTCATCTAGTCGGTCGGTGCCCCTTCTTATACCGGCTAATAAGCACCAAAAGTTCCGATACGGAGCGCGGGGCCCCAGGATCGATTCCTAAGACTCCTAGGCTTGATCTAATAGTAAGATACGACCGTTATGAAGTCCGTCACGAATGACATACTTCGAAAATCGACGATCCTAAGGAAGAAACAAGAATTCACGACGAAACGAGCGAAAAAGAAAGTCACGGAGACGAAAACCACGCATGAGGAGAAAATCCACCAAAACATATATTATATTATAATAAATCCAGATACATGAAAACCAGTCGTTACATAAACTGTGTTTACTATGTTGATTTATTCAAGTTAAATTATCATATGATTTCATTAAAGGAGGTTGTACAGTACTGCTACTATGTGTTAACATATATGTACTGTTAACATCACATGATACTACTTATAGGGTATAACATGACATTAATTCTAATGTTTTATAATCTCTGGAGCAAGGTAAAACAACTGGTGAAAGTGTTTAGCTTATTAAAACCCTAACTTAAAATCACAGCTTATGTTTAGGAGTAGTGGCAGAACCATTTGTTATAAGCTAGCACTTGCATGGGCATCTAAATGTCATGAGACCTACATGTTTCGTGCCGTTGCCGAAGGTGTGAGCAGAGAACTTGGGCGGCGGCAACCAAGGAGGTCGGCGGCGACAAGAGGAGCTCTGAGCGGCGGTTTTGACGATCTGTGGCATCGGGGAAGCACTGCAGCAGCGAACTGCTGTTTGTGGGCATGCGGGGCAACCTTAGGCCGTTGACTCCTGGCCGGGGGAGACTTCAACATCTGCCGGCGGCCGCATGACGCGCCCCCGATTTGCAAGCCGCAAATGGCCGGGGGACCCGGTGGAGGTTTAGATATTTGTAACCGCAAGCTCTCGGTGTTGTAGTGTGGCTTGGGGGTCGAACACAGGGAGGCTAGGATGTGCTTGTGTCAAAGAGGACCAAAATCACCCCGTGGGTGAGCTAGCCCAAATCGGATGATGGGTTGTCACGGTAAAGGAATGCAAGGTATAGACAATATGAAGGAAAACCCCGGGACTCTGGTTTCGACCCCAACGAGCGGCTCTCGCCGATACGTTCTACGGGTAGAATGGCGATCGGAATTAGGGTCTAATGGTGAGACGTTGCCTCTAAAAGTGGTAGCGGCATCCCATCGGCCCGATATTCCGGTCGGTGCCCATGATGATACGCCGGACTTCCCGGGTTCGATCAGTGGGCACTCCTATGTCCATTAACACTGATTGACTCCGGGAGCACTAATCTCGCAACGATAACTCCCAACGTCTCGTCCTGCCGCTCCCACGCGCTAGGATTCGGCGTCTACGCTAAGGGCGTGAGCTATGGCAAGGGAGTCAACCGCCAAGTTTATTCCCCCTTGGCCCAACGGTCAAAGGCAGTCTTTTTCCCGCCGATGACAATAAAACACCCCGCGTAACCGTTAGATTCCGAATCCCTATCGATTTCCTAACCCTATGGACGCATCGGGAAGAGCCCACGAAGGGGTTTCCGCCGAAATCCCGGATTTGGGAACTAGTCACAAATATTCATTAAAAAGCGATCTAAATGACAATGGACCGTCAAAATCATAATCAGACAATAGAAATGCAATCGTAGTAAAGCAATTAAGATAATACTAAAGTTTTACAAAGATCCGAAAACTTACAAAAACTGGAAAATTACAGCCGTCACAAAATGAAGAAAACAGTAAAAAATAACCAACTCCCGAATCTGGGAAACCTAGGGTTCTATTTATAGAAAACGTCATCACCCGACTGGTTGACAAGTCAACCGGTCGGGTGAGCCGCTTCACAAAATCACAGCGCAAAGCGGTGTTTCACCCGGTCAGTATGAACCGGTCGGTTGGATCTTGGATGCGGTCGGTTGGATCTTGGTGCCGACCGGTTGGATCTTGGTGCAGACCGGGTGATGAGACCGGTTGGAACTTCGAGTATTGGCTGTTTAAATTCAGCTACAGGTGAACTGATCAGGTGAAGGTCACCCGATCGGTTAGCAATCAGCTTCGAATTTCCAGAGACTTTGAGCTTTTGACCCGGTCACTGAACCAACCGGGTGACTTCTCGTGAGCTCCAAGCTGCGTCCGGGTGGTGCACGCGTGCATCACCCGATCGGTTGGAGATGACCAACCGATCGTGTGAGGGGCTGAAAGATGCAATCTTCGTCGATTGACCCCCTGGATCACGCGTGACTCCTCCCGTTGCTCCGAGGACACATGATATCATCGTTTTACGCCCCAAAAGCCAGCAAACTCCTGCAAAACACGGAAAACATGGAAAAGTGAAAGAAAACAAGAAAACACAAGAAAACACGAGAAAACGAATAAAATATGGCGGTAAAATACGGAAAAACACGGAAGAAAACGTGCGTAAATGTATGAAATATAAACGCACGTCAAAGTCCCCCAAGCTGACTCTTCCTCGTCCTCGAGGAAGACGAGTGAGAGTAGGAGCTCGGAGGGGGAAAATAGAGAGAAAGAGAGAAAAAGAAAACTCTATATCCTAGATCGCCCGTCAGGGCCAACAAAATAAAAAACGGCACACCAAGCAAGCAAACGCCAAATCACATCACTAAACCTAGGAATACGAGTCCAAACAAGTGCCGTGGGCCCACGCGGTGAAGCTCAAGTGAGTGTGGTCGTGCGCTAGCAGTCGGTGTCGCTATCTACGATGTGCAATAAAGCTCGATATACACAAATCCAGGAAACGACCCAAAAACCGATTTGAATTGAATAAAGCGGTGAATATTAGTTCAAGCATGCACGAGAATAGAGAGAGAATCGAAAAATGTCATGCGTCAGGGACTCCACAACTAGAGTTAAGGAAATCACTCCACATAGCCTAGATAATAGCTAAAAAGTTCCTAAGCCAAGTGTTTTCGAAACCGATGGGGGTTGAGTTGATGTGGAGAAGAACACTCGGTGCAAATTCTCGCCTTCCCTTTATTCTCGGCAAGTAGGAAAATATTCACACGGGAATTTTTTTGGGTTTTGGGCATTTGTATTTTTTTGGCGTTTTGGCTATACAAAATATTTCTTTTCTTTTCTTTTTGGGTTTTTCTTTTCTTTTCTCTTTTTTTTTGGATTTTTGGGTTTTTGGCTATACACATGTGTACTCTCCCAAGTGGGAGAACGGTACACGACAAGGGGATTTGCACCAAGTAAAACAAAAAAGAAGTCGGAATCTAAACACTTGGGCAAAGGAAACTATTCTCGCTAAATATAGCATGGGCTAAATGGGTTATCCTAGTCCTTAATTGTGGAATTCCGACACATGCGAAATGAAGCGTACGATATATATATAGCATGCAGAAGAAGCAGACAGTAGAAATAAGTACCGCATATTCATATCGAAACATGATAATCTAGGGATCATTCCTGGACAGGTATATAAAGTAAATCACAAAGTAGAAGCACGCCACACGGCTAGGCATGACACACGATTCACAAAAAAGCTAAGTGGACCCACGATGCGTGAAATGCAAGAGAACTCGATATCCTAGGGTTAGTGAGTGTGATTGTCGATGCTATGCTAGGTGTGTGTGACTTTGTGGCAATTCATCATAAGGTTCATCTCTAGGAGAAAGAGATAAAAATAAAAAAAGAAAAAAAATAAAAACACGATGAAAACGGCACAAAAACGAAAAAGAAAGACTCAAATGACGCACAAACTGCGACTCCCCCAAGCTGAAGCTTGCATTGCCCTCAATGCAATAAGAGTGAGTACAGGAGGGCAATGAAAATGGGTGGGAATACGCACCGACACAAAAAGAAATGAAAAACACAGATACGAAACTAAAAATAAAGAAAAATCAAAATCAAACCACACGACACGAAAAACGAAAAAGAAAGAAGGAAATTGAACAAACTAGACGACGCGACACGACGCGACAAAAAGCACACGACACGACACGACAAAAAGGAAAACAAGCACACACACACACACACACACACACACACACACACACACACACACACAAAGAAAATAAAACACGACAACACAGCAAAACAGACTTCCCCCAAGCTAGACATGACAATGCTAGCAATGAAATATGAACGTGAAAGTGCAGGGATACGCAGGGGGGTCAAAAAACAAAGTGAAATCAAAAATCAGGAGAAGGCAAATCCTTGCCCTCCTCGGAAGAGGGTGTGGCTGGGCGGTCGGGGGATGCGGGGGGTGTGCGGAGAAGTGGGGACATAGGTGGGGGAATAGGTGCAATGGTGGTGTGAACGATTGGTGGAGTGTCGGTGGAGGTGGGGAGTGGTGGAAGTATGGCGATCAAAGCAGTGGTAGAAGGGATAGAAATGGGGGGGAAGAGGTGATGGTGACAGTAGTGGGTGGTGGTGGGAGATATTTGGAGCGCACCGGCAATTTCCTGCGGTGCACATATGAAGTGATGGAGGAAGAGGGTGGAGGTAGTGTGGGGGCGACGGAAGTGGTCGTGAGAGGAGAAATGGATACGGGGATGAGAATAGATGTGGGAGGGGGAGATGATCGCCTCGGTGGGGGTGAAGGAGGTGGGGATGGGTGGGATGGTGGAGTGGAAGAATGTGACGGGGGAGGTAATGGAGGTGGGGATGTGTGGGAAGGTGGCGGAGAAGATCTTCGAGGTGGTGAAGGTGGTGGTGTGGGTGGTGGTGGTCCGTGGACGCGAGTGAGAAGGCGAAGAATGGCGGCCACGTTCCTCTCAAGTGCGAGGAAGCATGGGTGAGTGAGAAAGGAGGACGGCGATGGGTCCGAGGGGGTAGAGGATGAGGCAAGATCACGGAGGGCTGCGACCTCCCTCTCAAGAGCAAGACGGGCAGAGACTTGGCGGCGACCAAAGGATGTGGACTGACGTGAGGCAAAAGTTGTGCCGGCAGGTAATGTGGAAGTAGTGCCGGCGGCAGTGGTCATGCCGGCACTGGACACAAGGCCAGAAATGGCCGCAAAAAGGTGCTCAGAAGTGATGGGGCTAGGAGCAGAAACAGGGCGACTCAGGCCAGCCCCCATATCTCGCCGGGACGCAGGAATATCCTGCTCGCCTAAGTGGGCGGTAGGGGAAGGTGGTCTACGTGCGTCCGGGGGAAAGAAAGGAAGGTGCAACCCCTCAAAGAACTCAGGGTCGGGCGGAAAAGTCCAATCCGCCACGATAGCCACAATCATGCGAGCGGGTTTGGGGAGAATAGTGTAGGGGCGAGGGGGGTGGCCGTAATTGAATTCGAAACGACCATCGGGGCGGGGCCTAATCATGTGAATGTGCCGCAGGACGTCAAGATCTAGACGTGATGGTCCTGCGGCAGTAGGAAGATTTTGGGGAATGGGAATGTTAAACTGTGGGGAAGAAACAATGATAGTGATAATGCCCCTACAGCAGATCTTGCCCTTCCTGGCCCTGCTAATCTCGAGAAGCTTGCAAACAAGCCAATCGCCAGGATGGACAGGGACAACCGGGGCCCTGAAACTAACTCAATCATCATCACGAACAAAGGGGAAAGTCATGGCCCAGAGAATAAAAAGATCAGGGATAGTCACAGTGCCTGACTTATCCCGCGGGAAAAATGCAGATGATATGATCCTATGGGCCAGGCGAAATATGGGATGGATGATGGAGGAGGCCTTGGCCTTACCCCAGGGATAGCGACGGAGTATGGTGAGGCGGAACCAGAAATTATCGACGTCAAATTCCGGGGGATATCCGTAGTGCCGGATAGCGTCATTTCCAAGAATAGGGAAACCAAATATATCGCAGATGGTGTCCAGGTTTGTGCGAATGGTTTGGTTACGCACCTGAAAAGTGACGATCGACCCCGACTCACAGACGAGGGAGGAAAGGAATTCTAGGGTGAGTGACGGGTAGGATACCGCAGAGGCATTCAGGAAGGCCAACCAACCTAGATTAGCTGTCACACCCCGCTTCCCTAAAATTGAGGCGAGACGTGAAAAGGTCCGCACGAGAGTGGAGCTGTGAAGCCCCAAACCCGATAAGCGTCAATAAAACATAAGCAGGTCCCTGTAACCACAAACGGAATAACAATAATAACACAAGGAGAGACAGAAATAAAATCTCAAATCTCAAAATTTTTCCAACATGAAAATTAAGTCCAACATCCAGAAAAGCCACCAGGCTAAAAGAAAGAGTCTAAAGGCCTAACACACGGCCAACACAACAAACACCAAGAAAGTATAGGTGCTACGCACCGAAACTAAAAGCAGTCTAAAGAAAAAGGGAAAGCTCTACGAGGACACTAAGACTGATCTCTAGTGTCCACGAAGTCCTCGATCAACGCGGGTTCTGACTCAGCGTCAGCAAACACCACGTCCTCAGCGACAAACTCAGGATCGGGATCTAACATGTGTCACCCAAAAGAGAAAAGGGGCACATGTCAGCAAGTCGAAAGACTTGCGCAAGGAAACTGAAAGAAAGGTAAACTAACAACCTAGCAGTTAAAGTATGGTGCATGGCATGGCAAGTATCGTATGGAAGTAACAAGTGAAGTACAAGTAGCAAGTAACAAGTGGTAGGTGTGACATGTATTGTCAAGTAACAAGTACAAGGGATCACACACACACATGTGAGCGCCCTATTGCCCTCAGGCTGTATTCAAGTACAAGGGATCACTCACATACAGGCGAGTGCCCTATTGCCCGTAGGCTGTATTGAGCTCGTTTTCTGGACCACGAGCCAGATTTGTAATTGGCCTAGGGTTGTGCCCGCAAAACGGGTGCCTAGCCGGAACAAGTAGCACTAGTATGTAGTGATGATATGCAATCACGATGAGTGTTCAAGCATGCAATGACATGAGCAGATATTCACGTACCGTTAATTGAATTTAAACATGACAGGCAAAATGCAATGACATGAACAGATATTCGCGTACCGTTAATTTAAATTAAACATGGCAGTTAAAGATGCATGGATGACATGAACAGTTAATACGCGTACCGTTAATTGAAATTAAACGTGACATACAAGCAAGATGAGGGTGACGGACCAAGCTTCGTTGTCAAGCTAGGTCAATGGCGTCTAGACGGCTATCCTTTCACCGTCTAGTCTCTTTTATGCTAAAGCAAGGAAATGGCCTAATACATGGCCCAAATCAAGAGATGCAAGTTTCACTTGCCTAGCACCAAGGATGACGATCAACGAGGCCGTCACACAAATGCTAACTACGGAGATGAGATCGCTACCAAGGCAAAAGAACATTAGAACAACATCCAACCTAGTTTTATTAGGGTTTCACAAAAACATAAATGGGCTATGAGGATATTAAGAGATCGAGTTATTACCGTATCGGAAGCGGAAGAACGATGCCGAGCAAGCACGGCAATGGAAGAAACGATCCGGGGAACCTAGGGTTCAGATCTGGAATGGATGGGGAAAATCTGGAGAAATGGGGTTTTGGGGATTTTTGGGGGTTTTCCGACGACCTAGATGTGGTGACCGGCCAAAATGGAGAGGGGGAGAGGCTCTTGACGAAGGAGGAGGGCTAGGGTTAGATGGATGATGATTTTGGGAAGAAGGAGGCACAGGAGAAAGGAAAGAAGAAAAGAAAAACGTTTGGGGGGTTTAAATAGGAAGTGTTGGCGGCTGCCCAGAAATTAGGGTTTCGACACTGATTAGTCGGTCAAAGAGCAACCACTGACCGACTAGTTTTGGAACTAGTCAGTCGGTTGACCAACGCAGACCGACTAAGTCCAAACAGTAACTCCTGTACAAAAATAGGATTTAGATTTAGTCGGTCAAAGAACAACTACTGACTGACTAGTTTGTCATCTAGTCGGTCGATGAACGTTCTTAGACCGACTAAGAATGAATAGTACTTGGTATCAAAATGATCATAGAGCTAGTCGGTTAAAGAACGATTGCTGACCGACTAGTTTGCAACCTAGTCGGTTGACGAACGTTCTTAGACCGACTAACGATAAATAGTAACTCCTCAGAAATTTACAAAGCCCACTAGTTGTAACGACCGGTTTTTATAGATATATTTATCTGCTTTTCTCTTGTATATTCTCCGTATTTGTAGTTAGACGTTTCTGTCCCGTACGCGTGTCCGTGCCCGTGTCCATGTCTTTTTCCCCTACTTGTTAGTATTGCTAATAAAATCCTTAAATAATTATTTTCCATATGTTTATATAATTGGTTAAACTCTTTTTCAAAAGTTCAAAATTTGGGTTTCCAAATCTTTTAAATGTTTTGAAATTCAAATGGAGACTTCCTAGTAAAACACTTTTAAAACCTATTGATTGGCCCTTAATTCTCTAGATTTAAATCCATTAATTACAAACCTATTAGTAATATTTCAAATCTTCATTAAGTTTCTAATAATTCCTTAATGGTCTTAACCTTAAACCCTAGCCACATTTTGAACCCAAGCAACCCCATTCACGTGCTGATGTACGTTCAACACCCCCACCCAACTTAATTTATAAGAAACCTGCTAGTATTTTCATATAGAAACATATCACGTGCTGTTGCCTCACTCACCCTAGGACCCTAGGCTAATGTTCCTACTGCTAGCTTATTAAAATCCTAGGGTTTTCTTATATTATTTTCCTCTATAGCCCTAACATTCCACAGCCGCCACCATCCTCTTTTCCTCACGCCAACACACGCAGAGCCCAGGCATCTCGCGACTCCCTCCTCCCTCGCCCACGCTCGCAACGCCGGCCACCTCCCTCGCCTTGTTCCGGCGCCCTCACCCAACGGCCGCACAACCAACGCCTTGCCTCGACAACCGCCACCATTCCGCCCTTCTTCTCGCAGTCTCCCGACAGGCCGTGCACCATCCCCCGCCCCGAACTTCTCTCCGGCCATCTCCTACAGCGGACTGCCGTTCAATCTTCCGTCAGCCTGCACCTGCCATCATCCGACGCCGGCGTCCTCCCATCTCCCTCCGTCTGCAAACGGCCCCGACTTCAGTCCTCCACCGCCAGCATCCGACAGCCCTAGACTCTCCAAACTTCGACGGCTTCCGACGTCAACGTCACCCCCGGCTCCCCCGCGTTTTCCTTCACCGTCCAAGTCCCCAGATCCGGCCAGTATCCCCTCCAAGCCGTGACCCTCGCCACAGTCTCCCCGTCAGCACACCTATCTCCTTCGCCTCCTACCCTTCCATTCGACCAGTCTTCGCCACCGTTTGGCCGCCCTCGCCAAGCAACCGCCCTGACACCATCGACCAGAAGTCCCTCCCTTTCAGCCTACCGCCGGCAACCTCAGCTGGAGCCTCCTTCACATCCGATGCCACCCGACACCCCAGGCACCTCACCTCACCCAGCGAACAGCCTCCAGTCGTCGCTCCGACCTCTCCCCCACATCGCCTTGCAGCCACTTCGCCGCTCCCCTCGGCCTCCTCGACGCTGACGGAAGTCGAAGTCGCCGCACCCATTTCAACCCACGCCCCAGCCTCGAGTGCCCCCGATCACCTCCCCATGTCCTCCCCCAAGTCCCCGGTGACTCAACCCAAACCCCATCTTCCGATCTCCGGCGATCTTTCGCCTCGTCTGACCACCTAATGCCGCCCCTCCGTTCATCTCCGCCCACGGACAACACCAACGTCGACTTCGCCCCCAGCCTCCCAGTGTCTCGCCCTCCTCGTCGGCGAGCCCGCACACCCCGAATCCCTCTCCCCTGTTTTGAAATCCCCTCCTCTGTCACGATTTCCCTTCCCCTGTTCTCCCCAACCACACGGCAACACCCCCGCTCGCCCGCCTCCAGTTGCCTCCGAGCAACGCACCCGCCTCCTCTCTCCAACCACCCACGAACCCACACCGGTGCCACATCCTCCAGGCCCACCTCGCCTTCAACGCACTCCCTCCTATCAATGAACCACCGCTCCTCTCCCCGTTCAGGCCGCACGAATATCGCCATACACCGGATCTGGCAGTCGCCTGAGTGGTCACCGCCCAGACGGATCCGTCGCCCCCCTGCCCTATCAGCGCCGCTGCCTGCGGGACCCCGCTGCCGCCCTGTTTCGCTGCCCTTCCCTCCTCCGTCCGATGGCCCAGAGCTTGTCACCTCTCCCTGCAATAGAAACTGAGGATGAAGGAGATGTATGAATAAATAAAGAAAGGTCAGTGATTTCTTTATAGTTTGTTTATTAATAATAGCTTTATGTTACACATTGGAAACTGTAATGACATTTGATAAGGCTTTGCAAATAGGGTATTAAATGCAAGCAGTACATCCTCTATATAGGTCCTTGACCTTGTTAAAACACATAGGTTGGTATATATGGACAGTGAACTTTATTGTAGATGACACAACTCTCATGCACACTGTACCATGGCACACCTTATATAGCTGATATATATGTTACAATCATATATTAGCCTATTTTATAAAAACAGATTACAGGTTAGTTTAATTAAAAACAGTTATATATATATATGTGTGTGAACACTATTAGTTAAACCCTTGTAAACATATGATTATAGGAGTTTTTTTAAACGATGTCGTATAATCACAGATTCTTGATATCTTTTGTTAGCTAAGTCACGATTAATTTGATTACGCAAATCTGATGGCACAGATATAAACGCCTTTCATCGCGATCACCTGGACACCGAAATAGACTAAATCAGGCAAGTGCACTTTTTACGTATCTTGAAACCGTTTCTTTTAATTGCTTTGACCCGAGTTACTCTGATATGCAAGTGTACTTTCTTACATGTTTTATAACTGCCGCACTTGATCTTTTAAATTGAGGTATTCCGGTATGCAAGTGTACTCTCTCGGTTTTAAATATCGTTCCATTTAACTGCTAGGACAAGATTTACTAGTTTTGCTTTATGTCATGTTGCGCATCATACTCGTACACACTTGATTGAATGATATTGGATGAAATGCGTATCGATGAAACATAATGACAGAATGAAATACATGAAATCGTAAAATTGTGAGTTAGTGCGCCCAAGCGGCGGAATCGTGACTTTCGTGAGTGTCATGTGAGTTGACAAATTCGTGCTTGTAAAACGACTAGGCCGGCTCGTGTTCCGGAAAAATTTTGGGTGGGGTTAGGGTTGAGCGGCCACTGGGCGTATGAAAGGTACTCTCCTCAAGAGCACCACCCGCATGTGGTGGGTTAGCGTCAATCACGGTAAGCCCCCGTGAGAGGAACGACCTTCTCATCACGACCTAAAGGCGAGAACCCTAGGAGTGAATAGAAACCACGGACGTGAAATTGCAAATTGCCAAGTCTTACTTTATTCCAGCATGCTTAGAACTGCCATGTTATTTGTTGTATGCACTACAGTTGTCACTTTATCTGCTGTACACAAGACACTTGTCACATTATCTGCTGTACACAAGACACTTGTCACATTATCTGCTGCACACGTTACACTTGCCACATTATCTGCTGTACACAAGACACTTGTCACATTATCTGCTGCACACGTTACACTTGCCACATTATCTGCTGCACACACTACATGCCACCGCTTTTTTGCACTATGCTTGACGTACTCATGCTTTAACTATGTGTCACTTACATTGTCATGAAATCGATTTTGAAAACCTTGCCGGGGGTCAATTATCATAATTTTCTAAATCTTGCCAAGCGACCCTCGCTGACGTATGTTTCTTGTCTTGTGATATATACGTCAGGAATTAGACAAGTTCACAGAGGAGTTTGCTTAGAGACTAAACAGGTTGATCGGGAGTGCCCTGTTGCTGAGTGTTCTGTCGCTGAGAAGCTTTGTGTCTTCGTATCATTTGTACTTTGTTAATTCTTTCACAACTTGTATGGGCTCTATGACCCTCCTTTATTTCATTCATTGTTGTAACCTATTTCTGAGACTTGAGATTGTAATTAAATAAATTATCTGTGTTGTTTGAGCTGCATGCAAGTCCCTGCAGGATGTTATCACACAGACGCGTAATGTGCTTAAACCAAGGAGGAAGGAAAAGAAAAAGTATCTCCTTCTTGTTTTAAGCACATGCGGACCTTCGTCGCGTCCTCGCCCCAAGTACAATGGGAAGCGGGGCATGACACTAGTCGGTCCATGAAGGTTTGCCGACCGACTAAATCGTCATCTAGTCGGTCGGTTCCCCTTCTTGTACCGGCTAACGTGCACAAAAAGTTCCGAAATGGAGCGCGAGGCTCCGGGGTCGATTCCTAAGACTCCTAGGCTTGATCTATCAATAAGATATGACCGATATGAAGCCCGTCACGAATGACTTACTCTGAAAATCGACGATTCCAAGGAAGAAGCTAGAAAATCACGACGAAATGATCGAAAATGAAAGCTACGGAGACGAAAACCACACATAAGGAGAAAATCCACCAAAAACATATAATATAATATACATAATCCAAATACATGAAAACCAGTCGTTACATCCTCCCCAACTTAAGAAAAATTATGTCCTCGGAATTTCCCAACACTCACGTGTCCGGGAACAAAAGTGGGAAATGCTCTCGCATCTCATCCTCATTCTCCCAAGTAGATTCTCCTGGCGAGCCGTGTCGCCACATCGCCCTCACAAGATTGACAACCTTGTTCCGAAGTGACTTCTGACGCCTGTCCAGAATCTGCACTGGCTGCTGGTCATACGTCATATCAGGGCGAACGGTAATCTCCGAGAAATCCACAGCATGAGATGGGTCGCTAATGTATCGATGAAGCTGTGACACATGGAAAACATTGTGAACTCCCTCCAAAGATGGCGACAAGGCTAAGCGGTAGGCTACCTCGCCAACTTTCTCTAGAATGTCAAACGGTCCAATGTATCGCGGGCTCAACTTCCCTCGCTTCCCAAAGAGAATCACACCACGATTTGGGGAAATCCTCAAGAACACATGGTCGCCCGGCTGAAACTCCAAAGGACGACGTTTAGCATCTGCCCAATGCTTAAAATGGTCCTGAGCAATCCTCAACCTCTCCCGAATGTTCCTGACAACATCCACGGCCTCCACAATCATCTCAGGTCCCAACAGCTCCCGATCACCAACGTCATCCCAACTCAATGGCGATCGACATTTCCTCCCATAAAGAGCAGCGAAAGGCGCCATGCCAATAATTGCCTGGAAGCTGTTGTTGTAAGAAAACTCTACCAGATGTAGATGGTCCTCCCACGAACCCTTGAAATCCAACATGCACGCCCTCAGCATGTCCTCCAAGATCTGAATCGTCCTCTCGGACTGGCCATCCGTCTGCGGATGGTACGCCGTGCTGAAACTCAGACATGTACCCAAACTCTTCTGCAAACTCTGCCAGAACTGAGATGTGAACCCCGTGTTTCTTTCCGACACGATGCTCACGAGGACTCCGTGAAGTCGTACGATCTCCTGCATGATTCACGTTACATCACTATCTAAGCTAGGAAAAGGAAATAAAAATGGAGAGTAAAAGAATTTACCTCCATATATCTCCTCGCTAGCGCCTTAGTGGACGGTCCCACTCGGAATGGAATAAAGTGCGCGGATTTGGTCAATCGATCTACGATCACCCAAATCGCGTGATTCTGCTTCGGACTCCGAGGTAGTCCAGTCACGAAATCCATAGTGATGTGTTGCCATTTCCACTCCGGAATCGGAAGCGGTTGCAGCAACCCTGCCGTACGCTGATGCTCCGCCTTTACTTGCTGGCAAACCAAACACTTGGCTACACTCCGAGCCACACTCCTCTTCATGCCATGCCACTAATAGTTCAGACGAAGATCCTTGTACATCTTGGTCCCACCAGGATGCACAGAATACGGCGAACTATGTGCCTCCACCATCAACTCCTCTCTAATATCCCCAGATGGCACACACAACCTGGCTCCAAACCTCAGCGAACCATCCTCATGAATCAAAAAGTCAGTCCGCAGACCGGCTTCCACCTGCTCCCGAATCTTCACCAGCTTCGGATCCTCAGCCTGGCCAGCCTTGATCTGATCCACAATCGTCGACTGTATCTGCATACACATCACCAAAGAAGCCTCCCCAGGAAGAACAATCTCCACGCTAGACTCGCAAAAATCCTACTGCAATCTCCACTGCGAAGTCAAAATCATCACCGTTGAAAGCCTACTCAGTGCATCAGGAACCACATTCACCTTGCCAGGGTGATACTGTAAATCGATCTCATAATCCGCCATGAGCTCCAACCATCGACGATGTCGCATGTTGAGCTCCTTCTGAGTAAAAATATACTTCAAGCTTTTGTGATCGGTGAAGATCTTCACTTTCTCACTCAGCAGGAAGTGCCTCCAAATCTTAAGAGCAAACACAACGGCAGCCAACTCCAAGTCATGCGTCGGGTAATTCTTCTCATGAACCTTGAGCTGACGTGAAGCATAAGCCACAACGTGCCCGTGCTGGTGCAAAACACAACCTAGACTCTTGCCAGAATCATCGCAAAAGATCTCAAATACACCGCTGCGATCAGGCACAACAAGAATAGGGGCAGTCGTCAATCTCTCCCTCAGAACACCAAAAGCATTCTCACAATCACCCGACCAAACAAAAGGTACATCCTTCCACGTCAATCTGGTCATCGGCTCTGCAATACGGGAAAAGTCCTTAATGAAGCGCCGATAATAACCAGCCAGCCCAAGAAAACTCCGAATCTCGGACGCTGACTGCAGAACAGTCCACTCTCTGATGGCCCTGATCTTCTCGGGATCCACTGAAATACCATCTCCAGTCACCACATGCCCGAGAAAAGCAATTCTGTCCAGCCAAAACTCGCACTTCGAGAACTTAGCATACAGCCGATGCTTCCTCAAAATCTCCAACACCGTCATCAAGTGCGATGCATGCTTCTCCTCTGACTTAGAATAGATCAGAATGTCGTCAATAAAGATAACGACAAACTTATCTAAAAAGTCATAGAAAATAAGGTTCATCAGATTCATGAAAACTGCGGGTGCATTGGTTACACCGAAAGGCATAACCATAAACTCGTAGTGTCCATACTTCGTCCTGAATGCTGTCTTCGGAACATCATCCTTCTTCACCTTCAGCTGGTGATAACCACTCCTCAAATCCAACTTAGAAAACACCCTCAAACCTCCAAGCTGATCAAAAATATCATCAATGCGAGGCAACATGCATTTATTCTTGATGGTCACCGCATTCAACTCCCGATAGTCCACGCACATGCGACGCAACCATCCTTCTTCTTCACCAGCAGCACCGGTGCTCCCGACGGAGACACACTAGGGTTGATATAACCCTTCTGCATAAGCTCATCCAACTGCCTACGCAACTCTTCCAACTCTGCTGGCGCCATACGATATGGTGCCTTTGAAATGGGCTACGCTCCTGGAATAAGATCAATAGAAAATTCCAAAGCCAGATCAGGTGGCAATCCAGACATCTCCTCGGGGAAGACGTCATCAAAATCTCGCACCACAGCTGGCCTCTCCAACTCCATCTGCATAGCCACAACCTCCACTGGTCTGGCCCGAAATCTGACCGGACCAAGCGAACTGCTACCACAGCTGAACTCAAACACTGGGTGTCCAGGAATCTCGAACACGACCTTCTTCCACCGACAGTCGATCGTAGCATAGAAGCTCGCAAGCAAGTCCATCCCAAGAACTGCATCGTAGTTGATGATGTCGTGGACAATGAAATCAGCGTAAAGCTCTTGTCCATAAACCACCAACGAGCAAGAATTGCAACTACGATGCACCGAGACCACGCCATTCCCTGTAACGATATTCCAACTCATGGAAAGAGGGGACGTCGACTAGGAATGCTTCTCCACGAAGCTCCGAGAAATAATGCACATCGATGCACCTGAGTCAAAGAGAACTCGTGCAGGAAATATGCACACCAAAATCACACCTACAAACAGTCTAACAATCAAGCCCTAGTCTAGCAACAAACCTGAGCAAGCAACCAAACATAATCTAACAATCAAACACAACTAATGAAGAAACAGCTAGGAGGGAAGTTACCTGTGATAACCTCATCCATGGCCATGCTCTCCTCCTCAGTCATCAGGAAAGCCTGCCCTCTCGGTGGAACAGCCTGCCGAAAGGACTGTCTCTGTGGAACAAGGGGCGCTCCACGTCCAGCAGGCACAGGAGCTCGCTGCTGCAATGGCTGTGCCGCAATATGTGCCCGCCAAGGCTGCTTCGACTTGGGACACTCCCTGATGGTATGGGCAGGATCTCTGCAGACAATACACTGCCCCAGGAACATCCTACACTGATCCCTGAGGTGCCCGGTCTTGCCGCAGAAATGGCAAGTCTTCAGAATAGGCCCTCTTGGCCTCTTGAACTGAACAGGCTGGATAGGCCTGAATCCAGGTCTAACCGCCGCTCTGACCTGCTCCACAGGCCTCTTCCCAGCTCCTGAAACATGTCCATTCCTATGGTTCAAATTCAACTCATGCCGCCTCGCAGCAATAAGAACCTTCTGATATGTCTCCAGGTCAGAAGAGGTCACAAAACTCTGAAGTTCCAAGGCAAGTCCCTGGAGGAACCGCTGAGCTTTCTCATCGGCATCTTGCACCATCTTTGGTGCAAATCGACTGAGCCTCGTGAACTCTTGGTGGTACTGACCCACCGACAAGCTCCCCTGCTTCAGATCTATGAAGCGCTGCAGCATCACCTACTTAGCAGCCTTCGGGAAGAACTCTCCATCAAATCTGGACTTAAAGGTAGCCCAAACTATTGGCTCCACCAGCATCTTCTCTTCAGCATCCCACCAGTTTCTGGCATTATCCTTCAGCTGCCTCTTAGCCAAATCAACCCATCCAGCCGGGTTAATCTTCGCCATCGCCAAGTTATCCTCAATGTTCTGAATCCACTCATCGGCAGCCAGAGGACCCTCTGACCCATCAAAATATGCGGGACCCAGCTCCCAAAATTGCTTTGATCCCAGCTCGGAGCGAGGGGCATCCTGGATTGCCCGACCAGCTCGAGCAAGTGGAGCGTTCTGGACTTGCAGGAGCACGCCCTGCTGCACTTGCATCATCTGAAGCATCATCCGCATCATCTCCCATTGGCGGGCTCGCGCTCAGGCTCCTCTTCATGAGAGGGCGCACCACTACCTCCACCACGGGTGAATCGCCTTCCTGCCATCTAATGACACAGAAAACGAAGCAGATTAGACTCATAGCTTATGACTCGGATGTCGAACTTAGTTTATTGGACATTCTAATATTATTATCGTTATTTCCGATAATCGCAGTTACAGAAGGACCTGCATGGGCCACCAACAAAACCTGTCATGCCCCGCTTCCCTAAAATGGAGGCGAGACGTGAAAAGGTCCGCACGAGAGTGGAGCTGTGAAGCCCCAAACCCGATAAGCGTCAATTAAACATAAGCAGGTCACTGTAACCACAAATGGAACAACAATAATAACACAAGGAGAGACAGAAATAAAATCTCAAATCTCAGAATTTGTCCAACATGAAAATTAAGTCCAACATCCAGAAAAGCCACCAGGCTAAAAGAAAGAGTCTAAAGGCCTAACACACGGCCAACACAACAAACACCAACAAAGTATGGGTGCTACGCACCGAAACTAAAAGCAGTCTAAAGCAAAAGGGAAAGCTCTACGAGGACACTAAGACTGATCTCCAGTGTCCACGAAGTCCTCGATCAACGCGGGTTCTGACTCAGCGTCAGCAAACACCACGTCCTCAGTGACAAACTCAGGCTCGAGATCTAACATGTGTCACTCAAAAGAGAAAAGGGGCACATGTCAGCAAGTCTAAAAGACTTGGGCAAGGAAACTGAAAGTAAGGCAACTAGCAACCTAGCAGTTAAAGTATGGGGCATGGCATGGCAAGTATCGTATGGAAGTAACAAGTGAAGTACAAGTAGCAAGTAACAAGTGGTAGGTGTGACATGTATTGTCAAGTAACAAGTACAAGGGATCACACACACACATGTGAGCGCCCTATTGCCCTCAGGCTGTATTCAAGTACAAGGGATCACTCACACACAGGCGAGTGCTCTATTGCCCGCAGGCTGTATTGAGCTCGTTTTCTGGACCACGAGCCAGATTTGTAATTGGCCTAGGGTTGTGCCTACAAAACGGGTGCCTAGCCGGAACAAGTAGCACTAGTATGTAGCGATGCTACGCAATCACGATGAGTGTTCAAGCATGCAATGACATGAGCAGATATTCGCGTACCGTTAATTGAATTTAAACATGACAGGCAAAATGCAATGACCTGAACAGATATTCGCGTACCGTTAATTTAAATTAAACAAGGCAGTTAAAGATGCATGGATGACATGAACAGTTAATGCGCGTACCGTTAATTGAAATTAAACGTGACATACAAGCATGATGAGGGTGACGGACCAAGCTTCGTTGTCAAGCTAGGTCAATGGCGTCTAGACGGCTATCCTTTCACCGTCTAGTCTCTTTTACGCTAAAGCAAGGAAATGGCCTAAGACATGGCCCAAATCAAGAGATGCAAGTTTCACTTGCCTAGCACCGAGGATGACGATCAACGAGGCCGTCACACAAATGTTAACTACGGAGATGAGATTGCTACCAAGGCAAAACAACATTAGAACAACATCCAACCTAGTTTTATTAGGGTTTCACAAAAACACAAATGGGATATGAGGATATTAAGAGATCGAGTTATTACCGTATCGAAAGCGAAAGAACGATGCCGAGCAAGCACGGAAACGGAAGAAACGATCTGGGGAACCTAGGGTTCAGATCTGGAATGGATGGGGAAAATCTGGAGAAATGGGGTTTTGGGGATTTTTGGGGGTTTTCCGGCGACCTAGAGGTGGTGGCCGGCCAAAATGGAGAGGGGAGAGAGGCTCTTGACGAAGGAGGAGGGCTAGGGTTAGATGGATGATGATTTGGGGAAGAAGGAGGCTCAGGAGAAAGGAAAGAAGAAAAGAAAAACGTTTGTGGGGTTTAAATAGGAAGTGCTGGCGGCTGCCCAAAAATTAGGGTTTCGACACTGATTAGTCGGTCAAAGAGCAACCACTGACCGACTAGTTTGGGAACTAGTCGGTCGGTTGACCAACGCAGACCGACTATGTCCAAACAGTAACTCCTGTACAAAAATAGGATTTAGATTTAGTCGGTCAAAGAACAACTACTGACCGACTAGTTTGTCATCTAGTCGGTCGATGAACGTTCTTAGACCGACTAAGAATGAATAGTACTTGGTATCAAAATGATCATAGAGCTAGTAGGTTAAAGAACTATTGCTGACCGACTAGTTTGCAACCTAGTCGGTCGACGAACGTTCTTAGACGACGAACGATAAACAGTAACTCCTGAGAAATTTACAAAGCCCACTAGTCGGTCCATGAAGGTTTGCCGACCGACTAAATCGTCATCTAGTCGGTCGGTTCCCCTTCTTGTACCGGCTAACGTGTACAAAAAGTTCCGAAATGGAGCGCGAGGCTCCGGGGTCGATTCCTAAGACTCTTAGGCTTGATCTATCAATAAGATATGACCGATATGAAGCCCGTCACGAATGACTTACTCCGAAAATCGACGATTCCAAGGAAGAAGCTAGAAAATCACGACGAAACGATCGAAAATGAAAGCTACGGAGACGAAAACCACACATAAGGAGAAAATCCACCAAAACATATAATATAATATAGATAACCCAAATACATGAAAACCAGTCGTTACATGAGCAAAAAGAGTCTCGACCTCGGTGAAGACACCGAGGTCGACGAGTGATTGGGTGTGGGCAAACTTGGTTGATAAATGCCCCCGAGTGTCAAGTCTGTGGTAGAAGTCTTTCTGCACTTGGTTCTGAAATAGGTATCCATGCGGGCCCAACATGGGGTCCACAGGGGGGATGATAGACGGGGGAGGGGCAAGTGTTAGCTCACGTTTGCGGTGAGGAGGACGTGTTTGTTTCCGTTTCTTACGAGACGGTTCCTCCTCACGCAAGATACCTTTTCCTTTATCTCTCTCCCAGGCCATGTGTGTGTGGGTGATGCAAATGGGTGCAAAATACTATCAAAGTGCACACACACGAAAACCAAGCAAATCAAATATTAGGGTAAAAATTGAAATTCGAGAAGTGAAGCGAAGTTACCCCGTAGCAATTAGAGCTCCCAGCTTGTAGATGACCCAATGCCGTGTAATGGGAGAAGTGTGGAGCCGCGGCACTCTTTTTTCAGCAAAAAATTCGAAAGTGGGGGTGGGTGTTGGGAATTAGGGCTAGAAATTACGAAATAGGAGAGGGAGAGAGAGAGGAAGAGATGGAGAAATGCGAGGGGGAGGTGGAGAGAGAGACTAATGGAGGATTTGAGGTTGTGGGAGAGGGATTTTGGCAGTCGGGTGCTTGGAGGAAGACGAAACGATGGAGAAACGGCGAGATCGGGCGAGGGTTTGTGAGCGGGTGGGTCGGGGGTATTTATAGGTTTTAAGTCGAACCGGTCGGGTGAGTTTTCACCCGATCGGTTGACATTAGGTCGAAAATTGATGCTGAAAAAATGCTACAGGCGACCCGATCGGTTGAGAACTCAACCGATCAGTTCACCGCTCCACACATTTTCCCGAGAACTCAGAGTTTCTCACCCGGTCCCTCAACCGGTCTCGCATTTTGCCACCCGGTCGATTGACGAATTATGAAATTTTTCCGAGAGTTTCCCCAGGTCACCCGGGCTGTTCACCCGGTCTCTTCTTTCTCCACCCGATCGGTTCATTCAGTCACTGATACGGCTGTTAGCTGATACATCCCAACCGATCGGGTGAGTTATCACCCGATCGGTTGGGGCCTTGTTTTCTGCAAAAACCCAAAAATCGCCTAAGTTCCACGACGGAAGTTGTTGCAGCTGGATTTATTTATTAAAATAGATAAAAATAAAGTATAAAAAATCCTAAAAAACGGAAGTAATAGTTTAGAGCATGGGTTGCCGCCCATGAAGCGCTTTTGTTTAACGTCGTTTAGCTCGACGCCCATTGATGATGTTCATGGTGGGCGATACGGGTGATGCCCAAAATCCGACATTTCTTCAACTCCAGAGCTTGTGGCTATTGGTGTAGTCGGCAGATGTAAAAATATTTGCTCAACTACCCTCCCTCTGTCTACAGCATCCGGGGGCTTCTCCATCAAATTGGCGTCTACCGCCATCTTTTTCAGGATCCGGACATCATCACCGGTGAGGTCCATTGGTTCTTTCCCTTTTCTCCTCGTAGGAGGAGACTTAGGAAATCCGGGAGGGATCACATGTCGTGCGACTGCCTCCTTAGCAACTTCATTCTTAGGGGAGCCAACTTGCTCTCCAAGGTTCCCCAAGCTATCGGGGGGATTCCTTGAGAGCACTTCCCAGGCACTCGTTTCAACAGCTCTATCTTCTTCATTCTCCAGCACATTAATACTAGGATCGTCCGGGGGGTTTGGATGCTTCATCGACAAGCCTAAGTCAAATTCGAATCTTTCTTGGCCCACATTCAGGGAAAGCTTCCCATTCTTTACGTCTATCAAAACTCCGGTGGTCGCCATAAAGGGTCGTCCAAGAATAATTGGGGTATGCTTGTCTTCTGGCATGTCCATCACCACAAAATCAACCGGTACATGTACTCCTTTCACATCGACGGGGAGGTCATCCACTACTCCCACCGGATACTTGACCGAACGGTCAGCAAGTTGTAATGTCATGCCGGTGGGCACTAAGTCTCCCATCCCTATTCTCTTGTACAGTGATAGGGGCATTAAGTTGACGCTCGCACCAAGGTCGACGAGTGCACTCTGGATTTGCACTTCCCCAATAAAGCAAGGGATGGAGGAACTTCCGGGGTCGTTGAGCTTGGGTGGATTTGCACGCTGAATGAGTGCGCTGCACTCCGCCGTTAACACGACCTTCTCTTTTCTAGATCCCCGTGTCACCAAGTCTTTCAGAAACTTGGCATATGAGGGGATTGTCTCTATGGCCTCGAGGAAGGGGATTTGTAGGCTCAGATCTTTCACCATGGCAAAGAACTTGCCATACTTCTCATCGATTTTGGCTTTGGCAACCCGTTGTGGGAAAGGCACAACGGGCTTGAATTCTCTTGGGTTCCCTTCCTCATCCTTCTTCTTCTCCTCTCTATTAACTCCCTCTGGAGTAGTTGTCTTGGGTGACGAAGCACCGTCGTCATTTAATTTATCAGTTGGTCGTTCCATGACCAACGGTGCTTCCGGTCCTTTGGGGGGCTCTCTCGTAGGTATTTGAGTTCCACTCCTAAAGACGATGGCAGATACGTTCTCATGCTCATGTGTGAGTGCCAAGGTCCGATTTACCCCCCTAGGGTTCACCTCAGGCTGTGGCGGTAATAAATTCTGTGGTCTTTATAGGTTCGCCACTTGTAACCCCAGCTGGGTCACCTGATCAGTGAGGACTCTTTGTCCCATCTCCAGCTTCAGATTTATTTTCTCCTGATTTTTGCGATGTATTAAGTCAGTAGAGACTCAACCGGAGAAATGGCCATCTGCTGGCCGTATTGCTGCTGGGTGTGCTGCTGATTCTTAGGAGCATACTGTTGATACTATTGCGGAGGTTGTTGCTGTTGAAATTGCTGCTACTGAAACTACTGTTGAGGCCTAGCCGGCTGATATATCTGCTGTTGTTGATGAGCCGGCTGTTGGTAAGGCGCTCGGTAGCTAAGGTTGGGATGATTCCGGTTGTTGGGAGAGTAGGCCGGGTTTGAGTTGGTTCGTGGTGGAAATGGCGCATTCCCCGTAGGATTGTAGAACAATGCACTCGCCTGATCCAATGTGGTGAGATGTCACCACCGTCGAACTCTCCAAAAACATCGGACTTCACCGCAGCAATCTGTTGTGAACCGGCGCCACCGGCACCTACCATCAATGCGGAGATCTGGGTTGACAGCAAGTCAAACTTTCTTGACAATTTGTCGACGTCTTCCACTCTATGGATGCCCCCAGACCTTGGTGTGGCTCTCTCGTCACACCACCGTTCATTGTTGGATGCCATTTTCCAAAATTTGCCCGGCATCTTCTTCGCTTCTTGACATGAAGGACCCTCCAGCCGCGGCGTCCATGGAAGATTTTAAATCGTCCATCAACCCATTATAAAACAGATTTATGATCTACCACTTGGGGAGCTCATGGTGGGGACATCTTTTCTGCATCTCCTTGGATCTCGTCCAAGCTTCATGCAAGGACTCGTGCCTGGCCTGGGAGAAGGAGGAGATCTCGCTCCTCAGCTTCATGGTCTTCCCCGGGGGAAAGAACTTTGTCAGGAAAGCATTGGAGAGCTTCTCCCAGGTGTTGAATGTATTCGGGTCATTCCCCCTAAGCCACAGCTTGGCATTATCTCGCAAGGAGAAGGGGAACAGCTTCAGTCGGATCGCCTCAGTTGTGACACCGTTAATCCGGAAGGTGTCACATTTCTCCAAGAAGGAGTCTAGATGCTCGATCGGGCTCTCCATGGGTGCACCTGAAAACTGATCCTGCTGGATCCACGTCACCAAAGACGGCTTAAGCTCGAAGCTTTGGGCCGTAATAGCTGGAGGACGGATGGCGGAGGTGGACTCTATGGAAGGCATCGAGTACTCCAACAGGGACTTGTGAGGCGGGGTGTTCTCCCCCATGGCTTCAGGATCCTCTCTTCTTCGCTTCTCGGCGGCCAAACGCCTAAGGGTGGCGTTTACCTCTGGATCAACGGGGATCAAGTCGTCGAGACTTCTTGAACTCCTACGCATGAAAAACAACAAACACCCGTGAAGCGACAAGTGGGAAAGAAACAGATAAGATAAGAAATAAAAATAAAGATAAAAATAAGAAAATAAAAAGGGAAAAGAAGAATGCGAAAATTATCGCGAGGTAGGGATAAGAGCTAGACACTAGGGTTCATGAGATCCTAAAATAACAAGCACGTTGCCTCCCCGGCAACGGCGCCATAAACTTGACGCGCCCCCGGTTTGCAAGCCGCAAATGGCTGGGGGACCCGGTGGAGGTTTAGATATTTGTAACAGCAAGCGCACGGTGTTGTAGTGTGGCTTGGGGGTCGAACACAGGGAGGCTAGGATGTGCTTGTGTCAAAGAGGACCAAAATCACCCCGTGGGCGAGCTAGCCCAAATCAGATGATGGGTTGTCACGGTAAAGGAATGCAAGATATAGACAATATGAAGGAAAACCCCGGGACTCTGGTTTCGACCACAACGAGCGGCTCTCGCCGATACGGCCTACGGGTAGAATGGCGATCGGAATTAGGGTCTAATGGTGAGACGTTGCCTCTAAAAGTGGTACCGACATCCCATGGGCCCGATATTCCGGTCGGTGCCCAGGATGATACGTCGGACTTCCCGGGATCGATCAGTGGGCACTCCCGTGTCCATTAACACTGATCGACTCCGGGAGCACTAAGCTCGCAACGATAACTCCCAACATCTCGTCCTGTCGCTCCCGCGCGCTAGGATTCGGCATCTACACTAAGGGCGTGAGCTATGGCTAGGGAGTCAACCGCCAAGTTTATTCCCCCTTGGCCCAACGGTCAAAGGCGGTCTTTTTCCCACCGATGACAATAAAACACCCCGCGTAACCATTAGATTCCTAATCCCTATCGATTTCCTAACCCTATGGACGCATCGGGAAGAGCCCACGAAGGGGTTTCCGCCAAAATCCCGGATTTGGGAACTACTCACAAATATTCATTAAAAAGCGATCTAAATGAAAATGGACCGTCAAAATCATAATCAGACAATAGAAATGCAATGGTAGTAAAGCAATTAAGATAATACTAAAGTTTTACAAAGGTCCGAAAACTTACAAAAACTGGAAAATTACAGCCGTAACAAAATGAAGAAAACAGTAAAAAATAACCAACTCCCGAATCTGGGAAACCTAGGGTTCTATTTATAGAAAACGACATCACCCGACCGGTTGACAAGTCAACCGATCGGGTGAGCTGCTTCACAAAATCACAGCACAAAGCGGGGTTTCACCTGGTCAGTATGAACCGGTCGGTTGGATCTTGGATGCGGTCGGTTGGATCTTGGTGCCGACCGGTTGGATCTTTGTGCAGACTGGGTGAGGAGACCGGTTGGAACTTCAAGTCTTGGCTGTTGAAATTCAGCTACAGGTGAACCGATCGGGTGAAGGTCACCCGATCGGTTGCAATCAGCTTCGAATTTCCAGAGACTTTGAGCTTTTGACCCGGTCACTGAACCGACCGGGTGACTTCTCGTGAGCTCCAAGCTGCGTCCGGGTGGTGCACGTGTACATCACCCGATCGGTTGGAGATGACCAACCGACCGGGTGAGGGGCTGAAAGATGCAATCTTCGTCGTTTGACCCCCTGGATTACGCGTGACTCCTCCCGTTGCTCTGGGGACACATGATATCATCGTTTTACGCCCCAAATGCCAGCAAACTCCTGCAAAACACGGAAAACACGGAAAAGTGAAAGAAAACAAGAAAACGCAAGAAAACACGAGAAAACGAATAAAAGACGGCGGTAAAATACGGAAAAACACGGAAGAAAACGTGTGTAAATGTATGAAATATAAATGCACGTCACCGCACGACGATCAGAAGGCTGCAGCAGTAGTCGAGCTGCTACTACCGTGGCTGAGATGCGGGGAGGACGGCGTCGCGGCGTCGGTTGGTCGGAGCAGACGCCGGAGGGGGTGCCATTCGTTGGGGTTAGGCCCGCCGTGGAGGAGGTTGAAGGGAGAGATGCGAAAGAGAGGGAGAGAAACGTTACGGCCTGGTTTTGGTGGCGGCTGTCAAGGGTTTCGCATGGGAGATGTGAATGTGTGGCTGCTGTTGCAAGTTGCCCTAGGTTTTTAAAGAAATAATTAGATAGGAAAAGTTTTGATATGCGGCTGGGATTGTTTTGTGGTTGCTGGGAGAATGAGAAGATATGACCTAGGTCAAATAAATTAGAGTGGGCTGGGATTCACGTGAATGGGCCCTTTGGGTTTTATTATAATAGCCTTGGGGGTTAATTGTTTTAGATAAAAAGAATAGTTGATATCTTCTATTTTAAGCAAGTCACAAACTCTTTCTCTTGCTGATGAGTGCAAGCACAAGGGTTTGGGCCATATAGGAAACGTGGGCTAGGGACTAGGGCTAAGTTAGGAAAAAAAATGATATGTAGTAAAAAAATAATTTGTGAGTTATACTCAAAATCTTAGGGTTAAAAATAATAATAGGTTGACCAAAAAGTGAAAGTGGGTCAAACGGAGCCCAAAAATTGTAAGATAAATGCTTGGGTGACCGGGTCGACGAGAGAAAGAGAACTAAGAAGACGGATCACAATTACGACGTCGAGGGACGAAACTAAAAATAGAAAGGCCTCCGACAAAAGCGAAAATTGTGACGTCTCTAAAAATAAAGTCAAATCGTGGAAGAACGACTCGAGAAATGTCGTTCCAAAATAGTGCCACAATGTAATACTCTCAGAGACGAACACAACGACATATCACTCCAATGTGTCCAAAAACAAATAAAGACTAAACTAAATACGTGCACGGTCAAAAGCACGTGCACAAAGAAGGTACGATCGAAAACCGATCGTTACAGCATGACACATTCTCCATCGCTTTTACTTAGTCTCCCTTTGCGTATTTGCGAGAGTGCCATTCCTGAAAACACTTAGCACACACATTAAATCGTTCACACATATTTGTTATCATCAAACATGAAGTCATCGGTCGTTGTATCCAACTATACGTTGTATCCAACAATCTCCCCCTTTTGATGATGACAAAATAATGTAAGATTTGAGCAATAACGATTCATATTGTATCATCGTGACATGTGTATGCGTGAAGTGTGAAGATAGAGGATGTATGTAATATGCAACAAGTATGGCAATGATGTGCAACATACAAGCATACAAACAATGATGTTCAAGCATTCAATATGTATGCATGCTCCACCTTTATTCATGCTCACCCTTGAACCAATATTCATATATTCAATAGGCACATTTTCATTATTCATTAATGCTCCCATTAAACCAATATTCATGTATGCACATATGATTATTAATGCACAAATCTTCTCAATATTTTCTCCCCCTTTGTTATCATCAAAAGTGTATATATAAAGTCAAATTGTCATACCACATGGAAACTAAAGAGCATTATAAATTACGACAAGCACTTGCATGTAGACATCCATAGAATAGACACTTCAAATTCAATGAGAATTATAACATAGACTTCAACACCTTCGTGTAAGTGTGATAATTGAACATTGAAGCACATGAGGAGAACCTTTAAGAAAATCAACCAAAACCAATCCACATTTTCCATTAAGCATGAAATCACCTAGGATTGATTTTTCCCATCTCATTAAAAATGAGTTCAAGATACCAAACCAAAAAACATAGACTATGAGGACTCTTAGATTTGGGGTGGCATTGCTTGACGGGTATAACACCAACGCTAAAGACTTCCCGTAAAACATATGTTGGATACTCGTGTGCAGTGTTCTTACCATGAATTGTATCCCTTTTTCATACGGAGCTATATTCATGTATTTTTTTCCATATTCAATTCTTTTTTGCTCATTTTTTATCCATGACAAAACACATCATATCTCTTAGATTTTCAGTTATTTTTCATCCTACATTCACTTTCCTATATTTCATCAAAAGGTTCTCCAAAAGTACGACAACATTTAATGCATGTGGAGGTGAAAGTGTAAGTGTAGAAATAAAATTATTTTAATCATTGAACAAGTCATGGCTATTTAGAAAATCAAACATGCAAATGTAGCCATAACTATAATATATCAATTTCTACATGGATATGATTATCATTCATTAATATCACTCAAATGATTCAAAAGAAAAGATATACATTAAGCAACATTTTTTTTACTTTTTATCTTTTTCATTTTTTATTTTTGTTTTATATATGAACTAAAAAAAACTAAAAATCAAGCAAACTAGCACACAAATAAAAATAAGTTAAGCACACCAAAAATTGCTATGAAGGTATGCATTAAGTGCAAATTAGAAGAATATACCTTCGCGTCATCGTTTGGCTAAGGAACTAAATAATGAAACGTTTAATTCATAGCTCCTCGCCATCTCCATCTTACCTACACGGTAGATGTTATGTGTGACCTTGGAATCCAACAAGGTCCATTCATGTTAGTCATCAAAGATTTAGGAACCCAAATTTGCTTGAATTTGATATTAGTGTTCCTATATTTGCAATGATATGAAGTATGACCAACACTCTCACAAGTAAACCACTTTGCATAAAAAAATTTAGCCACGCTTGGCACATTGTGAAATTTCTTATACTTAGGCTTTTCAACATTTTAAGAACCAAATCCAAATCCACGTCTAGTATTGCCCTATAATTGATTTCCATGAATAATATCCAAATTTTGTTTTGCTATGGAAAATCTCTTTAATGACAATTCTAGATTGGTGACTTTGGATTTCAAGATAGCATTCTCATTCACAATCAAAGTGTTTTTACTAATGAAAGCTCTCTTGTTTTCCTCTTCTTTCTTGTCAAATTCACTCATTTTTCTTTTAAGACCATTATTTAACATGCACAATTTATCATTAAGCTCTCTAATCACATATTCTTTTTGAGTTTCAAGCTTAATCAAATCTAGTTTGAGCATGCTAATCTCATTTAATAACGAAGGACAAGAAAGACAATCAACTTTTTCATGTGAGCTTGATTTTTCCTTTTCCAACATGGTGATGGTAGATTTGCATGCAACAAGTTCTTCTTTAAGATTATCAATTTCTGGACATGTCATAATTTTCTTGTTGCAATTCAAAATATCATTTCTATAGTCATCTATGGAAGATTCTAGCTCATCTATTTTATCTTGCATTCCTTTACAAATATTCAAAAGTTCAGTTTTAGAGCAAGATTGTACCTCATCGTGTCTTCCCATCAAGCAGAGGGAAGTGTGGGCTTCATTCTCCTTATCTTCACTATCCATGTCCCACGTTTGCACCATAGTTTTTTCTTTCTTCTCCGCGAGGTTAGATGTTTCTTGTGGGTAGTTTCTCATGAAGTGTATCTTCCTCCTGCAGTTAAAACATTCATATTTATTAATAGCTTTCTGTTTAGAGGAAATTCTATCAGAATTAAAATTATTAGAGCGATTGAACCTTTTCGTCATTTTAGCTCTTCATTGGTCAGTCTGAATATATCTTCTGAAGTTTCTGACCAATAATGCTTGCTCCTCATCAAGATCGTCATCGTCTTTAGCTTGAAGAGTTAATGGTGTGGAAGCTTTGGATTTTTCTTCAAGTTTCTCTCTAGCTTCTATACTTTGCTGCTCAAGCTCGTGTGACATCAAGTTGCCTATTAGGTCCTCCACACTAATTGTTGATAGATCTTTGGCTTCTTGAATAGCTGTGACTTTAGGCCGGAACGAGCTTGGCATTGCTCTTAAGATCTTTCTCACCTGCTCAAGGCTAGAATATGAAGGATCCTGTCAAAACAACGATGTTAGGATCGAATGAAGTGGAGAGACTTACGCTTGCGTACGCGGCACCGTAATCTCTGAACTTCGCCCTCGGATTCGCCACAACGATCGGTACTTCGTCAAGGAGGATCGAAGCAGTGTTTCACCGCCTAAATCTCTATTTAGAAGAGGATTTTAATGGAAGGGAGAAGAAGAACACAAGTTGCCTTATGCAAACTTATGGCATGGTTAGATTAGTGTAAATGCCTTACCCTTGGGTCCTATTTATAGGCTTTAGGGGGTAGTTATTGTAGGAAATAACTAAATATAAGCTTATTAGCCTATATTAGCACATTTACTTATCATCTTCTTCATTCACGTATCAAGTGCCTTTATGCACTTATAAAGTGGCCTTTTCCACTTATCGAGTGGTTATTTTCACACGAGAAAAGGTTCCCTTCGTGCACGCTTTTGTGCACGCGACATCTGAGGTCCGTATACCCTCATACATCCCCTCATGGGTGTATTCATGTCGTCCATATCCAACATCTCCCACTCACACTTGAGGGGATTGTAAGGAAACATCTTTTCTTTTAAATCTTCTATTTATCATACCGAGAAATAGGCCGTGTGACCGTCATGCGCATAGAGTCCGCTGTTTGTGCACTTGTTAGAGATCACAACACTCCTCGAGGTGCAAAGTTGAGTAGATTAACGCATGCTTTACCCTAGATTATTTCTTCACATTTCTTATACTTTATATTCAACAATTGAATCCCATCTGGATTACAATTGGCTGGCCAGCTTTGAATCTTTAAAGTCCAAATGTGAATATGAAATTAATCTTCCTCTTCTTGGGATCTTTTCGATCTTGACTTGACTCGCTTTTCTAACATGCCCCGTCGGATTGAATTGACCATAGTCCATAAGCAACATGCTAAGATAGCAATCACCCATTCAAATCTAAAGGAACCAATTAGAGTCCATAAGAGTAACGAGTTAAGACCCATGTGGTCTTTGGGTCTCACATAATAGTAAACACAATTACTATTCTAACCCAATGGTCAAATGCATACGTAGTATGAATACGTATTACAACATCACTCCTTTCCCAGAGAGCGTATGTCTTAATGATGTTGTAAGGATGATGATCAGACACAATAATGTCTGATTTTGAGTCCCTCTTTCTACTCAAATAATCTTCTGGACCCACATCCCGCATAAGACAGATAGGATTTAAGAATCCTCTTAGATCTTTTGTAAGCATCCATATGATGCAGATCTTTCATACGACCATTTTGTTTAAGTCATGACTCTAAATCATTCGTCTGACGATTTTAACTTTAAACAGGTCTCATCTTTATTTTATTCGTCTGATATAATAAAGGTGGTTGCTCATGTGAGAGAGCCAGCCTCAATCTGTCCGACATACTAGAAAATATGGCTGAGATTTTAAAATGTACACAAACATTTTCTAGAAACTCATATGCAATGTTGAAAAGAACTTATTCTTTTATTAAATTTGATCTTTTACAGACATGGGAATTTACATTGGTACAACTCAGCTCTTACGCAATCCTTGAGATGATAAGTGTTTGTAAAACACATCTCTGGGGATCGCCTTCGTAAGCGGATCCGCTATCATCTCATGCGTAGATATGTACCTTATGTCTACCTTCTTGGTCTTATCAAAGTCTTTTGCAAATTTGTAGCAGATATCAATGTGTTTGGTCTTACAATGGAATTTTGGATCTTTGACATAAGCTATAGATGCTTGACTGTCACTGTGTATTGGTACAGCACCTGAGTCACTTGCATCAATTAGCCTGTCTAAGAATTTCCTAAGCCAAACAGCCTCTTGGACTGCCATGCTAAATGCTACAAACTCGGCTTCCATAGTTGAAAGTGCGATGCAGGATTGTTTCTTGCTACTCCAGGATATTGCACCAGATCCGAGTAGAAAAACATATCCTGAGGTCGATCGTCGCTCATCGAGATCACCCGTCCAATCATCATCAGTGTAGCCTTTGAGCCTCAAGGCATCTCCTTGATGGCATAAATCATAGTCCGCAGTTCCTTTAAGATACCGCATTATCCTCTTAACCGCTTTCCAGTGTACTTGCCCTGGATTGGATTGGTAACGACTTACCATTCCAATGGCAAAACAGATGTCAGGTCTTGTACACATCATAGCGTACATAAGACTACCAACTGCACTGAAATATGGAACTTTTTCCATAATTTCCTTTTCCTTTTGGTTCTTTGGACACGATTTCAGACATAAATTATCGCATTTGCTTATAGGAGTATCAATGGACTTGCAGTCCTGCATATTAAAACGTTCTAGAACCTTCTTTATATAAGTCTCTTTTGAAAGAGAAAGAAGTTTCTTCGAACGATTCCTTGAAATCTTAACTCCAAGGATATATGCGGCCTCTCCCATGTCTTTCATCTCAAAAACTGATGAAAGCCAAGCCTTGATATCCATCACAAAGCCCTTGTCATTTCCGGCTATTAAAATGTCATCTACGTCAAGAGACATAATAACATACTTGCTTTTAATCCACTTGATATATACACAGTTATCTTCATCAAGCATGGTAAAACCATTTGATAAGACAACTTCTTGAAATCATATATACCATTGCCTCGAGGATTGTTTAAGACCATATATGGACTTACGAAGTTTACAAACCTTATGTTTGTTTCCTTCTTTTACGAACCCTGTTGGTTGTTCCATATAGATCTCATCGTCCAATTCTCCATTGAGAAAGGCAGTCTTTACATCCATTTGATGTAATTCGAGGTCTAAGCAAGCTACCAAAGCCAGAATCAGGCGAATCGAGGTAAAACGAACAACAGGTGAGAAGGTCTCTTCGTAGTCTATCCCTTCCTTTTGTGTAAAACCTTTCGCGACAAGGCGAGCTTTATATCTGTCTATAGAGCCATCAGCCTTATGCTTGATCTTGAGAACCCATTTGTTCCCAATAGCTCTATGTCCTCTGGGTAAATCAACCAAGTCCCAGACTTGGTTAACTTTCTTGGATTCTAACTCCTCCTTCATTGCTTCCATCCATTTGTCTTTTGCAGGGCATGATACGGCCTGTTTGAAAGTAGCAAGCTCGTCATCAACTTGCAGTAAAGTCATAAAGGTTTGCGGAAATTCATCCTCAAATCTTAGAGGAGCTAACCTTATACGACTACTACGTCGTATTTGAGATTCTTCAAGTCCTTGTTGACTTGAATTTAGATCAATTCTAATATCACTCCCACTTGGAATGTCATTGAATTGCTCCCACTTGGATCATTATTCCCGTATGGAATAGGATTAGTATCATTTGTATCATCTATTGGTGAAGGTTGAAATGTATTTTCGTCTTCACCAAGAATTCTCCCACTCGAATGAGGTAATCCTTCTTGATCATTAATCTCAAATAGAGATAAGTCCTGACTTATCTCGCCCTGTCTTGGAAACTCATTTTCCAAGAAAGTGACATCCCTCGACTCAAATTCAATTAGACCTCCATTGTCTTCCTGACCAATGAAAACATAACCTTTGGAGTTTTCTGAGTATCGTATAAAGATACATTTTCTCCCCCGTGGCCCAAGTTTGCCATACTTATGGGAGGAAATATGTGCGTAGGATGCACATCCCCAAGGTTTTAAAATGTTTAAGTCAGGAGACCTTTGGTTTCACAACTCATAAGGAGTGGAGCTAACTGATTTCGAGGGTACGCGGTTTAAAATGAAAGTGGCTGTCAATGAAATGGCAAGTTAGCTTGCGCCATTATTGAACGGACCATTTCCATTAAAGTCCTATTCCTCCTTTCTGCAACACCATTTTGTTGCGGAGTATAAGGCATAATTACCTGATGAACAATGCCTTTTTCATCACAAAGTTCCTTAAAACTTACTGATTGATATTCACCGCCTCTATCGGTTCGCAAGACCTTAATCTTGCGATCTAATTGATTATCCACCAAACTCATATAGTTTTTAAAGCAGGTTAATGCTTCACTTTTGTGGGATATCAAATAGATATGTCCGAATCGGGTGAAGTCATCAATAAAAGTGATGAAATAGGACTTCCCGCGTCTTGTCTTGACATTCATCGGACCACATATGTCTGAATGGATGAGCTGTAATGGAACCTCGGCCCTTGTGCCGGTTCCAAACAGCTTGCGACAAGATTTCCTTACAAGGCAATGTTCACAGGTCGACATATCGACCTTTGAAACATTGGATAGAAGGCCACGTTTGGCAAGTCTATCCATACGCGTTGGTCCAATGTGACCAAGCCTTGCGTGCCAACAAATTATATCTGACTCATAAGTCGAAGAATTTACAACAAGGAAATTTTCATTACAAAATGAGGAGTCATACATTGTATTTAATATAATAAATCCTTTGAAAACATACCCGGTACCAATTAAAGAATTATTACAAAACAAGTCCACTTTACAATCATGAAAAAACCAACTATAACCAAGACCCATTAAAACGACCACAGAAATAATATTCCTTCGAATATCTGGAGCGAAGAGAACATCATGAAGTAGGATAGTGCGGCCGTTGTCCAAGACGAGCTTGCAAGTCCCAACGCCTTTCAATTCAACACGTGTGTTTTTTCCTACATAGATCCACTTCGTTCCTTGGGGTATCCTGTGATACTCCACGAAGGACCGTCTGTCCCTTGCTATGTGGTCGGTGGCACCTGAATCAATTATCCAAAATGAATTAGATTCTACAAGAAATATTGAACTAGAAACACATATGTAACTTGCATTACAAGTTACCTTGTCACCATCATCCGTACAAGAACCGGCATAGTGACCTAACTTGTTGCACTTGAAGCACTTGATCCTCTTCAAGTTTTTCTTCTTGTGCCATTTCTTGTTCCCACCCTTATGTTTGGGTTTCTTGGTAGACTCTGGTTGCTTATTACGTTCATTAGTAAACTTCGAACGATTTTTCCGTTTCTTTCCCCTGTGTGAGGAACTAGCTGTAGAGGAATATGCCCTCGGATCATTTGTATTTGATGCAAATGAAAATTTAAGCCTAGATAGGGACTAATTTGCATATGATGCAAAAGAGATTAAATGTGTCTTAAATTGTTTAAGACTATATTTAATTAAATAAACGCGTTGAAAAGGTTACCTAGATGACGGGATTGTCCCGCTCTAAACGCAGGTTCAAACCGCGTCAAAAACGGAGTCCAAATGCACAAGTTATAGCCAAAACAAGTCAGCCAAAACTGTTGGGCTGAAACCAGCGAAAATGGAGGCCCACCAAGCCCGAATTTTCTGGTTAGGGTTTTTTGAAACCTGGGATTTTCTTGATGGCTACGTTTCTATGAGAAGCATGACTTTTGGCTAACTTTGGACAATTGTTTGAAGGGTCAAACGGACTCAGATTGACGAGCCGTTTTTTTCCTACGCGTTCACCGTTGAACCCCCTTCGTATTGATAGGTTGTATCAATCATGAAGTTCAACGGTGAGGGAGTTAAAATTCACGGAAGTTTAGCCTTTGTGAAAGGCAAACTAAATTGAATTAATTAACTCCAACTTTAGTCCCACATCGGAAATTGAGTAGAGGGGAGGGGTCAGCCGCCTATATAAATAGGGGTCTGCCCCTTCCTCTAAACTCGTCCCAAGCTCTAGATCTGAGCGGCTCTCGTAAATGTTGGAGCACACTCGGATCTAAGCTAAATTAATATTTCTCCTCTCCCTATAAATTTCTGCCTTGCTCCTGAGGGCTCTAGTAAAGCCGCAAATGAGATCCGAAATCTAGGCGGAGGTTTCACTCGCGTGAAACTTTCTTCGGCGCGTGGTTGGCTCGGCGACATGGGATTGATCGCCTCGGGATGCGGAGCGGTTCGAGGAGCAGTTCGGGGAGCGGTTCAAGGAGAGGCTCGGCATGGGACGGGAGCAGCTCGGAAGACGGTGCGGAACATCTCGCCTGCCCCAGGGCTGAGATTCCGGGTATGTGTTTAAGCTTTTCATTTAATTATTCGCAGTAGTTAGATCCCTCTTGGGGTGGTCAGATCCACCCCAAGTTGGCAGAGTTCCTGGCTAATAGGGTCTGGTTCCTTAGGGTTGCATGTTAATTAGATTAACATAAAATTTTTCCGCTGCATTTCTGTCTATGTTCCGTCCGACTTAGGACGAGACTAGAGTTTTTGTGCCCTAAGGGTCCAAGAAAACCCTTCATTGGTATCAGAGCCATCTCTGTATGCTGATCTTGGACGGCGAATTTATTATTTGAATGCTTTTACAAAAAAAATGTTTTCTTTAAATTTATGCGATAAATTTAAATTTTTTTTTAAAAAAAATTTTATATGATAAATTTTAAACATGTAAGTTTTAAAATGGAATTTTTTAATTTATGTGATAAATTTTAAAATTGTTCTAAAGCTTTAAAACTTTATGCGATAAGTTTAAAATGTTGTTTAAAATTTTATGTGATAAATTTTAAACATGGAATTTTTTAAATGATGTTTTAAATTTATAAGATATTGTAAAAACTGATTTTAAAAAGTTTAAAATTTTTATGCGATAAATATTTTAAAGTAGCATGCAAATGTTATGATTTTTAAACAAGCTTTTACTTTATGAGATAAAATAAAATGTTTTAAAAATCGTATTTTTAAATTTAAATGTTAAATTTAAGTATGCTTGCTAAAATTGTTTATGCGATAAACTTTAGTATATTTAATTGTTAAATAGTTGTACACTTTTTATGCGATAAAATTAGTGTAAATTTTAATGGCTATGTCTTCTTGTCCCTTATTTGATAACACAAGACAACCCTTTAGGTTAGCCATTAAGTAATGATTAAAATTTACTAATTGAATTTTAATGACATGCTATGTTTTAATAAAACATTAACAATACTTCAAGACCTAATTCCTGATTAGGGTAGTCCTTTTAATGAATTTTTAATTTTAATTGTTATTATTAAATCATTAAAGGACTTCGCTTTTAGCGTTGGTTAATAAATTTATTAAAATCCTAATAACGATTAGGATAGCACGTGAACCTTATAGTTGATAAGGACTTAATAAAAGTTATTAAACAAATCCTAAAATTTTGAATTTAAGGATGCAACTAGTTGAGAGGATTAGTTAGTTGTTAATAAAAGATGTTTAGTCTATGGCACACATACAAAAATGACAAGCTTCATTCAATGGACCATGATCCAGTCAATGTGCTTGGCTAAGAGTTCTGGATCAACCCTTACTAGTCTAAGGGGTAGTGATCCTGGCTTAGTCAATTCCCTGGCTGTGTTCCACTGGACCGCAATGTCGCGAATCATGATTGTATGACACCCTGGACTATATCTAGTCAATGCGTTATAAATCTTATTAAAGATTAATCCGTATCCCTCCTTGTTTTTGGAGCTTGGTAACTCAAAGAAGACAATTATAATTGTTGAGTCTCCTCAAGCTATGACATGTTTATCTTTAAGGAACAAACTCCAACATACATGTGATGTAGTCTAGACTTAACCCGAATCGATACGTCGGGTCTCCTCGAGCATCGATCTAAGTCAAATCTGGACACGAAATCAAGGGTCTGACTAAACCAATCATTATGATTTGTTGAGTCTCCTCAAGATCATAAGTGACTGTGGGTAAAAAACGATAGGGAGTCACATGTGATGTGATTGACTAAGAGTTAGTCTACCAATCATGGAACCAATCAACTTGTTGAGTCTCCTCAAGGTTGTGAGGTTCAGGATGATTGGATCCCTCTTTCACTAAATTTTAATTCGATTAAATCGTTTGTTATTAAGCTTTGAAACGATCGTAAAAATAGTGGGAGGATATAGATAGATAAAAGCCATTCTACCTATATTTAATATTGAACATATGCTAAACTAGGGCAAGACTATGTTTACCGAAGGAATCAAAATATAAATTTTAATGGAATTAGTTAATTGGTCAAATAGGTTGATTAATTGAATATCAAGTTAAATTCTAATTGATAGAATCAAAACTATATTCTCGTTGACATTAAAATGACCTTCTAAAGAACAGACTTAAGAAATATGATTTCATTAAGTTCTGGGTCCAACAAATAAATTCACGCAACATGTCACTCGTATCTATATGAGGCAGCTTGAACATATATGATATTCGAAGTATGTTTCTCCCTACAACTTGTCGAGCTACCCTCAAGGTTGTATGGACAAACAATTTTGACCCGCAAAGTTCAAGAATTCGATCAAATTGTTTGAGTCGAATACGAGTGCATGAGTGATGCAAGGCTATGTATCCCAACCGGATCTTGAGACAAGCAACTTCTTGAGCTACACTCAAGATTGCAACTCTCAGGCGTTTGGATACATGAGACGCTTGTGTAGCCATTTATTTATGTTGGGCTATTTAAATATCTAAATGTGATTTAGAAAAGGAAGAAGGCACTCCGGGAAAGTCAATCGAGTTTAATAGTTTAATTTATCATTAGTAAAGGCATAAGTAAGAGGAAATGAAAATGTGACATATTTTGATGTCACGATTTTATAATTATTTTTATACAAAAGACGTCTAACACAATTTGACGAATGTCGTCACCTCGCTTCTGAAGCAATGTTTTGCGTTAGTAATTTATGTATAACGATAAAATATATATTAAATGTTAATATATATATACACAAGATAGTAGCAAACTTGTATGGAAAAATAGACTAGGCCGTATCGAGAGACTAAGCTTCACAAGTCACATAAAGAGGAGTTTGACCTCTCGTATTATGAAGTCTATGGACACTTGTGAGTCTTATCCTCTTAGATAGAATGGCCGAAACCCATCTGTAAGACAGAGGGAGAATGAGTTGTCGAACTCAGTCTAGTACATACTGATGAACCCGAGTCTAGATTAACCAAATCAAGTTATTCGTATGTTTTATTAAGACACGTGTTCTTGATGAAACACAAGTCTGATAAAATAAAGAACGAAATGACTAAAGTATTTAAATTGATTCGATTAGATCGAATGGTCAAATACTTAGCTACATAAAATCTTGCGAAACTAAATGAAAATGTGATTTTCTCTCAGGTCAAGTCTGTAAACACATCCGTGTGTTAAAAGGTATGAATCACACTTAGTTAGACTTGGTGTGATCCATTGTAAGTGACTCTGAGTTAAGTCCTCCTTCTGGGTTAAGTCCCATATAGTAATGCCTAGGTTTTGATAATGTCCTGTGAGGACATTATCAATAAGATATTCATTAAATCAATCATTAGGAAGTTGTATAATTACTCGAATTTCGTGAGACGAAGAGTCGAGTTAAACATCATAACTGATGATGACTTAGTCAACTTCCGGGATGAAATTCGGAGTAGTAACTCCGATTTATAACTTGATGCAATCAGAATAGGTCCATGTGCGTAAATAAATTTTGGAATTTAGTTTACGTACCCAAGGAAAATGTTTCCCCACTTTCTGCAAGTAAATATTTAAGTTGAAAGATTGGTGCAGAAAAGAAAGTAGTGAAGTGCAATCATGTTGGTCGAGAACGGTTTTCATCCTAATTCCTATAAAATGTATTATGTTGAAACCGTCTCGCCAGTAGATGTGCACAGATCTACTCGGACCAAACTCGATGTAAAACGCTTAAGTTGACCATGAAAATTGGAGCATTCACTTATAAGTTCATTTTTCTAAATATGATTTAGACGGACCAACTTATATGAATTAGCCAGATAGTTTTCAAGGTTAGTGGGAGCGTATAAATTACATGCGAGGCATCAAAGGGATGGAACATATATTTTGACAAAGTGATCAAAAGAGTTTGATACTTTATCAGAAATAAATATGAGCCATTTGAAATGACCAGTAACTAATTTAAATGATTATCGTAAGGTACGATGAACTGGATAAGATCCAGGGAAATAAATATTATGGATTCCGACAGACCTAGTGAATTATTTGAATGAGATTCAAATGGTTGGTCTAATATGAACATAGAAACTCCCTAAGTCTATAGTGTAGACGGTTTTAGCAGATCCACTCACGAAGGCTCTACCACATGAAGTCGGGAAAACTTATGTGTAAAAACGGTATTAGATACCGAGATAAATGGGCCTGAGTGCAAGTGGGAGATGTTGAGAGATGATACCCTCGAGGCTATCTATCTTCATGTGTGAATAGCACAAACATCTTGTTCGAAATAACAGTAAGCTGTTTGGTAATAATTAATCTAAAGTTGTAACGACCACTTTTCGTGGTACGTTGTTCGTGCACGTGCTTTTGACCGTGCACGTGTTTATTTTAGACTTTATTCATTTGTGAACACTTTCGTGTGATATGCCGTTGTGAACGTCTCTGAGAGTATTAAATAGTGGCACTAATTCGGAACGACGTTTCTCGAGTCGTTTTCCCACAATTTAATCTTACTCGATGAGACGTGGCGATTTTCACTTTTGACGGGAGACGTTTCTATTTTTAGTTTCGTCGTCTGATGTCGAAATTGAGATCCGTCTTCTTAGTTAGCTCACTTTCGTCACCACGATCACCCCGATATTTATTTAATAATTTTTGGGGTTCATTTGACCACTTTTATATTTTTAACAAGTTTTATAATATTTTTAATAATTAATTTTTAAATTATTTTCGGCCAAATAAAATTTATTTGAGTTTAAAACGTTTTAAAGAATTTTTGAGCCAATTTCCAGCTCATTTGGACCAAGTCAAATCCTTGGGTGAGTTGGAGAAGTTTAGATTTAAATTTTAAATATTTTTAAACTCCTAATCTCATTAGGATTAGCCCTAGACCTAGTCAACCCATCTACACTATATAAACAACCCCTAGGAAGACCTATTTTCGCAAGAAATTAGCCCTAGCCTCTTCCAAAACCCAAATTGGACGTTGCGACGATTCGTCGCAACGTTGCGACAAGTTTCCCCCGCTACGACCGAGAGAACAGGCCCATTTTCCCCGCACCGACCGCTGCTCCGCCCGCACCAAGCTTCGCACAGCCGCTCCGCATCGCACCCCCCTCCGTTCGCCCGCTCTGACCGAGAGAAGATCTCGGTCAGACCGATCGCCAGCTCCGCATCCCCGCTCCGCACTAAGCCGCTCCGTTCGCCCGCACCGCTCCGTGTCTGACCGAGGCGCCCGCCCGCCATCGCCGAAGCCCGCAACGTTGCAACGCTTGCAACGCTTTGTCGCCCGCAGCGACCGACCCCTCCCTCCGCACCGACCGAGAGCACCAAGGCCCGCACCGCACCCGCAGCTGCACAAGCCCGTCCCCCGCACCGACCGAGCCATTCCCCCGCATTTGGCTGAGTACGACCGAGAGCAAACGTCGCAACCCCGCATCCGTCGCACCACTTGCCTCCGTGGGCCCCCCAAGTTCTCCAGAGGTATTGTGGGTCCCCCAAAGGTTCCTAGGACTACTGTGGGTCCCACCTAGGTGCGTTCTCTTTGACGACTTGCCGCGTACGACGTCGTCGCACGTCGTAGCCCGTCGTCGCACGTGCTAGCTTTGGAATCTGGAATCGTCGCCCGGGTTGATTGCTTTGAAATTTCCAGCGAGGAATCAAATTGGAATCTGGACTTGGAGCGCGATCTTTTATTCCAACCCCCGGTGTCGCTATCCGACGCCGGTGTAGCTTTCGCGTCGTGTTGAGGTAACGTTTTGCCCCCCTAGGACCCCCAACCAAATTGCATGCTAATCAAGACTAAAATCAGTATTTTAAAAGTATTTTAAATGTTTTAAATTCACTAATCAAGACTAATAATATGGACTTTAGGCCGGTGGACTTATGCACGTAGGATAATTGTGATTTTTGGACTCATTGGACGGTGTGCTCAGACGTCGAACTTGCAGGCAAGTGAAACTTGCCAACTCTTGTGTAGGGCCATGTTTTTAGGCCACTTCCTTGCCTTCAGCGTAAAAGAGACTAGTCAGTGAAATGATAGCTGGCTAGACGCCTACTTGATCTAGTTTGACAACGAAACTAGATCCGTCACCTAATTGATCTAGCTTGACAACGAAGCTAGATCCAACCCTTAAACTTGTTGTTCATGCATACTAAACTGTCACGTTTACCTTCCTTATCTGTACGCACTTTTAACTGCCATGCATTGCATTCTACATGTCATCCAAGTTGAATATTGCATTCGTAGCACACACTACCTACTTGTACTTGCTTGTCCTGGCTAGGTGCACCCCTATGCCATCATGAAAAACACTTCCTGGATCGTGTTCCAGAAGCGAGCATTACCGTTCGGGGGTAAGGCCCTGGCTCGATACACGTGGGAGGGGTAAGAGTTAAGCGGCCAATCAGCTGGAGTCTGCCTGATCAGCAACTGCAGCTGTAAGGCGTAAACTCTTGGTGGGGCGGAGTTAAGCGACCAATCAGTGTGAAAGAAAGTCATTTCAGCTGTAAGGCGTAAACTCTGCAAACATGACTAGAGAAATCCTTGTAAATGTTATTAGTCTTGCCACACTTGCCATGCCATGCTAGTTTACTTGTTGTTTTCTTTACCTGCTGCACTCATACTTAAACTACCATGTCATTGCATCATGCTAGAACTGCTAGGTTGCTTTACTTGTACTTTCAGTTTCCTTGCACAAGTCTCTTGTAGACTTGCTGACATGTGCCCCTTGCTCTTTTGGGTGTCACATGTTAGACCCTGAGCCAGAGACCGTTGCTGTGTACGTGATGTGTTGCTGACGCTGAGACTGAGTCCATGATTGCACAGGAGGATTTTGTGGACACCGGTGACTATTCTTTGAGTCTTTGTTGAGCTTCTTTTGTTTTAGGCCTTTTGTTAGTTGTTGGTGCGTAGCACCGTTGTTTTGTACTTTGTACTTTTGGTGGCCATGTTTGGGCCTTTAGTCTCTTTTTCTTTTAGCCTGGTGGATTTTTCTGTGATGTTGAAACTTATTTTACGGATATTCTGAGATTATTCTTTTGTCTCATTTCATTATTATTATCTTGTTCCGCTCGCGTTGCAAGGACCTGCAGTTTTAATTTTGATTGACGCTTATCGGACTTGCAGCTTTGTAGCTTCAAGACTGAGCGGACCTTCTCACGCTTCGCCTCCATGTTTTTGGGAAGCGGGGTGTGACAGGTTTTGTTGGTGGCCCATGCAGGTCCGTCTTGCAATTGCGAATTAACGGAACACCGATAATAACAGAATGTCCGTTAAATAAATTGCAACATCCGAGTCAGAAGCCCTGAGTCAAGTTGTTTTCCTAGGACCCTAGGTGATAAGAAGGCTTAGTTAGACGTCTGTGCTTGCTAGTTAGAGGCCTCTGTTTGTCAGTTAGACTCCCTGCCAGCAATTGATTTAATCGTCGTAGGAGTTACCTTAGTGGTTATTGCCTAACCCTGACCATATTAGACCTCTAAAATTTCCTTTTGTCGTTCACTTGGGTTCATCGATTTCGGACCAAGCTGAACGCATTTCACTACCGTCCAGCCCCTTAGAAGGTCTTAGTGTCTAGTTCCAAATCTTTAGTTGGTCGACCGTAGGAGTTTCCCCGTAGATTCTCCTGATTCATAACCTAGGCATATGAATGTTTTGATCATCCGACCAATTTCCTTGCCTCGATTCACGAGATCGCCCCGTGACGATCGTCGTCAATTTTCAAATATCGCCATTGCAAAACTTGAACCTTCTGAAAGTATTTTTCAATCTTCTCTTCCACTAAGTTTAATTTTGTTCAAAATTTTAATATACCTATATTTCATCCTCCTTCATTGATTTAAATTTTTTAAAACATTGTCGGAATTTTAGAATACTAGCTTATGGTATTTTCCCAGCCTATATTTTTTTTAAATGAGCCGTTCTTTCATATATTAGTTTTACTTTTGCCCTGCCCAATTCGATTTATAATTTCCCTCTTATTTGTGTTATTCGAATGATACGTCGTGTTTACTTTAATATACTTTCAAGACACATGGAATTTCAGCTTTCAGCAAGTTGGTTTTGCTCGTCGATTTCTCCACTTCAGATTCTTTTGCAAAATTACTATTTTCATAACCACATCCTGCTTTAGACCCTCCCTGATTTGATTTTAAAGATTTGCTATTCGATCTTGATAATTCTTATGCTAAGTTACTAATATTTTCTTTCCGCTCACCATACACGCTTTTAGAAAAATTTCTAAACCAAACTGAATTTCAATTATTTTTATATCCGTGCCAGACTTGTGGTGCTCGTATATTAAGAACCCTGTGTAAATCAGTTTTTTTCATTTTTGGCAAACCCTGGTTCTCTAAAAGCAGTTTCAAATTGATCATTTTAAAAATTTCCATAGCCTAAAGTTTTGAAGCATTTAACATGGGTTTAAATTCTTCCGTTACTTGATTTCATTCTCAAAAACTTTTGGCAACATTATATTAAATTACTAACGTATAAGTTTTCTAAAACCTCGTCCTTAATATTCGTGTAAATGATTTTATTTCCTTTTACATTGATTTTATATAAACCAATAAAACATCTTCCCTTATTATGAATATTCGACTCAAACTTATTTCAACTCGCTTTATCGATCCTTCCCTCGTCACGCTCTCGACCTCTCTTTATTGCTTAGGCCTTAGGGTCCTTCAATGTCTGTGTCAACTCCTAGTTGTTAGTAGACCCTTGGACCCTTGTGAGGTTGTCGTGGTGCACGTACCTAAGTTGTGTACGTGGACTTGAATGAGAATTCCCATAGTATATTGGTGCTTGCCTATTGTGTGATATATATATATATATACTCGGAGTTACTCGTGATATTACGAAGTTGTCGTGTGTTAGGAGTTATAGATTTTTGTGTGGATAGCTATACTATACTAGGGATGCCGGTGTGTATTAGAGTTAGCGTTGAAATATCTAAGTTGTGTATGTGCTCGTATGTAGGTATGTATTATGCTTAGACGCAAGTAGTTATGTTTTGTTGCCTGAGTATATAGGTGATATGCATAGGATATTAGAATTATAATTTTGATTGGTATTGCTTGCTTTGCGGGATGTTGCATGCGTGCATACCGTGAGGTATACACGACTATTGCACAACTTAATAATGTACGTATAGATGTGTTAGCATACTAATTATAGGTAGTAGGCTATGGTATGAATATGTACATTACTTGTGTGTGACTATACGGTGAATGTTTGTACTAGGGAGGGTATTATAAATATGTGGGTGCTGATGTCTGTATTACTATTACTATGGTATATAAATTGATTGAACTACGTGAGTATGGCCTGACTAAATATTAAGTGTGATTGATTTATGGAAGGTATATGGTTGTATTGGTAGACGTATATATATGGGAGTGGTATTGGTATAGGTATAAATGTCGTGTTACGTATATAGAATATTCTGATATATGTATTGAGTCTCACTCAAGCTTGAGTGGGTATACTCTAAGTACATTGAATGTATGTCTGAAGTTTGAATATAGCAATGTTTGATGGATGTATAGTGATAGGAGTGTTTGTGCCTGGTTGTGCTACGCACATGATTGTGGGTCGCTACGCCAGTATATAGTTATAGGTGCTGGTCTTGTGGTATAGTTATTTACTAAGGACTTGCTCGTGTGAACGTATGTGTACTAGCTAAAACTAGGTGTGTATGTGTGCTAGTTATATAATGGTATGATTGGTGTATGTAAATGAAATGTTAGCGTGTATGGGTGTGCACCATGCACGGGTAAGTATGTGCTTAGTTATAGGTATTGATGACTATGATATATGTGGCGTGTCGTAAATACAGTTATAGGACCGTACGTGATGTGAATATATGGTGAACTATTTGCATGCATTGAATGACTATATATATATTGTGAAATTTAAGTGTATATATATATATATATAGTGAAACTTGATTAATAATGGTATGGTGTGACTATATGTGTTGAGAGGTTTGGTATTGGATGAATATTAGAGGGTAGTATACCCTCGATGTTTGTGCATAGGTAGCTACATATAGGTAGAGCAATGATTGTATTTGCTAAGTGTAAGACTATCCTTATGTGAGTATCTGAACTATTGTTTTGTGAGTAGTAGTTATATAAGGGATGTATGTTTATATATATGATTGAAACACGTGTATGAAATTGACTGGCTATAATAGGTATAAACGTATAACGTACGAGAATATATATATATATATATATATATATATATATATATATATACGTGCTAGTAGTGTTAAATGTTTGACTACCTAGTGTATATATAAGCACTTGTAATGACTATACCTGGTTTAAATTATAATGACTTGATTGGGGTAGTTACTAGAGCGACTAGCTATATTAGAAAGTCCGAGGACGGACTTTATTCTAAGGTGGGGAGGATGTAACGACCACTTTTCGTGGTACGTTGTTCGTGCACGTGCTTTTGACCGTGCACGTGTTTATTTTAGACTTTATTCGTTTGTGAACACTTTCGTGTGATATGCCGTTGTGAACGTCTCTGAGAGTATTAAATAGTGGCACTAATTCGGAACGACGTTTCTCGAGTCGTTTTCCCACAATTTAATCTTACTCGATGAGACGTGGCGATTTTCACTTTTGACGAGAGACGTTTCTATTTTTAGTTTCATCGTCCGATGTCGAAATTGAGATCCGTCTTCTTAGTTAGCTCACTTTCGTCACCCCGATCACCCCGATATTTATTTTATAATTTTTGGGGTTCATTTGACAACTTTTATATTTTTAACAAGTTTTATAATATTTTTAATAATTAATTTTTAAATTATTTTCGGCCAAATAAAATTTATTTGAGTTTAAAACGTTTTAAAGAATTTTTGAGCCAATTTCCAGCTCATTTGGACCAAGTCAAATCCTTGGGTGAGTTGGAGAAGTTTAGATTTAAATTTTAAATATTTTTAAACTCCTAATCTCATTAGGATTAGCCCTAGACCTAGTCAACCCATCTACACTATATAAACAACCCCTAGGAAGACCTATTTTCGCAAGAAATTAGCCCTAGCCTCTTCCAAAACCCAAATTGGACGTTGCGACGATTCGTCGCAACGTTGCGACAAGTTTCCCCCGCTACGACCGAGAGAACAGGCCCATTTTCCCCGCACCGACCGCTGCTCCGCCCGCACCAAGCTTCGCACAGCCGCTCCGCATCGCACCCCCTCCGTTCGCCCGCTCTGACTGAGAGAAGATCTCGGTCAGACCGATCGCCAGCTCCGCATCCCCGCTCCGCACCAAGCCGCTCCGTTCGCCCGCACCGCTCCGTGTCTGACCGAGGCGCCCGCCCGCCATCGCCGAAGCCCGCAACGTTGCAACGCTTGCAACGCTTTGTCGCCCGCAGCGACCGACCCCTCCCTCCGCACCGACCGAGAGCACCAAGGCCCGCACCGCACCCGCAGCTGCACAAGCCCGTCCCCCGCACCGACCGAGCCATTCCCCCGCATTTGGCTGAGTACGACCGAGAGCAAACGTCGCAACCCCGCATCCGTCGCACCACTTGCCTCCGTGGGCCCCCCAAGTTCTCCAGAGGTACTGTGGGTCCCCCAAAGGTTCCTAGGACTACTGTGGGCCCCACCTAGGTGCGTTCTCTTTGACGACTTGCCGCGTACGACGTCGTCGCACGTCGTAGCCCGTCGTCGCACGTGCTAGCTTTGGAATCTGGAATCGTCGCCCGGGTTGATTGCTCTGAAATTTCCAGCGAGGAATCAAATTGGAATCTGGACTTGGAGCGCGATCTTTTATTCCAACCCCCGGTGTCGCTACCCGACGCTGGTGTAGCTTTCGCGTCGTGTTGAGGTAACGTTTTGCCCCCCTAGGACCCCCAACCAAATTGCATGCTAATCAAGACTAAAATCAGTATTTTAAAAGTATTTTAAATGTTTTAAATTCACTAATCAAGACTAATAATATGGACTTTAGGCCGGTGGACTTGTGCACGTAGGATAATTGTGATTTTTGGACTCATTGGACGGTGTGCTCAGACGTCGAACTTGCAGGCAAGTGAAACTTGCCAACTCTTGTGTAGGGCCATGTTTTTAGGCCACTTCCTTGCCTTCAGCGTAAAAGAGACTAGTCAGTGAAATGATAGCTGGCTAGACGCCTACTTGATCTAGTTTGACAACGAAACTAGATCCGTCACCTAATTGATCTAGCTTGACAACGAAGCTAGATCCAACCCTTAAACTTGTTGTTCATGCATACTAAACTGTCACGTTTACCATCCTTATCTGTACGCACTTTTAACTGCCATGCATTGCATTCTACATGTCATCCAAGTTGAATATTGCATTCGTAGCACACACTACCTACTTGTACTTGCTTGTCCTGGCTAGGTGCACCCCTATGCCATCATGAAAAACACTTCCTGGCTCGTGTTCCAGAAGTGAGCATTACCGTTCGGGGGTAAGGCCCTGGCTCGATACACGTGGGAGGGGTAAGAGTTAAGCGGCCAATCAGCTGGGAGTCTGCCTGATCAGCAACTGCAGCTGTAAGGCGTAAACTCTTGGTGGGGCGGAGTTAAGCGACCAATCAGTGTGAAAGAAAGTCATTTCAGCTGTAAGGCGTAAACTCTGCAAACATGACTAGAGAAATCCTTGTAAATGTTATTAGTCTTGCCACACTTGCCATGCCATGCTAGTTTACTTGTTGTTTTCTTTACCTGCTGCACTCATACTTAAACTACCATGTCATTGCATCATGCTAGAACTGCTAGGTTGCTTTACTTGTACTTTCAGTTTCCTTGCACAAGTCTCTTGTAGACTTGCTGACATGTGCCCCTTGCTCTTTTGGGTGTCACATGTTAGACCCTGAGCCAGAGACCGTTGCTGTGTACGTGATGTGTTGCTGACGCTGAGACTGAGTCCATGATTGCACAGGAGGATTTTGTGGACACCGGTGACTATTCTTTGAGTCTTTGTTGAGCTTCTTTTGTTTTAGGCCTTTTGTTAGTTGTTGGTGCGTAGCACCGTTGTTTTGTACTTTGTACTTTTGGTGGCCATGTTTAGGCCTTTAGTCTCTTTTTCTTTTAGCCTGGTGGCTTTTTCTGTGATGTTGAAACTTATTTTACGGATATTCTGAGATTATTCTTTTGTCTCATTTCATTATTATTATCTTGTTCCGCTCGCATTGCAAGGACCTGCAGTTTTAATTTTGATTGACGCTTATCGGACTTGCAGCTTTGTAGCTTCAAGACTGAGCAGACCTTCTCACGCTTCGCCTCCATGTTTTTGGGAAGCGGGGCGTGACAAAAGTTATGTTATAATGTAGTTAACATTGGATATTAACTTAGGTAAAGTCCTGAGACTTTATGCTAGGTCAAAAAGGTATCGAGATGAGTATCTCGATCATGGAGAAATGTTTGACCGTCTGTAGCATAAGTCTAAAAGGGTTCGTGTTCGTAGATGTTTCGAGACAAGGATATCGAAACATCGGATAGACCATTGTGTCTTAGTCTTCACCGTTTAGCGGTGGCGATGATCTCATGATCGCTTGACTTGGCAAAGTCGTAGACGAGACACAGGTGCTCATTAGGGAATGAGTTCACTGAATGATCCACAAGAGTTATCATATGGTTATATTGACCAATCTGTCAATGATGACTCTGAGTGATGATAGGCTAGTTGGTCTTTTGACTTGAGGTCATTTTGACGAACCTGTGCGTGAACGGTGCCACTTAGATCAAATGACCTAGCTTCGAGGCAAGGCCTGTCGAAAGGTTTTTGATTGGGTGACACTTGAAGCGTATGAGGAGAGTAATGACCAAGAGAGGATTCGTCTCTCCCGGTCAATGGGAGTTAGTGTCGTAGGGTTAGTTCGGTCTTTAGTAAAAACTCTGGCCAGAGTATGTTGGAAGAAGTCCCACATTTTTGACTAAAAGATCGATAGAAACTAACCGGAGTCAAGTTATTGGGGTTGACAGTTTAACCGTACCCTAGACTTGACTTACACGACATAGTTTAGACGAAAAGACTATAACTGCGGAATTCATCACGGAAACAGTCAGGGTGGTCCCGACAATACTCATGTCAATGAGTTGACCACATAATGATGATTCCTGAAGCAGGGACGGCAACCACTGCTCGTGGTCACTGCCGTATAGGGCTTCAAGCCCAACCTGTTGTAAGGGTCAGGCTGTAGGGTCTCACACAGAGTGCGATCTTCGTCTAGTAATAGGTAGAAATTAGTTAGGGAGAATAATTTGCATTTGATGCAAGGGATAAAATATTGCAAAAGATGTTTGCAACCATCTCCTGCATTCGGGATAAATGATCCTGAGTGCAAGTGGAAGATGTAGAGGAATATGCCCTCGGATCATTTGTATTTGATGCAAATGAAAATTTAAGCCTAGATAGGGACTAATTTGCATATGATGCAAAAAAGATTAAATGTGTCTTAAATTGTTTAAGACTATATTTAATTAAATAAACACGTTGAAAAGGTTACCTAGATGATGGGATCATCCCGCTCTAAACGCAGGTTCAAACCGCGTCAAAAACGGAGTCCAAATGCACAAGTTATAGCCAAAACAAGTCAGCCAAAATTGTTGGGCTGAAACCAGCGAAAATGGAGGCCCACCAAGCCCGAATTTTCTGGTTAGGGTTTTTTGAAACCTGGGATTTTCTTGACGGCTACGTTTCTATGAGAAGCATGACTTTTGGCTAACTTTGGACAATTGTTTGAAGGGTCAAACGGACTCGGATTGACGAGCCGTTTTTTTCCTACGCGTTCACCGTTGAACCCCCTTCGTATTGATAGGTTGTATCAATCATGAAGTTCAACGGTGAGGGAGTTAAAATTCATGGAAGTTTAGCCTTTGTGAAAGGCAAACTAAATTGAATTAATTAACTCCAACTTTAGTCCCACATCGGAAATTGAGTAGAGGGGAGGGGTCAGCCGCCTATATAAATAGGGGTCTGCCCCTTCCTCTAAACTCGTCCCAAGCTCTAGATCTGAGCGGCTCTCGTAAATGTTGGAGCATGCTCGGATCTAAGCTAAATTAATATTTCTCCTCTCCCTATAAATTTCTGCCTTGCTCCTGAGGGCTCTAGCAAAGCCGCAAAGGAGTTCGGATTCAGATCCGAAATCTATGCGGAGGTTTCACTCGCGTGAAACTTTCTTCGGCACGTGGTTGGCTCGGCGACATGGGATTGATCGCCTCGGGATGCGGAGCGGTTCGAGGAGCAGTTCGGGGAGCGGTTCGAGGAGCGGCTCGGCGTGGGACGGGAGCAGCTCGGAAGACGGTGCGGAACATCTCGCCTGTCCCAGGGCTGAGATTCCGGGTATGTGTTTAAGCTTTTCATTTAATTATTCGCAGTAGTTAGATCCCTCTTGGGGTGGTCAGATCCACCCCAAGTTGGCAGAGTTACTGGCTAATAGGGTCTGGTTCCTTAGGGTTGCATGTTAATTAGAGTAACATAAAATTTTTCCGCTGCATTTCTGTCTATGTTCCGTCCGACTTAGGACGAGACTAGAGTTTTTGTGCCCTAAGGGTCCAAGAAAACCCTTCACTAGCAACCATATGCACTTCTGCACTTGTCTTGGCAGCCGCAAGCCGCTCTTCCTCTAACTCGAGGTGCTTAGAAACATCGCTGAAGTTCTTGATGCTCTCATTATGAGTGAGATGCATCTTCATTTAGTCCCACCCATTTGGTAGGGAACGCATGACTGCTTGGATTTGTTGTTCGTCAGTGAGCACATGACCTGCATCCTTTAACTCTGAGATGAGATTCGCCATATGTCGCAGATGTTTCCCCATGGAATGATCTGGACGTTTCTTGTATGAATCAAATCTTATAATTAAAGAACGAAGTTTGGACACCGAGGTGCCACCAAACTTCTCCTCAAGCTTGGAGCTTATGTCCATGGCTAGGTCATGCTCTCGGAAGATTCGCATTATGTCGTCTGCCATACTTGACAGCAACATAATGCGAGCAATCTTGTTCTTCCGAGACCAAGCATCAAAAGCTTCCTTGTCTCGTCTGTGTTGGGCCGTAGTGCCCAACTCGGGTTCATTCATTTTGTTCTTCAGAGTTTCGAGCACATCTTGCTCCTCTAGAACGTATTGTATCTTGATGGACCATAGTTTGTAATTATCGCCGTTGAGTTTTTCACCTTTGTTTAACTCAGCGACGATGTTCTTAGCGGCAGAAGACATTTTAGCTTTAAAATGCTGCAAAAGACATGAAAAGAAGGTTCTATCAAAAAATATTGCATTAATTTCATATACATAGTCATCATATTGTTACATTTTCATGATTCATTAGTCTCGGCCAGCGGACCGACCAGGGAAATGGCTAGTCCATGGTTCACTACCCCCAGACTGAGCTGAGGTGTCCCACAAACTAGTCCAAAAGACCACTTGTCGAATCATGATCCATTGAGATACTGAATCAATCGAATGTGAAATTTCAGACTAGTTTAACATCACTCCCACTTGGAAAAAAATCCCACTTGGAATGATATTATAATATTTGATAAGTTACTTTCGAAAAATATTGAAGATGTTGCTCTAGAATCGGAAAGGTCTCTACGATTCCAATCACCATCTAGAACAACTTTCAATATTTCCCCCTCACTTATCAAACGATAGTACTCTTATAGTACTTTGCAGCGAAAAAGCGTTTTTGAAGAACGTATTTTGAAAACGTATTTTTCAAATGTATTTTGCAAATGTATTTTGCAGTGGGAGGTAGTGGCTTGCCCCGGCCATTGTCGGAGTCGAGCCGTGCCAAGGCCGGATTCCCCCAAATAGGGGGGTTTTGCCATATGCAACTGCCGCCGGTCCCGTATGGGCCGGCCATGTAGGTGGCCGGGGCCGAAACTGCCGGCACCGTAGGGCTTCTCGGCATGGCCATGTTCCCTCGGCCAGTGCCTCTGCCCTGGCCGAGGCCGGCCAATACCGGCCAAGGTTTCTTGACTGGTCGGCCAGGGCCTCTGCCCTGGCCGAGGCCGGCCAGGGCCGCCCCGGCCCTGGCAGGGGCCAGGGCGCCTGGCCCTGGCCTCTGCCAGGGCAAACCCTGGCCCTAGCAGAGGCCAGGGCCGGCCAGGCCCTGACCTGAGGCCAGGACATTGGTGTTGGATATGGACGACATAAATACACCCATGAGGGGATGTATGAGGGTATACAGACCTCAGATGTCGCGTGCACGAAGGCGTGCACGAAGGGAACCTTTTCTCGTGTGAAAAGGACCACTCGATAAGTGGAAAAAGCCACTCGATAAGTGGAAAAAGCCACTTTATAAGTGCAAAATGTCACTTGATAAGTGGATAAAGAAGAAGATAAATGAATGTGATAATATAGGCTAATAAGCTTATATTTAGTTATTTCCTACAATAACTACCCCTAAAGCCTATAAATAGAAGACAAGGGTAAGGCATTCATTCACACTTTCCATGCCATAAGTTTGCATAAGGCATCCTTATGTTCTTCTTCTCCCTTACATTAAAATCCTCTTCTAGTTAGAGATTTAGGCGGTGAAACTCTGCTTCGATCCTCCGTGACGAAGTATCGACCGTTGTGGCGAATCCGAGGGCAAAGTTCAGAGACTACCGTGCCGCATACGCAAACGTAAGTCTCTACTTTATTTCGATCCTAACAACACTGTTTTGACAGGATCCAACATTGGTATCAGATCCATACGGATTCGCTTCGGTTAGACCGTCGCCCCGTCGAAACTATGAACGAGTCGTTGTATTTTTCACGAATGGGTATCCTACCATTATGGATATGGTAGGAACACTTCGTGACGGAGAGAACGCAGCGGTTGTTCTTTTCACGTTAGGGTCTCCTACCATTACAGATATGGCAGGAACTCTCCGTGACGGGAAGAACCGACCGTTCATATCGTCAAACCCGCTATCTTCATGGATGCTGAGTCTCCATTCATAGGGAATGGGCACTCTCTTCATGTGGAGCGCGTAGTTTACGAACTTTTTGAAGTAAGTTAATTTTTTTGGCACACGGCCATTGGAGGATAACTACTTTCTCGACGAACGGGTGCTTCACCGAAGAAGAAGATGGTGGTTATTCCCATCGGGGAAGATGAATTTTGGTGCATGAAATCTATAGCCATATGGGCAATGGAGGCAATGCATCCCCCCTCCCCATGCGGAGGGGGTTGGCTACGGCCAATAATGACGAAAACCACCACGACCACCCCGTCGAGGGGGAGGAGTGCATGCGGCCACCCCGTGCAAGGGGGGAGACTGGCCATGGCAAAAGGGCCATGGCCGGCCTAGGCCAATAGGCCAATAGGCCAGGCCGGGCCATGGCCGGCCGGCCCCGGCCGCGGCCAGGCCAGGGCTGGCCATGGCCGACCACGGCCAGGGCCAGGGAGCCCTGGCCGAGGCCATGGCCAGGCCTGGCCGAGGCCAGGCCAGGGCCAGGAGGCCCTGGCCGGCCTCGGCCAGTGGCCAGGGCCGGCCTGGCCGGCCCTGGCAGGGGCCAGGGCCGGCGCCCTGGCCTCTGCCAGGGCCTGGTCGGCCTGGCCGGTGCCCTGGCAAGGGCAAGGGCCGGTGCCCTGGCCTCTGCCAAGGCCTGGCCGTCCCTGGCAGTAGCCAGGGCCGGCCCTGGCCGGCCCTCGGCCTGGGCAGAGGCCCTGGCCGAGGGGCCAGGGCCCCTGGCCAGCCAGGGCAGAGGCCCTGGCCGAGGGGCCATGGTCCCTGGCCGGCCACGGCAGAGGCCTTGGCCGGCCAGTCTTATGCCCTTGGCCGGCGTTGGCCGGCCCCGGTCAGGGCAGAGGCCCTTGACCGAGGGAATGGGGCCATTGTCAAGCCTTGGTTGTCCAAATTTTTGGGGACAGGGCTTACGTGACCGAAAGGGGGGGCATGCATGGCATTGGCTTGCATGGACAACCCCTACGGGTCCGACGGCAATTCTCTACGGTAAATTCCCCTGAAGGAGGGAATGCTTGGATCCATACAGGAACCGGCGACGGTGGATTGCAGAGAAATCCCCACAAGGGGGATCCGGCCTTGGCACGGCTACGGCTCTACCCGGCAAATGGCCAGGGATTGCCGAATATTTCGCTAGTATCATAAGGGTACTAAGTCGAAATATATAATTTTGAAAAATATGTTTTCATACGTTTTGAAAAATACGTTTTTAAAAAAAACGCTTTTCCGCTGCGAAGTACTATAAGAGTACTAAATTTGATAATGTGATGGGGAAATATTGAAAGTTACTCTAGATGGTGATTGGAAACGTAGTGACCTTTCCGATTCCAGAGTAACATTTTCAATATTTTTCGAAAGTAACTTATCAAATTGTAAATAGCATTCCAAGTGGGAGTTGAAATTAGAACTATCCAAATGGGATATTCTATTCTCATTTCAAGTGGGAATTGTATTTATTTTAAGAATTTTCAATGCAATGTTTTTGATCAAACCTTCGGTTTTTGTGTCTTTTGCAGCATTTTAAAAGTAAAATGTCTTCCGCTTCAAAGAATATCGTCGCTGAGTTAAACAGAGGTGAAAAACTCAACGGCGATAATTACAAACTTTGGTCCATTAAGATACAATATGTTCTGGAGGAGCAAGAAGTGCTCGAGACTCTAAAGAACGTCATGATTGAACCCGAGTTGGGCACTACGGCCCAACACAGACGAGACAAGGAAGCTTTTGATGCTTGGTCTCGGAAGAACAAGATAGCCCGCATTACGTTATTGTCCAGTATGGCCGATGACATAATGCGCATCTTCCGAGAACATGACCTAGCCATGGACATATGGTCCAAGCTAGAGGAGAAGTTCGGTGGCACGTCGGTGTCCAAACTTCGCGCCTTAACTATAAGGTTCGATTCATATAAGAAACGTCCAGATCATTCCATGGGGAAACATCTGCGACATATGGCGAATCTTATCTCGGAGTTAAAGGACGCAGGTCATGTGCTCACTGATGAGCAACAAATCCAAGCAGTCATACGTTCCCTACCAAATGGGTGGGACCAAATGAAGATGCATCTCACTCACAATGAGAGCATCAAGAACTTCAGCGACGTTTCAAAGCACCTCGAATTAGAGGAAGAGCGGCTTGCGGCTGCCAAGCCAAGTGCAGAAGTGCACATGGTTGCTAATTCCTCACATGGGGGAAAGAAACGGAAAGATCATTCGAAGTTCACTAATGAACGTAAAAAGGAACCTGAGTCTACCAAGAAACCCAAACACAGGGGTGGGCACAAGAAGTGGCACAAGAAGTGGCACAAGAAGAAAGACTTGAAGAAGATCAAGTGCTTCAAGTGCAACAAGCTCGGTCACTATTCTCGTTCGTGTACGAGTGGAGGCGACGAGGTAACTTGTAAATATACTAGTTACATATGTGTTTCTAGTTCAATATTTCTTGTGGAATCTAATCCATTTTGGATAATTGATTCAGGTGCCACCGACCACATAGCAAGGGACAGACGGTCCTTCGTGGAGTATCACCGGATACCCCAAGGAACGAAGTGGATCTATGTAGGAAACAACACACGTGTTGACGTGAAAGGCGTTGGGACTTGCAAGCTAGTCTTGGACAACGGCCGCACTCTCCTACTTCATGATGTCCTCTTCGCTCCAGATATTCGAAGGAATATAATTTTTGTGGTCATGTTAATGGGTCTTGGCTATAAATGGGTTTTTCATGATTGTTGTAACGACCACTTTTCGTTGTACGTTGTTCGTGCACGTGCTTTTGACCGTGCACGTGTTTGTTTTAGACTTTGTTTGTTTGTGAACACTTTCGTGTGATATGCCGTTGTGAACGTCCCTGAGAGTATTAAATAGTGGCACTATCTTGGAACGACACTTCTCGAGTCGTTTTTCCACAATTTAATCTTACTCGATGAGACGCGACGATTTTCACTCTTGACGGGAGACGTTTCTATTTTTAGTTTCGTCGTCCGACGTCAAATTTGAGATCCGTCTTATTAGTTAGCTCACATTCGTCATCACGAACACCCCGATATTTATTTTATAATTTTTGGAGTTTATTTGACCACTTTTATATTTTAACAAGTTTTATATTATTTTTAATAATTAATTTTTAAATTATTTTCGGCCAAATAAAATTTATTTGAGTTTTACACGTATTAAAGAATTTTTGAGCCAATTTCCAGCTCATTTGGACCAAGTCAAATCCTTGGGTGAGTTGGAGAAGTTGAATTTCAAATTTTAAATTATTTTAAACTTCTAATCCTATTAGATTTAGCCCTAGACCAAGTCAACCCATCTATACTATATAAGCAACCCTTAGGAAGACCTATTTTCGCAAGAAATTAGCCCTAGCCTCTTCCAAAACCCAAATTGGACGTTGCGACAATTCGTCGCAACGTTGCGACGAAGCAGCCCCGCACCGACCGAGAGAACGGCCTCATTTTCCCCGCTCCGACCGGCCGCTGCCCCCGCACCAAGCCCCGTCCGCACCCGCTGCTGTCGCCCACCCCGTTCGCCCGCACCGATCGAGAGAAGCTCTCGGTCAGACCGAGAGCTTCGCCCGCTTTCCGCTCCGCACAGCCGCTCCCCGCTCCGCACCAAGCTCCGCACCAAAGCAGCTTCGTTCGCCCGCATCGTGCCGTGCCCGACCGACAGCTGCCCCCGCTCACGCCCGCTCTCCGCAACGTTGCAATGTTGCAACGTTGCAGCGCCCAAGCCCCCGCATCCAAGGCGCCCGACCGACCCCTCCCTCCGCACCGACCGAGCGCACCAAGGCCCGCACCGCACCCGCAGCTGCACAAGCCCGTTCCCCCGCACCGACCGAGCCGTTCCCCCGCATTTGGCCGAGTACGACCGAGAGCAAACGTCGTAACCCCGCATCCGTCGCACCACTTGCCTCCGTGGGCCCCCCAAGTTCTCCAGAGGTATTGTGGGTCCCCCAAAGGTCCCTAGGACTACTGTGGGCCCCACCTAGGTGCGTCCTCTTCGACGACTTGCCGCGTACGACGTCGTCGCACGTCGTAGCCCGTCGTCGCACATGCAAGCTTTGGAATCTGGAATCGTCGCCCCGGTTAATTGCTCTGAAATTTCCAGCGAGGAATCTAATTGGAATCTGGACCTGGAGCGCGATCTTTTATTCCAACCCCCGGCATCGCTACCCGACGCCGGTGTAGCTTTCGCGTCGTGTTAAGGTAACGCTTTGCACCCCTAGGACCCCCAACCAAATTGCATGCTAATCAAGACTAAAATCAATATTTTTAAAGTATTTTAAATGTTTTAAATTCACTAATCAAGATTAATAAGATGGACTTTAGGCCGGTGGACTTGTGCACGTAGGATGATTGTGATTTTTGGACTCATTGGACGGTGTGCTCAGACGTCGTACTTGCAGGCAAGTGAAACTTGCCGACTCTTGTGTAGGGCCATGTTTTTAGGCCACTTCCTTGCCTTTAGCGTAAAACAGACTAGTCAGTGAAATGATAGCTGGCTAGACGCCTACTCGATCTAGTTTGACAACGAAACTAGATCCGTCACCTAATTGATCTAGCTTGACAACGAAGCTAGATCCAACCCTTTAAACTTGTTGTTCATGCATACTAAACTGTCACGTTTACTTTCCTTATCTGTACGCACTTTTAACTGCCATGCATTGCATTCTACATGTCATCCAAGTTGAATATTGCATTCGTAGCACACGCTACATACTTGTACTTGCTTGTCCTGGCTAGGTGCACCCCTATGCCATCATGAAACACTTCCTGGCTCGTGTTCCAGAAGCGAGCATTACCGTTCGGGGGTAAGGCCCTGGCTCGATACACGTGGGAGGGGTAAGAGTTAAGCGGCCAATCAGCTGGGAGTCTGCCTGATCAGCAACTGCAGCTGTAAGGCGTAAACTCTGGGTGGGGCGGAGTTAAGCGACCAATCAGTATGAAAGAAAGTCATTTCAGCTGTAAGGCGTAAACTCTGCACATGACATGAAAACATGACTAGAGAAATCCTTGTAAATTTTATTAGTCTTGCCCCACTTGCCATGCCATGCTAGTTTACTTGTTGTTTTCTTTACCTGCTGCACTCATACTATAACTGCCATGTCGTTGCATCATGCTAGAACTGCTAGGTTGCTTTACTTTCAGTTTCAGTTTCCTTGCACAAGTCTCTTGTATACTTGCTGACATGTGCCCCTTGCTCTTTTGGGTGTCACATGTTAGATCCTGAGCCAGAGACCGTTGCTGTGTACGTGATGTTTTGCTGACGCTGAGTCTGAGTCCATGCTTGCCTAGGAGGATTTTGGTGGACACCAGTGACCATTCTTTGAGTCTTTGTTGAGCTTTATTTTGTTTTAGGCCTTTTGTTAGTTATAGGTGCGTAGCACCGTCGTTTGTACTTTGTACTTTTGTTGGCCATGTTTGGGCCTTTAGTCTCTTTTTCTTTTAGCTTGGTGGCTTTTCTGCGATGTTGGAATTTATATTTATGGATATTCTGAGATGTTTTTTTTGTCTCTTTTCGTTATTATTATCTTTGTTTCGTTTCGCGTTGCAAGGACCTGCAGTTTTAAATTTGATTGACGCTTATCGGACTTGCAGCTTTGTAGCTTCAAGTCTGAGCGGACCTTCTCACGCTTCGCCTCCATATTTTTGGGAAGCGGGGCGTGACAGGTTTTGTTGGTGGCCCATGCAGGTCCGGTCTTGCAATTGCGAATTAACGGAACAACGATAATAACGGAATATCCATTAAATAAATTGCAACATCCGGGTAATAAGCCCTGAGTCTAGTCGTTTTCTTATGACACTAGGTGGTAAGAAGACTTAGCTAGACGTCTGTGTTTGCTAGTTAGAGGCCTCTGATTGTTAGTTAGGTTCCCCGTCAGCAATTGATTTAATCGTCGTAGGAGTTACCTTAGTGGTTCATGTCTACCCCTGACCATATTAGACTTCTAGAATTCCCTTTAGTCGTTCGCTTGGGTTCATCGATTTCGGACCAAGCTGAACGCATTTCATTACCGTCTAACCTTTAGAAGTCTTAGCGCTTAGTTTTTAATCTTTAGTTGGTCGACCGTAGGAGTTCCCCGTAGACTCTTCTGATTCATATCCTAGGCGTATGAATGTTTCGATCTCCGACCAATCTCCTTGCCTCGATTCACGAGATCTCCTCATGACGATCGTCGCCCATTTTCGAACATCTCCATTGGAAAACTCGAACCTTCTGAAAGTATTTTTCGACTTCCTCCTTTCCGGAGTTTAACCTTGTTCCAAATTTTAATGCATATATACTCATATTTCTTCCTCCTTCGTTGATTTAAAATTTTAAAAACTTTTGCCGGAATTTTGATTTCTAGCTTATAATCTTTTCCAGCTTATGTTTTTCGTACTTATGTAAATGTGTTGTCCCCTCACATATTAATTTTATTCTGAACCGCACTTTTGCCTTGCCCAATTCGATTTATAATTTTCCTTCTTATTTGTGTTATACGAATGATACGTCATGTTTACTTCAATATACTTTCAAGACACATAGAATTGCAGTTTTCAGCAAGCTGGTTTTGCTCGTCGTTTTCACTACTTCAGATTTTTGCAAAATTACTATTTTCATAACCTCTTCCTGCTTTAGACCCTCCCTGATTTGATTTTAAAGACTTGCTATTCGATTTCGATAAATCTACTACTAAGTTAACATTATTTTTCTGTGCACCATACATACTTTCAACTATTTTTATATCCGTGCCAGACTTATTGAGCTCGTATATTAAGAACCTTGCGTAAATCAGTTTTTTTTGGCAAACCCTGGTTCTCTAAAAGCAGTTTCAAATTGATCATTTTAAAATTTTCCCTAGCCTAAAGTTTTGAAGCATTTAACATGAGTTTAAATTCTTCCTTTACTTGATTTCATTCTTTGACTTTCAAAAACTTTTGACAACATTATATTAAATTACTGACGGATAGAATTTTCTAAACCATGTCCTTAATATTTGTGTAAATGATTTTACTTCCTTTTAAAAATTTTAAAACCAATAGACCATTTTCTCTTATTATGAATGTTCGACTCAAATTTATTCTGAACAACTCATTTTATCGATCTCCAAATATTTCCTTCAGACTGGGATTTCAACTTTTGAGGTACAACAGTTTTCAGATTTCGCGTATTTTAGCTTATGCTATTTACCCTATTTCTTTCCCCGTCCTACATAAGCATCACTACATCTCCGTTTTCCCTCAACCTAAAACATCACCTTTGAGTCAATGTTTCGTCTAACCAAGCTGTCTCCTTGTATTCATCCTATCTGAACTCGTGCTTATCGATCCTTCCCTCGTCACGCTTTCGACCTCCCTCTATTGCTTAGGCTTAAGTGCCCGTCAATGTCTGTGTCAACCCTTAATTGTTAGTAGGCCCTTGGACCTTGTGAGGTAGTCGTAGTGCACGTACCTAAGCGGTGTACGTGGGCTTGAATGAGTGTACCCCCATAGTATATTAATGCTTGCCTAATGTGTGATATATATATATATATATATATACTCGGAGTTATTCGTGATAGTATGAAGTTGTTGTGTGTTAGTAGTTATAGATTGTTGTGTGGATAGTTATATTATACTAGGGATGCCTGTGTATATAAGAGTTAGCATTGAAATATCTAAGTTGTGTATGCAGTTAGAGATACTTATAATGGTTGAAATAAATGATTGGTAAAGATATGTGTATGTTAGTAGTGATAATAATAAGAGTACGTATGGTTAAGTGAGTAGGCTTATTGAGTGACCTATATACTAGTACGAGTGAGTATGTGCTCGTAGGTAGATATATATGGTGCTTATATGTAAGTAGTTATGTTTTGTTGCCTGAGTATATATGTGATATACATATGGTAGTAGGATTATAATCTTGATTGATGTTGCTTGCTCTTACGGGATGTTGCATGCGTGCATACCGTGAGGTATACACGACAATTGCACATCTTAATTATGTATGTGTGGATGTGTTAGTATACTAATTATACGTAGTAGGCTATTGTGCGAATATATATATATATATATAAGTTACATGTGCGTGTGACTATACGATGAATACGTATGCATGTATTAGGGAGTGTATTATAATTATACGAGTGCTGATGTCTGTATTATTATTATTATTGTATATAAATTGATTTAACTATGTGGGTGTTATCTGACTAAATATTAAGTGTGATTGACCTATGGTATGTATATGGTTGTAATGGTAGACGTATGAATATTGGAGTGGTATTGGTATAGGTATGAATGCCGTGTTACGTATATAGGATATTCTGATATGTGTATTGAGTCTCACTCAAGCTTGAGTGAGTATACTCTAAGTGTATTGAATGTATGATTGTAGTTTGAATATAGCAATGTGTGATGTATGTATAGTGATAGAAGTGTTTGTGCCTGGTTGAGTTACGCACATGATTGTGGGTCGCTATACCAGTATATAGTTACAGGTGTTGGTCTTGTGGGATAGTTATTTACTAAGGACTTGCCTGTGTGAACGTATGTGTACTAGCTAAAACTAGGTGTGTAGGTGTGGTAGTTATATAATGATATGATTGGTATACGTGAATGAAAAGTTAGCGTGTATGGGTGTGCACCATGCACGGGTAAGTATGTGCTTAGTTATAGGAAATGATGACTCTGATATATGTGGCGTGTCGTAAATACAGTTATAGGACTGTATGTGATGAGAATATATGGTGAACTATCTGCATGCATTTGAATGACTATATATTGTGAAACTACAGTGGTGATGAATGTATATATATAGTGAAACTGGATTTATTTATGGTATGGTGTGACTACAAGAGTTGATGTGTTTGGTGTTGGATGAATACTAGGGATTATTAGAGGGTAGTATACCCTTGATGTTTGTGCATAGGTAGCTACATATAGTAGAGCAATTATTGTATTGGCTAAGTGTGAGACTATCCTTATATGAGTATCTGAACTATTGTTTTGTGAGTAGTAGTTATATAAGGGATGTATGTTTATATATATATGATTGAAATACATGTATGAATTTGACTGACTATAATAGGTATAAGTGTGTAACGTACGTGAATATATATAAATATATATACGTGTTGGTAGTATTAATGTTTGACTACCTAGTGCATATATAAGCACTTGTAATGACTATACCTGGTTGAATTATTATATGACTTGATTGGGGTAGTTATTAGAGCGACTAGATATATTAGAAAGTCCGAGGACGGACTTTATTCTAAGGTGGGGAGGATGTAACGACCACTTTTCGTTGTACGTTGTTCGTGCACGTGCTTTTGACCGTGCACGTGTTTGTTTTAGACTTTGTTTGTTTGTGAACACTTTCGTGTGATATGCCATTGTGAACGTCCCTGAGAGTATTAAATAGTGGCACTATCTTGGAACGACACTTCTCGAGTCGTTTTTCCACAATTTAATCTTACTCGATGAGACGTGACGATTTTCACTCTTGACGGGAGACGTTTCTATTTTTAGTTTCGTCGTCCGACATCGAATTTGAGATCCGTCTTCTTAGTTAGCTCACATTCGTCATCACGAACACCCCGATATTTATTTTATAATTTTTGGAGTTTATTTGACCACTTTTATATTTTTAACAAGTTTTATATTATTTTTAATAATTAATTTTTAAATTATTTTCGGCCAAATAAAATTTATTTGAGTTTTACACGTATTAAAGAATTTTTGAGCCAATTTCCAGCTCATTTGGACCAAGTCAAATCCTTGGGTGAGTTGGAGAAGTTGAATTTCAAATTTTAAATTATTTTAAACTTCTAATCCTATTAGATTTAGCCCTAGACCAAGTCAACCCATCTATACTATATAAGCAACCCTTAGGAAGACCTATTTTCGCAAGAAATTATCCCTAGCCTCTTCCAAAACCCAAATTGGACGTTGCGACGATTCGTCGCAACGTTGCGACGAAGCAGCCCCGCACCGACCGAGAGAACGGCCTCATTTTCCCCGCTCCGACTGGCCGCTGCCCCCGCACCAAGCCCCGTCCGCACCCGCTGCTGTCGCCCACCCTGTTCGCCCGCACCGATCGAGAGAAGCTCTCGGTCAGACCGAGAGCTTCGCCCGCTTTCCGCTCCGCACAGCTGCTCCCCGCTCCGCACCAAGCTCCGCACCAAAGCAGCTTCGTTCGCCCGCATCGTGCCGTGCCCGACCGACAGCTGCCCCCGCTCACGCCCGCTCTCCGCAACGTTGCAATGTTGCAACGTTGCAGTGCCCAAGCCCCCGCATCCAAGGCGACCGACCGACCCCTCCCTCCGCACCGACCGAGAGCACCAAGGCCCGCACCGCACCCGCAGCTGCACAAGCCCGTTCCCCCGCACCGACCGAGCCGTTCCCCCGCATTTGGCTGAGTACGACCGAGAGCAAACGTCGCAACCCCGCATCCGTCGCACCACTTGCCTCTGTGGGCCCCCCAAGTTCTCCAGAGGTATTGTGGGTCCCCCAAAGGTCCCTAGGACTACTGTGGGCCCCACCTAGGTGCGTCCTCTTCGACGACTTGCCGCGTACGACGTCGTCGCACGTCGTAGCCTGTCACGCCCCGCTTCCCAAAAATGTGGAGGCGAAGCGTGAGAAGGTCCGCTCAGACTTGAAGCTACAAAGCCGCAAGTCCGATAAGCGTCAATCACTTTAATCTGCAGGTCCTTGCAATGCGAAACGAAACAAAGATAACGATAACGAAAGAGACAAAAAGAACATCTCAGAATATCCATAATAATAAATCTCAACATCGCAGAAAAGCCACCAGGCTACAAATAAAAGAGTCTAAAAGAGGCCCAGCATGGCCAACAAAAGTACAAAGTACGAAAACAAGGAAAAGGTGCAAGCACCGACATCTAACAGCAACCTAAAGCAAAAGCAAGTAAAATCAGTCTCTAAGACTGGTCTCCGGTGTCCTCGAACTCCTCAACGAACGTAGGCTCGGGCTCAGCGTCAGCAAACACCTCGTCCTCAGCAACTGTCTCTGGCTCAGGATCTAACATGTGACACCCAAAAGAGCAAGGGGCACATGTCAGCAAGTCTGGAAGACTTGTGCAAGTGAAACTGAAAGGTGGTGAAAGTAAAGCAACCTAGCAGTTCTAGCATGATGCAATGACATGGCAGTTTAAAGTAATGAGTGCAACAAGTAGGGTAAAGTAAAGTAAAGTACGAGCATGGCATGACATTCACAAGACAAGTACAAGACAAGAAAAGTAAGCACCTCGTGCACAGAGATTCCGTCTTTTGGCTAGAGTGGCTGCGCGGGCCAACTCCTAAGCTCAAGCGAACGTTTATCCCTACCCCTCCACGTGTGTCGAGCCAGGGCCTTACCCCCGAACGGTAATGCTCGCTTCTGGACCACGAGCCAGGAAGTGTGTAAACAAGTATGGCGTAGGGGTGCACCTAGCCCGGGACAAGCAAGTACAAGTATGTAGCGTGTGCTACGAATGCAACATTCAATGCATGGATGACATGACATGGCAGTTAAAGTAAAGCGTACAGGTAAGGAAAGTAAACGTGACAGTTTAGCATGCATGAACAACAATTTTAAGGGGTTGGATCTAGCTTCGTTGTCAAGCTAGATCATTTAGGTGACGGATCTAGTTTCGTTGTCAAACTAGATCAAGTAGGCGTCTAGCCAGCTATCATTTCACTGACTAGTCTCTTTTACGCTAAAAGCAAGTAAGTGGCCTAAAAACATGGCCCTACACAAGAGTTGGCAAGTTTCACTTGCCTGTAACTATCACGTCAAGAAAACACCGTCCAACGAGTCCAAAGTCACGATTCCTACGTGCACGAGTCCACCGGCCTACATCCGTTTTATTAATCTTGATTAGTGATTTCTAAAACATTTAAAATACTTTAAAATACTGATTTTTAGTCTTTATTAGCATGCAATTGGGTTGGGGGTCCTAGGGGTGCAAAACGTTACCTCAACACGACGCGAAAGCTACACCGGCGTCGGGTAGCGACGCCGGGGGTTGGAATAATAAGATCGCGCTCCAAGTCCAGATTCCAATTAAATTCCTCGCTGGAAATTCAGAGCAATCAACCCGGGGCGACGATTCCAGATTCCAAAGCTAATACGTGCGACGACGGGCTACGACGTGCGACGACGTCGTACGCGACGAATCCTCAAAGAGCAAGCACCTAGGTGGGGCCCACAGTAGTCCTAGGGGCCTTTGGGGAACCCACAATAGCTCTGGAGAACTTGGGGGGCCCACGGAGGCAAGCGGTGCGACGGATGCGGGGTTGCGACGAGTGGCCGTCGGTCGTACACAGCCAATGCGGGGATCTCCTTCGGTCAGACACTAGGGAACGGCTGCTGCAACGTTTGGGGGTCGGTCACGGGCCTTGGTGCGGTCGTTTCCCTCGGTCAGACACGGTGGAGGCCTCGGTCAGGCGCTTGGGGGCGGGGTTGCAACGTTGCAAGCTTGGGCGCTCGGTCACAGCGGGCGGGGCGGTCGGTCAGACACGCTGCGGAGCGGGCGACGAGCGGGCGACAAGCGGGGGCGGTCGGTGCGGAGCGGGGCCTCGGTCAGATGCGGAGCGATGCGGGCCTGTCCCTCGGTCAGACCGAGGGAACGGAGCGGGCGCTGCTGTTCGATGCGAGCGGCGATAGCAGCGGGGCGGGGCTTCGGTCGGAGCGGGGGAACGGGGCCGTTTCCTTCGGTCGCTGCGGGGGCTGAACGTCGCAACGTTGCGACGATTCGTCGCAACGTCCAAAATGAGTTTGGAAGAGGCTAGGGCTAATTTCATGCGAAAATAGGACTTGCTAGGGGTTGCTTATATAGTATAGGTGGGTTGACTTGGTCTAGGGCTAAATCTAATAGGATTAGAATTCAAAAAGATTTGAAATTTGAATTTAAACTTCTCCAACCCAATCTAGGATTTGACCTGGTCCAAATGAGCTGGAAATTGGCTCAAAAATTCTTTAAAACGTTTAAAGCTCAAATAAATTTTATTTGGCCGAAAATAATTTATAAATTAATTATTAAAAATAATATAAAACTTGTAAAAATTATAAAAGTGGTCAAATAAACTCCAAAAATTATAAAATAAATATCGTGGTGTTCGTGGCGACGAATGTGAGCTAACTAAGAAGACGGATCTCAAATTCGACGTCGGACGACGAAACTAAAAATAGAAACGTCTCCCGTCAAAAGTGAAAATCGTCACGTCTCATCGAGTGAGTTTAAATTGTGGGAAAACGACTCGAGAAGTGTCGTTTCAAGATAGTGCCACTATTTAATACTCTCAGAGACGTTCGCAACGGCATATCACACAAGAGTGTTCACAATCAAATAAAGTCTAAAATAAACACGTGCACGGCCAAAAGCACGTGCACGAACAACGCACAACGAAAAGTGGTCGTTACATCCTCCCCACCTTAGAATAAAGTCCGTCCTCGGACTTTCTAATATAACTAGTCGCTCTAGTAACTACCCCAATCAAGCCATATAATAATTTAACCAGGTATATTCATTTCAATTGCTTATATATGCACTAGATAGTCAAACGTTAATACCACTAACACGTGTATATATACATTCACATACGTCGTATACTTATACCTATTATTATTATCACACCTAGCCTACACATAGTTTCACCAGCACATTGCTTCAACCATTATAAGTATCCCCTAATTACCTACAGCCTCTTAAGTACTTCTACTCTAAATCTCACAGGCACCCTTAGTATGGTATAGCTACCCACACACCAAACTATAACTACTAACATGCAAACAACTTCACACATCATGAATAACTCCGAATATATATAACACTCAATAAGCAACCATTAATATACCATGGAGGGTACGCTCACTCAAGCCAACATATGCGGAAGTTGAAAACCGTCGTACTTCAAAAGTTGAAATCCTCGTTTGGAAGAAATATTTGGAGATCGATAAGACGTGTTGTTTCAAAATAGGTTTGGGTTGAATATTCATAATAAGAGAAAATGGTCTATTGGTTTTAAAGAATCATTAAAAGAGGAAGTAAAATCATTTACACGAATATTGAAGGCGTAGTTTAGAAAATATTATACGGCGGTAATTTAATATAATGTTTGCGAAAGTCAAAGAAGGAAATCAAGTAACGGAAGAATTTAAACTCATGTTAAATGCCTTCAAAACTTTTAGGTCATGGAAAATTTTAAAATAATCAATATTGAAGCTGCTTTTCAAGGGAACCAGGATTTGCAAAAATGAAAAAAAACTGATTTACACAAGGTCCTTAGCATACGAGCACAACGAACCTGGTACAGCTATAAAAATAATTGAAATTCTATTTAGTCTCGAAATTTTCCTAAAAGCTCGTAGGAGAAGTGGAAAGGTAATATTAATAACTGGGTCGTAAAATTATCAAAATTGATAGTGAAGCTTTAAAATCAATTCGTGTGAGGTCTAAATCAGAAAGTGGTTATGAAATGGTAATTTTTTTTTTTCAAAATTCTAAAATAGGGAAAACGGTGAGCATAAAATTGACTTGCTGAAATCTGAAATCCCATGTGATTGGAAGGTGTATGAATGGCATAAATTAGAAGGGAAATTACAAGTTGAATGCAAGTACGGTTTAGAATAAAATTAGTATATGAAAGAAAAATGTATTTTCATAGATGCGAAAGTGTAGGCTGAAAAAGCATTATAACTATTTTCAAAAATTTTGACAAAAATTTTAAGAATTTAAATCAACGAGGAGCATGAAATATAAGTATATATATATTAGAATTTGAACACATTTAAAACTTAGGGAAAAAGGAAATCAAAAAAGAAAATGCTTGCAGAAGGTTCAAAGTTTTGCAACGGAGAGTTTCAAAAATTGATGACGATAGTCATGAGGCGATATCATGAATCGGGGCAAGGGAAACAGTCAGATATTCAAAACATACATACGCTTAGGATATGAATCAGGAGGATCTACGGGAAAACTCCTACGGTCGCCCAACTGAAGCTTAAGAACTTAGCGCTTGGTCTTTCTAAAGAAGCTAGGTGATAATGGAATGCGCTCAGCTCGGTCCATAATCGATGAACCCAAACGAACGACTAAAGAAAATTCTAGAACTCTAATATGGTCAGGGGTAGATAAGGACCACTATGGTAACTTCTATGACGATTAAATCGATTCCCAGCAAGGACTCTAATTACCAGTCTAACAGTCAACCCTATTTGCAAACAATCATATGCAAGCATAATTTAACAAGTCAGGACTATCTAAGGGCAGAAACAACTAGGTCGGGAGTTACCTGCGATAACCTCACCCACAGTCTCGCCCTCCACTGCCGTCATCAGGTAAGCCTGCCTCCTCGGCTGCACGGCCTGCTGAAAGGCCTGCCTCTGCGGAGGAAGAGGCGCTCCACGACCTGCAGGTGCAGGTGCTCTCTGTTGCAACGGCTGTGCGGTAACAGGATCCTTCCAAGGTATCTTAGAGCTCGGGCAGTCCTTCACAGCATGAGTAGGATCTCCACAAACTAGGCACTGTCCCAACATCTTCCTACACTAATCCTTGAAATGCCCGGTCTTGCCACAGAAATGGCAAGTCTTCACAATAGGCCCACCTGGCCTCTTGAACTGTACTGGCTGGGTAGGCTTGACCCCAGGCCTAGACTGCTCCATAGGCCTCTTCCCAGCTCCAGAAATCAGTCCTCTCTTCTGCTTTGCAATCTTCTCCTGTCTCCGAGCAGCTACCAGCAACTTCTGATACGACTCCATGTCCGACGTAGACACCAGACTCTGCAAGTCTAGAGAAAGACCCTGCAGAAACTTCTGAGCCTTCTCCTCAGCATCCTCTACCATCTTTGGCGCGAAGCGGCTCAATCTAGTAAATTCCTGGTGGTACTGGTCCACCGTCAGACTCCCTTGCTTCAGCTCAATGAAGCGCTGCAACATCTCCCTCCTAGCAGCCTTCGGAAAGTACTCCTCATCGAATCTAGACTTGAAAGTAGCCCAAGGTATAGGGCTCACCAACAACTCCTCCTCGGCATCCCACCAATTTCGGGCATTATCCTTCAGCTGCCTCTTCACCAGATCAACCCATCCAGCCGGGTTGACCTTCGACATCTTCAAATTATCCTCGGTGTTCCTGATCCACTCCTCTGCAGCCAACGGTCCTTCAGATCCATCAAAGTACGTCGGGCCCAGCTCCCGGAACTGCTTCGCTCCTGGCTCATGGCGAGGAGCACTCTGAGTGTTCTGGAGCATGCCCTGCTGTACCTGCATCATCTGATGCATCATCCTCATGATCTCAGCATTGGTGGGCTCTCTATCAGGTACCTCAGCACGATTGGGCCCACTGCCAGATCGGGTCTGTCGTCGTCCAGCCATCTAATGACGTGGAAAACGAGCAAAAAAATTAGACTCAAAGCTTAATGACTTGGATGTTGCAATTTATTTAATGGATATTCCGTTTATTATCGTTGTTCCGTTAGTTCGCAATTGCAAGACTGGACCTGCATGGGCCACCAACAAAACCTGTCACGCCCCGCTTCCCAAAAACGTGGAGGCGAAGCGTGAGAAGGTCCGCTCAGACTTGAAGCTACAAAGCCGCAAGTCCGATAAGCGTCAATCACTTTAATCTGCAGGTCCTTGCAATGCGAAACGAAACAAAGATAACGATAACGAAAGAGACAAAAAGAACATCTCAGAATATCCATAATAATAAATCTCAACATCGCAGAAAAGCCACCAGGCTACAAATAAAAGAGTCTAAAAGAGGCCCAGCATGGCCAACAAAAGTACAAAGTACGAAAACAAGGAAAAGGTGCAAGCACCGACATCTAACAGCAACCTAAAGCAAAAGCAAGTAAAATCAGTCTCTAAGACTGGTCTCCGGTGTCCTCGAACTCCTCAACAAACGTAGGCTCGGGCTCAGCGTCAGCAAACACCTCGTCCTCAGCAACTGTCTCTGGCTCAGGGTCTAACATGTGACACCCAAAAGAGCAAGGGGCACATGTCAGCAAGTCTGGAAGACTTGTGCAAGTGAAACTGAAAGGTGGTGAAAGTAAAGCAACCTAGCAGTTCTAGCATGATGCAATGACATGGCAGTTTAAAGTAATGAGTGCAACAAGTAGGGTAAAGTAAAGTAAAGTACGAGCATGGCATGACATTCACAAGACAAGTACAAGACAAGAAAAGTAAGCACCTCGTGCACAGAGATTCCGTCTTTTGGCTAGAGTGGCTGCGCGGGCCAACTCCTAAGCTCAAGCGAACGTTTATCCCTACCCCTCCACGTGTGTCGAGCCAGGGCCTTACCCCCGAACGGTAATGCTCGCTTCTGGACCACGAGCCAGGAAGTGTGTAAACAAGTATGGCGTAGGGGTGCACCTAGCCCGGGACAAGCAAGTACAAGTATGTAGCGTGTGCTACGAATGCAACATTCAATGCATGGATGACATGACATGGCAGTTAAAGTAAAGCGTACAGGTAAGGAAAGTAAACGTGACAGTTTAGCATGCATGAACAACAATTTTAAGGGGTTGGATCTAGCTTCGTTGTCAAGCTAGATCATTTAGGTGACGGATCTAGTTTCGTTGTCAAACTAGATCAAGTAGGCGTCTAGCCAGCTATCATTTCACTGACTAGTCTCTTTTACGCTAAAAGCAAGTAAGTGGCCTAAAAACATGGCCCTACACAAGAGTTGGCAAGTTTCACTTGCCTGTAACTATCACGTCAAGAAAACACCGTCCAACGAGTCCAAAGTCACGATTCCTACGTGCACGAGTCCACCGGCCTACATCCGTTTTATTAATCTTGATTAGTGATTTCTAAAACATTTAAAATACTTTAAAATACTGATTTTTAGTCTTTATTAGCATGCAATTGGGTTGGGAGTCCTTGGGGTGCAAAACGTTACCTCAACACGACGCGAAAGCTACACCGGCGTCGGGTAGCGACGCCGGGGGTTGGAATAATAAGATCGCGCTCCAAGTCCAGATTCCAATTAAATTCCTCGCTGGAAATTCAGAGCAATCAACCCGGGGCGACGATTCCAGATTCCAAAGCTAATACGTGCGACGACGGGCTACGACGTGCGACGACGTCGTACGCGACGAATCCTCAAAGAGCAAGCACCTAGGTGGGGCCCACAGTAGTCCTAGGGGCCTTTGGGGAACCCACAATAGCTCTGGAGAACTTGGGGGGCCCACGGAGGCAAGCGGTGCGACGGATGCGGGGTTGCGACGAGTGGCCGTCGGTCGTACACAGCCAATGCGGGGATCTCCTTCGGTCAGACACTAGGGAACGGCTGCTGCAACGTTTGGGGGTCGGTCACGGGCCTTGGTGCGGTCGTTTCCCTCGGTCAGACACGGTGGAGGCCTCGGTCAGGCGCTTGGGGGCAGGGTTGCAACGTTGCAAGCTTGGGCGCTCGGTCACAGCGGGCGGGGCGGTCGGTCAGACACGCTGCGGAGCGGGCGACGAGCGGGCGACAAGCGGGGGCGGTCGGTGCGGAGCGGGGCCTCGGTCAGATGCGGAGCGATGCGGGCCTGTCCCTCGGTCAGACCGAGGGAACGAAGCGGGCGCTGCTGTTCGATGCGAGCGGCGATAGCAGCGGGGCGGGGCTTCGGTCGGAGTGGGGGAACGGGGCCGTTTCCTTCGGTCGCTGCGGGGGCTGAACGTCGCAACGTTGCGACGATTCGTCGCAACGTCCAAAATGAGTTTGGAAGAGGCTAGGGCTAATTTCATGCGAAAATAGGACTTGCTAGGGGTTGCTTATATAGTATAGGTGGGTTGACTTGGTCTAGGGCTAAATCTAATAGGATTAGAATTCAAAAAGATTTGAAATTTGAATTTAAACTTCTCCAACCCAATCTAGGATTTGACCTGGTCCAAATGAGCTGGAAATTGGCTCAAAAATTCTTTAAAACGTTTAAAGCTCAAATAAATTTTATTTGGCCGAAAATAATTTATAAATTAATTATTAAAAATAATATAAAACTTGTAAAAATTATAAAAGTGGTCAAATAAACTCCAAAAATTATAAAATAAATATCGTGGTGTTCGTGGCGACGAATGTGAGCTAACTAAGAAGACGGATCTCAAATTCGACGTCGGACGACGAAACTAAAAATAGAAACGTCTCCCGTCAAAAGTGAAAATCGTCACGTCTCATCGAGTGAGTTTAAATTGTGGGAAAACGACTCGAGAAGTGTCGTTTCAAGATAGTGCCACTATTTAATACTCTCAGAGACGTTCGCAACGGCATATCACACAAGAGTGTTCACAATCAAATAAAGACTAAAATAAACACGTGCACGGCCAAAAGCACGTGCACGAACAACGCACAACGAAAAGTGGTCGTTACATAGCCCATCGTCGCACGTGCAAGCTTTGGAATCTGGAATCGTCGCCCCAGTTAATTGCTCTGAAATTTCCAGCGAGGAATCTAATTGGAATCTGGACCTGGAGCGCGATCTTTTATTCCAACCCCCGGCGTCGCTACCCGACGTCGGTGTAGCTTTCGCGTCGTGTTAAGGTAACGCTTTGTACCCCTAGGACCCCCAACCCAATTGCATGCTAATCAAGACTAAAATCAATATTTTTAAAGTATTTTAAATGTTTTAAATTCACTAATCAAGATTAATAAGATGGACTTTAGGCCGGTGGACTTGTGCACGTAGGATGATTGTGATTTTTGGACTCATTGGACGGTGTGCTCAGACGTCGTACTTGCAGGCAAGTGAAACTTGCCGACTCTTGTGTAGGGCCATGTTTTTAGGCCACTTCCTTGCCTTTAGCGTAAAACAGACTAGTCAGTGAAATGATAGCTGGCTAGACGCCTACTCGATCTAGTTTGACAACGAAACTAGATCCGTCACCTAATTGATCTAGCTTGACAACGAAGCTAGATCCAACCCTTTAAACTTGTTGTTCATGCATACTAAACTGTCACGTTTACTTTCCTTATCTGTACGCACTTTTAACTGCCATGCATTGCATTCTACATGTCATCCAAGTTGAATATTGCATTCGTAGCACACGCTACATACTTGTACTTGCTTGTCCTGGCTAGGTGCACCCCTATGCCATCATGAAACACTTCCTGGCTCGTGTTCCAGAAGCGAGCATTACCGTTCGGGGGTAAGGCCCTGGCTCGATACACATGGGAGGGGTAAGAGTTAAGCGGCCAATCAGCTGGGAGTCTGCCTGATCAGCAACTGCAGCTGTAAGGCGTAAACTCTGGGTGGGGCGGAGTTAAGCGACCAATCAGTATGAAAGAAAGTCATTTCAGCTGTAAGGCGTAAACTCTGCACATGACATGAAAACATGACTAGAGAAATCCTTGTAAATTTTATTAGTCTTGCCACACTTGCCATGCCATGCTAGTTTACTTGTTGTTTTCTTTACCTGCTGCACTCATACTATAACTGCCATGTCGTTGCATCATGCTAGAACTACTAGGTTGCTTTACTTTCAGTTTTAGTTTCCTTGCACAAGTCTCTTGTAGACTTGCTGACATGTGCCCCTTGCTCTTTTGGGTGTCACATGTTAGATCCTGAGCGAGAGACCGTTGCTGTGTACGTGATGTTTTGCTGACGCTGAGTCTGAGTCCATGCTTGCCCAGGAGGATTTTGGTGGACACCAGTGACCATTCTTTGAGTCTTTGTTGAGCTTTATTTTGTTTTAGGCCTTTTGTTAGTTATAGGTGCGTAGCACCGTCGTTTGTACTTTGTACTTTTGTTGGCCATGTTTGGGCCTTTAGTCTCTTTTTCTTTTAGCCTGGTGGCTTTTCTGCGATGTTGGAATTTATATTTATGGATATTCTGAGATGTTTTTTGTCTCTTTTCGTTATTATTATCTTTGTTTCGTTTCGCGTTGCAAGGACCTGCAATTTTAAATTTGATTGACGCTTATCGGACTTGCAGCTTTGTAGCTTCAAGTCTGAGCGGACCTTCTCACGCTTCGCCTCCATATTTTTGGGAAGCGGGGCGTGACAATTGTAATGTGGACTTAAGTTGTAATAATACTCTTATTGGTACTGGGTTTGTATTTAAAGGATTTATTGTAATGAGTACAATGTATGATTCCTCGTGTAATGAAAATTTCCTTATTGCAAATTCTAAGACTTATGAGTCTGATGTGATTTGTTGGCACGCAAGGCTTGGTCATATTGGACCAACGTGTATGGATAGACTTGCCAAACGTGGCCTTCTATCCAATGTTTCAAAGGTTGAAATGTCGACCTGCGAACATTGCCTAGTCGAGAAATCTTGTCGCAAGCCGTTTGGAACCGGCACGAGGGCCGAGGTTCCATTACAGCTTATCCATTCGGACATATGTGGTCCGATGAATGTCAAGACAAGACGCGGGAAGTCCTATTTCTTCACTTTTATTGATGATTTCACCCTATTCGGACATATCTATTTGATATCCCACAAAAGTGAAGCATTGGCTTGCTTTAAAAACTATATGAGTTTAGTGGAGAATCAATTGGATCGCAAGATTAAGGTCTTGCGAACCGATAGGGGAGGTGAATATCAATCAACAAGTTTTAAGGAACTTTGTGATGAAAAAGGCATAGTACATCAGGTAACTATGCCTTATACTCCTCAACAAAACGGTGTTGCAGAAAGGAGAAATAGGACTTTAATGGAAATGGTCCGTTCAATAATGGCACAAGCTAACTTGCCAATCACCTTTTGGGGTGATGCATTATTGACGGCCGCTTTCATTTTAAACCGCGTACCCTCGAAATCAGTTAGCTCCACTCCTTATGAGTTATGGAACCAAAGGTCTCCTGACTTAAACATTTTGAAACCTTGGGGTTGTGCATCCTACGCACATATTTCCTCCCATAAGTATGGCAAACTTGGGCCAAGGGGAAGGAAATGTATCTTTATACGATACACAGAAAACTCCAAAGGTTATGTTTTTGTTAGTCAGGAAGACAATGGATGGCTAATTGAGTTTGAGTCGAGGGATGTCACTTTCTTGGAAAAAGAGTTGCCAAGACAGGGCGAGATAAGTCAGGACTTATCTCTATTTTAGATTTATGATCAAGAAGGATTACCTCATTCGAGTGGGAGAATTCTTGGTGAAAACGAAAATACGTTTCAACCTTCACCAATGGATTATACGAATGACGATTATCCTATTCCATACGGGAATAATGATCCAAGTGGGAGCAATTCTAACGACATTCCAAGTGGGAGTGATATTAGAATTGATCTAAATTCGAGTCAACAAGGACTTGAAGAATCTCAAATACGATGTAGTAGTCGTACAAGGTTGGCTCCTCTAAGATTTGAGGATCAATTTCCGCAAACCTTTATGACTTTACTACAAGAAGATGACGAGCCTGCTACTTTCAAACAGGCCGTATCTTGCCCGGCTAAAGACAAATGGATGGAAGCGATGCAAGAGGAGTTAGAATCCATGAAAGTTAACCGAGTCTGGGACTTAGTTGACTTACCCAGAGGACGTAGAGCTATTGGGAACAAATTGGTTCTCAAGATCAAGCATAAGGCTGATGGCTCTATTGACAGATATAAAGCTCGCCTTGTCGCGAAAGGTTTTACGCAACAGGAAGGGATAGACTACGAAGAGACCTTCTCACCTGTTGTTCGTTTTACCTCGATTCGCTTGAGTCTGGCTTTGGTAGCTTGCTTAGACCTCGAATTACATCAAATGGATGTAAAGACTGCCTTTCTCAATGGAGAATTGGACGAGGAGATCTATATGGAACAACCAACAGGGTTTGTAAAAGAAGGAAACGAACATAAGGTTTGTAAACTTCTTAAATCCATATATGGTCTTAAACAATCCTCGAGGCAATGGTATATACGATTTCAAGAAGTTGTCTTATCAAATGGTTTTACCATGCTTGATGAAGATAACTGTGTATATATCAAGAGGATTAAAAGCAAGTATGTTATCATGTCTCTATATGTAGATGACATTTTAATAGCCGGAAATGACAAGGGCTTTGTGATGGATATCAAGGCTTGGCTTTCATCAGTTTTTGAGATGAAAGACATGGGAGAAGCCGCATATATCCTTGGAGTTAAGATTTCAAGGAATCGTTCGAAGAAACTTCTTTCTCTTTCACAGGAGACTTAAATAAAGAAGGTTCTAGAACGATTTAATAAGCAGGACTGCAAGTCCATTGATACTCCTATAAGCAAAAGCGATAATTTATGTCTGAAATCATGTCCTAAGAACCAAAAGGAGAAAGATATTATGGAAAAAGTTCCATATTCCAGTGCAGTTGGTAGTCTTATGTACGCTATGATGTGTACAAGACCAGACATCTATTTTGCTGTTGGAATGGTAAGTCGTTACCAATCCAACCCAGGGCAAGTACACTGGAAAGCGATTAAGAGGATAATGCGGTATCTCAAAGGAACTGCAGACTTTTCTTTATGCTATCACGAAGATGCCTTGAGGCTCGAAGGCTACACTGATGCTGATTAGGCGGGTGATCTCGATGAGCGACGATCGACCTCAGGATATGTTTTTCTACTCGGATCTGGTGCAATATCCTGGAGTAGCAATAAACAATCCTGCATCGCACTTTCAACCATGGAAGCCGAGTTTGTAGCATTTAGCATGGCAGTCCAAGAGGCTGTTTGGCTTAGGAAGTTCTTAGACATGCTAATTAATGCAAGTGACTCAGGTGCTGTACCCATACACAGCGACAGTCAAGCATCTATAGCCTATGTCAAAGATCCGAAATTCCATTGTAAGACCAAACACATAGATATCCGCTACAAATTTGCAAAAGACTATGATAAGACCAAGAAGGTAGACATAAGGTACATATCTACGCATGAGATGGTAGCGGATCCGCTTACGAATGCGATCTCCAGAGATGTGTTTTACAAACACTTATCATCTCAAGGATTGCGTAAGAGCTGAGTTGTCCCAATTAAAATTCCCATGTCTGTAAATGATCAAATTTAATAAAAGAATAAGTTCTTTTTCAAACATTGCATATGAATTTCTTGAGAAATATTTGTGTACATTTTTGAAATCTCAGCTATACTTTCTAGTATGTCGGACAGATTGAGGTTGGCTCTCTCACATGAGCAACCACCTTATTCTATCAGACAGATAGAATAGAGATGAGATCTGTTTAAAGTCAAAATCATCAGACAGATGATTTAGAGTCATGACTTAAACAAAATGGTCGCATGAAAGATCTGCATCATATGGATGCTTACAGAAGATCTAAGAGGATTTTGAAATCCTATATGTCTAAATGCGGGATGTGAGTCCAAAGGATTATTTGAGTAGAAAAGGGGACTCAAAGTCAGACATTGTGGTGTCTGATCATCATCCTTACAACATCATTGAGACATACACTCCCTGGAAAAGGAGCGATGTTGTAATACGTATTCATACTACGTATGCATTTTTGACCATTGGGTTAGAATAGTAAATAAGTTTACTATTATGTGAGACCCAAAGACCACATGGGTCTTAATTCATTACCCTTATGGACTCTAATTGGTTCCTTTAGATTTGACCGGGTGATTGCTATCTTAGCATGTTACTTATGGACTATGGTTAATTCGGTTCGGCGGGGCATGTTAGAAAAGCAAGTCAAGTCAAGATCGAAAGGATCGCAAGAAGAGGAAGATTAATTTCGCATTCACATTTGGACTTTAAAGATTCAAAGCAGGCCAACCAATTGCAATCCAGATGGGATTCAATTGTTGAATATAAAGTATAAGAAATGTGAAGAAATAATCTAGGGTAAAGCATGCGTTGATCTACTCAACTTTGCACCTCGAGGAGTGTTGTGTATCTCTAACAAGTGCACAATAGCGGACTCTATGCGCATGACGGTCACATGGCCTATTTCTCGGTATGATAAACAGAAGAGTTAGAGGAAAATAAGTTTCCTTACAATCCCCTCAAGTGTGAGTGGGAGATGTTGGATATGGACGACATAAATACACCCATGAGGGGATGTATAAGGGTATACGGACCTCAGATGTCGCGTGCACGAAGGCGTGCGTGAAGGGAACCTTTTCTCGTGTGAAAAGGACCACTCGATAAGTGGAAAAAGCCACTCGATAAGTGGAAAAAGCCACTTTATAAGTGCAAAATGGCACTTGATAAGTGGATAAAGAAGAAGATAAAAGAATGTACTAATATAGGCTAATAAGCTTATATTTAGTTATTTCCTACAATAACTACCCCTAAAGCCTATAAATATGACCCAAGGGTAAGGCATTCATTCACACTTTCCATACCATAAGTTTGCATAAGGCATCCTTATGTTCTTCTTCTCCCTTCCATTAAAATCCTCTTCTAGTTAGAGATTTAGGCGGTGAAACTCTGCTTCGATCCTCCGTGACGAAGTATCGACCGTTGTGGCGAATCCGAGGGCAAAGTTCAGAGACTACCGTGCCACATACGCAAACGTAAGTCTCTACTTTATTTCGATCCTAACAACCCTGTTTTAACAGGATCCAACAATTGGCCCTGGCCTCTGCCAGGGCCAGCCAGGCCCTATCCGAGGCAAGGGCGCCGGCCCTGGCCCCTGCCAGGGCCGGCCAGGCCAGGCCCTGGCCCTGGCCCTGGCTGAGGCCGGCCAGAGCTGGCCTGGCCCTGGCCGGCCATGGCTCCTTGGCCATGGCCGGCTTTGGCCCATATGGCCATGGCCGGCCTCCCCCTTGCATGGGGTTGGCCGCACACCCCCCACCGGAGGGGTGGCCGTGGTAGTTATTGGCCGTAGCCAACCCCCTCCGCATGGGGAGGGAGGATGCATAGCCTCCATGGCCCATATGGCCATGGCGATCATGCACGAAAGAGGTCTTCTTCTCCGATGAGAATTGTTCCAACCGCCATCTTCTTCTCCGATGAGGCACCCGTTCGTCGAGAAACCGGTTTTGCTTCAATGTCCGTGTGCCAAAAAAATGAAGAGAACGCGTTTTCAAGGCCGTAAACTTCACGCTCTACATGAAGAGAGTTCACATTCTCAATTGAATGGAGACTCAGCATCCATGAGGAGCGCGAGTTTGGCGAGATGAACGGTAAGTTCTTCCCGTCACGGAGAGTTCCTGCCATATCCGTAATGGCAGAAGACCCTAACGTGAAAAGAACAACTATTGCGTTCTCTCCGTCACGATGCGTTCCTACCATATCCATAATGGAAGGAGACTCATTCGTGAAAGAGACAACACCGCGTTCATCGGTGAGACCGGGGCGATGGTTAGACCGGGGCGAACCCGTATGGCTCTGATACCAATGAAGGATCCTGTCAAAACAACGATGTTATGATCGAATGAAGTGGAGAGACTTACGCTTGCGTACGCAGCACTGTAATCTCTGAACTTCACCCTCGGATTCGCCACAACGGTCGGTACTTCGTCACGAAGGATCGAAGCAGCGTTTCACCGCCTAAATCTCTATTTAGAAGAGGATTTTAATGGAAGGGAGAAGAAGAACACAAGTTGCCTTATGCAAACTTATGGCATGGTTAGATTAGTGTAAATGCCTTACCCTTGGGTCCTATTTATAGGCTTTATGGGTAGTTATTGTAGGAAATAACTAAATATAAGCTTATTAGCCTATATAAGCACATTTACTTATCCTCTTCTTCATTCACTTATCAAGTGCCTTTATGCACTTATAAAGTGGCTTTTTTCACTTATCGAGTGGTCCTTTTCACACGAGAAAAGGTTCCCTTCGTGCACGCTTTCGTGCACGTGACATCTGAGGTCCGTATACACTCATACATCCCCTCATGGGTGTATTCATGTCGTCCATATCCAACAGAATATGGCTTACCGAGGGAGCTGGATTTATATACGATGTCCGTGAATCACGTGAACATTTCCTTTAGATTCAGATGGCAGCATGCAAAAACTCTCATATTCTGAACTCAGCATCGCAAGTCTGGATTCCTTCATTTGCGACATTTCCTCGTGTGTGACCTCCAGTGTATGCCATATTTCCTGCGTAGTTAAACAATGTGAGATACGATTAAACTCAGATTTATCAAGAGAGCATATAAGCGCATTCATAGCTCTACCATTTAAAGAATAAAGTTTCATATCAGAGGCATCCCACTTATCTTTAGGCTTAATGATTTCAGTATCTTTAATTTTAATAGTGGGTGGACTATAACCATTTTCAACAATATCACACACATCATAATTACAGACACTAAATAAATTTTCATCCTAGCCTTCCAATATACAAAGTTTACTCCATTAAATTTGGGGGGACGGGCTATAGACTGACCTTCAGCAAATGCAGAATCAGATATATTCATGGTCATCTAAATAAATATAGACTAGATAACCTAAACTGGCTCTGATACCACTTGTTGGATCTGGATCTAAGCCTTGGGGTGTGAATAGGCTAATAAAAATATTCGTGCAACCCACGAACAATCACATGCAGTATAAGCACATGCAGAGTAAATAGTATGCAATCACAGAGTATGCGCAGATTTACCTTGGTTTGGTCGTCCCCACGACATACGTCAAGCCCCGAAAGCAAATATTAGATTAATATGTTATCAAGGTACAACTACCATGAGTCAAGAGTCCCACCTCAACTATCACCTAGTTCTTACGCACTCCCGCGTGCTCAACACTATCAACCAAATTAGATGCTCTCTCCCTTGACGAGCCCCAACTAGTTAAGTCCCCAAATATATAATAATGGTAAATTCCCCCCTACAAAGATCGGTACTACTACAAAAATATTATAATAAAGAGTTTAGAGAATCTCAGTTTGTGTAGCGTAAATCGTCTCTGTCAATCAGCTCAGGTCAGATCGTATCTGACGGGATGTAGTCTGTGATCTCAGCAACGCAAGTTGCAGCTTGCCCCCTTTGGATGTTTCAGCCTTGGTGTCTCTTCCCTTCAATGTTGCACAATGATGAATGGCTTCTCGTTTGTGTGTTGCACAATGATGGATGGATATTCCTTTGTATGTTGCGCAAGTTGCATGGGTGATGGACTTTAAAACTTGCGGCAAGGGTGATCTTGGAGAGGGAAGTTGTGGCCTTGGCAAGGGTTATCTTGGAGAGGGTAGTTGCGGCCTTGGCAAGGAGTTGGAGAGGATGTTGCGTAAGTGTGTCTTTGGCAAGGGATATTAGAGTTTTGGCCCTAGAGCTTTGGCCTTGTAGATGGAGGTTGCGCGAGGAAAGCTTGTAGCTACTGGATTGACATGAGAGCTTCTACAAGTTGCAGCCTAAAGGAATGGGCAATGGAGCTTTTGAGGATGCTTGCAATGGAGAGGTCTTGGATCCTTTGGCAATGAAGGCATGGCCTTGGAGTTTGCAAGTTGTGCATGGAAGAGGTTCAAGTATGAAACTTACGGTTATATGATAGCTATTAGTCTTTTGCACAAGTTAGGGGGTATGGACGAATTTTTCTTGGAGTTTTTGTTGCCCTCTCTCTCAAAATATCTCTCTTGGATTTTGGGTTTATATAGGAGAGGATGGGATATGATGGGATCAATTAGAATCCCATAATTGATGGAGATGGGAAGGAATCCTAATTTTATTAGGATTTGAATGAATCTATTTGGATATGGAGTTTGAATATGAATGTCTATGGAATTGAATTTGAGTAGTTATAGGATTTGAATTGGATCTCATTTAATCACCTTTGATTTGCATGAGATTCTCCATATCTCTCCATCTTTGACCAAGTCTTCAATTTGTATGGCATTAGGATGAATGTTGCACCAATTGATTTGAATCAACTCAAATATGGATTTGAATTGATTTCCTCCTTATTTTCCCATCTTTGACTTAGTCCAATATTTGTAGCCATATTTTCCATCTTTGACTTGGTCCACTTGGCTAATGTATGGCACATTCTCCATCGCTGTTACTTAGTCTCCCTTTGCGTATTTACGAGAGTGCCATTCCTAAAACACTTAGCACACACATTAAATCGTTCACACACATTTGTTATCATTAAACACGAAGTCATCGATCGTTGTATCCAACTACACGTTGTACACAACACAAGTATCGTTGTCCAAGAAAAATGCCAACAGATTAATGAGATTATTAAAAGAAATTCTAAAATCCTTGATAATACTCTTTCTGAAGAGATTCGAAGTGAGAATCCAATGGTCAAGTTGGCAAAATCCATTAAGAGGAAATACCCTCTGGCCACTGAAGCTGAAGTTCAGTAGAAATGTCTTGATCATATGAAAAGACAATTCTTTGAAGTTTTTGACACTAGTGATACTAGGTCTATTCAGAGTACTCATACTCAAACTACTTCAAAGAGTAATCAGGGTATATGTATATCTTGCCCAGACGCCCAAGATCCCAATATAGATTTTGCTGAAGATATTTGGGATATAATTATGAATTCCAAAGATACTAAAGGTAAAGGGATCAAGGAATTATAAGAAATTTCTTTCAAAGAGTTATACTTTATCTGGGTAAATAATTTTACCTTCTGTAAAGGTTATACTCATCTTTTGTTAAGAAATATCTCTTCTGCCACTCCAGGAGATAAAACCAAGAAAAGGAAGATTTGGTGCACGATGGGGCCCATTGAGTACCTGACACCTATCTTACTTTACTTTGAGTTGAGCCTCGGGGAGCCACTCTTAGTGATGGATAGCAATATTCCACACCAGTGACTAATCTCAATTAGCAGAGAAAGACGAAGAAGAGTCGCAAAAGGCATAGTGAAGATTCTCACGCAGCCACAAAAAGACGAATCATCTATTGTAGCAGCACTGTAGAAGCACTGTAGCACTATAACGCCGCCACCAACAGACAATTTTACGTCGCTTCGACCCAGAATTATTGAAGCATCTTCACTATTCGGCAAGAGGAATACACACTCATCAGTCAGTTGTCATTAAAGGATCACTCATAAGGAGACCTTACAGCTATATATGGATACAGAAGGCTTCATCCTCAGCATCGACTTCTATCGACTTGTATCAACTTCTTTCCCAGTATTATACACTTGTAATAATATTCTTGTGTTCACTTCTGAGCTTTGTTCCTCTCTTTCTTTCTTTTTAAATTTTAGTCATTGAAAACTGGAGCCAGAACTTGAAGGCTACGGTTTCAAGCTGTAAGTTTTTAATTTTGTTTATTATATAAACATTTTGTAAATCATGGTAGAAATTGTATAAACAATAATGATGTATATATATATGTATGTATATATGTATAAACAATAATGATAATTCAAGTGTATAATTTTACGTTTTCTAGGTTATTGTTTGTGTGTGTGTGTGTGATTTCCTAATTATTTTCTTTTTAGCTCACCATATCTCAGCAATATAACTGAAAAGCGCAGGGCGATGCAATAGTCAACGTTAACGAAGCACAGAATGGACTGGTAAATAATGCGTTGGATGGAAACGCATCTGCATGCTACCCACCATCGAATGTTGCACTTCCAAATTTAGAGGAAATCGTACGTGGAATGTATCTACTCCAGCAACAACAGACTCAGTTGATTCTTTTTAGATAGCCCCACAGCACAAGGCTGTGATCCAGTAGTTTAAAGAACTGCACCCAAAATATTTCACATGGACGGATACTACCTTGCAAGCTGAGGAGTGGATGATAAGCACAGAAGACAATTTGCGTGTTGCACGCATCCCGCCCGTAATGTGGGTAGATGTCGCAGAACTCCAGCTGACTGATTTTGCACGGAATTATTGGCATGCTATAGAGGCTCGCATAGTTCGGCCCATATCTTGGGAAACTTTCAAGGAGCACTTCAACACCAAGTTTTCCCTCTCACGACAAAGATAGGGCTACAACGACTTTCCATGGATCTTGTTCAGGTCACAGGGCCATGGATGAGTATGATGCAGAATTCTCTATGCTGAGCCGATTTGCCCATGATATAGTCACAGATCCAATGGACCGAGCGAGGAGATTCCAGGATGGGCTAAAATTTGACATTCATAATCGTATGATTACGGTCAGCTATGACTCTTATGATAATGTCCTTGAAGCAGCAAGAAGGTATGATGTCAATGTAAGGCACACATCTGCTTAGAGTGGAGGGATTAGATACCCTGTAGAGCCAATGAGGAACACCATGCATCCCCACCAGATGACCAATTTCAAGAGACAGGGTGTTCCTGTTGTTACCCAGAGGCCATGAGTTCCAGATCCTAGGGTGACTCAACAACTTGTTGTGTGTTTCTCCAGTGGTAGGATTGGACATGTGAAGAAGGATTGTCGCTCCCCTCCCAAGTGTATCAAGAAAAGGATATCGAAACATCGGATAGACCATTGTGTGTTTGTCTTTACCATGGAGTGGTAACGATGATCTCATGATCGTTTGACTTGGCAAAGTCGGAGACAAGACACAGGTGCTCATTGAAGAATAAGTTCACTGAACGACCCAACGAGAATTATCACATGGTTAACATTACTAATCTGTCATTGATAACTCTCAGTGATGATAGGTAAGTTGGTACTTAGACGTGAGGTCATTGTACGAATCTGTACATGGACGGTGTCACTTAAATCTCTGACCAAGCTTCGAGACAAGGCCTGTTGAAAGGTATTTGGTTGGGTGACACTTAAAACGTATAAGGAGAGTAATGGCGAAAAGGGGATTCGTCTCTCCCGTGTATGTGGATTTAGTGTCGCACGGTTAGGTTCGGTTTTTAGTGAAAAAATTTGGCCAAAGTATGTTGGAAGAAGTCCAATAGTATTTGACTAAATACCGATAGAGACTAACCAAGTTCAAACTATTAGTGTTGACAGTTTGACCATACTCTAGGCTTGACTATGCGACATAGTTTGGACGAAGAGACTAAAACTACGACATTCATCACGGACACAGTCAGGGTAGTCCCGACAATACTCAGGTCAATGAGTTAACCATATAATTCTGATACCGAAGCAGGGACGGTACCTGCTGCTCATGATCACTACCATCTGGGGTTTCGAGCCCCACCTGTAGCAGGGTTGGGCAGTAGGGTCTCACACAGAGTGAGACCTTCGTCAAGTAGAAGGAACTGTTAAAGGAGATTATACGTATAATGTATGGAAATTAGTTTAGTTGCAAGGATTTTATGATATACGCCCAAAATATTATTGATGTGGATTACTGCATATGATGCAATAGAAAATAATATATATATTGTAAAACGGTTACAAATATATTTTATAATAAATGCATAGAAATGAAGAGGATTTTTCCACGAAAGTCGGGGAGAAAATAGTGCTCAAATCGAAATCCAAACGGGCCCATAAAGTCTATTTAAAAGGAGCTTTAAATAGAGCACAAAAGGCCCAATGAGGATAAATCCCAAAAGCTTTAAAGAGTTAAAGCTAAATTTTTTAAGGAAAAAAGGAGGCCCTATTAATTAGGCTCGGGGCCTTAATTTTCTCGGCACCCAAAGTGGGCTCTGGTGCCCACATGGGCATGTGCTTTGCCCGCATCCACATGGGGCACTGACGCCCACCAGGGACACGTGCTTGGCATGCGCCCATGGGCTGGGCGGGAGTCATCTTATGGGGCCCACATTGTGCGCCACACACATTTAGGATTTCGAACCCTATGTGATTATTTTGGGCAGCTGTATTTTTCCTGCGAAAAGTGGTGTTTTGGCAATGTTTGTGACTGCGTTTGAGGGATCAAACGAAGTCGGAATGGAGCCCCGTTTGTTTCTATGCGTTCACCATTCAGTGCTCTTCGATTTGATATATGATATCACTTACGAAGCTTAACGGCAAGGGAGAGAAAATTCGTCAAAGTTTGGCCTACGTGTAAGGCAAAATAAATTGATTTTTCTTCTCTAAAACCTTTTGTCCCACATCAGATATGATGATAAGGGAAGGGGTCAGTCGCCTATATAAATAGGGCCCAACCCCCCTCTCAAAACTTGCACCAATTCTTCGATTCGAGTAGCTCCAAAAAGTTTTGAGCACGCTTGGATCAATACTTAAATTAATATTCCCTCTTTCTCCCAAATTCTTTCCTGCTCCTGATCGGGCTCTAGCAAAGCTACAAAGGAGGTTGGATCAGATCTGAAGTCATGAGGATGACTTCGGATCCACTCAAGCCGAAACTTTTTGGAGCACGTGGTTGGCTCGACGACAAGGGTGTTGCTCGCCTCGGGACGTGGTTCGGTTCGGGATGCGATTTAGCTCGGGAGAAGTGGCTCAGCCCCAATGCGGGACATTGCTTCGGAGATTAAGAAATGTTACTGAAAACGACGCTTCGTATTCTACAGAAATGAAGTGAAATGTATGTAGTTTAATTTACATGCGTTTATAATTTCGGTTAGGTAGATCTATCTTTAGGGGTTGGTCGGACCCAACCCCAAGATAGTAGAGATTCTGGATAGGTTTATTTCTTTTGGGCTAGACTTAAAACTGTTTTAAGTTATTATTCTGCTGCCTGATTTGATTTCACCGTCTGTCCAACTTAAACCGGACGTCGATTTTATAGCCCTAAGGACCCAGAAAATCATACATCCTTTGGGGGTTCGACCCCGTCGAAAGAGCCATGCATACGTAAGGATTTCTAACCATAGTGCAGCCTATTGTATTAGTAACCATTGGCAGACAACATCCCTCATGAATATAGGTCGATCTTTTTGGAGGATAGGTCGCCTCAGGCCCAGATAGAGTGTCTTGAGGAGGACCTCCACCAACTCATTTACCCAGTTGGAAGAGGCGAGTCAATCTTCAACGGCTAAGCACCTTCATGGTTCAACTCTGCCCCAGGACAAAGCCATCCTTAAGAGGATCAACCTTGAACGGCTGAGCACCTTCATGGTTCAACAATGTATTTAAATGAGTAATTCCTCCCCTTTTTGATCAATGTTGGGCTTCAAATTAAACTCCTCTTTGCTTGCAGGAAACTTCAGTGGCAGTCGAGTTGCGACAACGCTCGTTGGCTATGGCCAACTATGATGCCAACTTGGTTAGCAAGTTAAGGCAAATTGCATCGACCCAGAAAACCAACGACAAAGCGACGACGAAATTGAAGAGGTTGAAGCTCTACTGGGTCGAGCTCTCCTCTCAATTGAAGGAAGTTCAGCAAGTGTTAATTGAGGCTCGAACGAGGGAGGATTATGATGCAACTCTCAAGAGGGAATCTGAGCAACGGTTGCTTGAGGAACCTTCCCTGAGGAAGGAGGTCAAAGGTCGGCTGTGTGAAGAGACTGCCTTACGGGTACAGGTCAAGGAACTATTGCTTGAAGAAACCACCTTGAAGAAGCAGGCCCAAGATGAGCTGTTTGAAGAGAGAAAGAAGTGGGAGATAGAAGAGGCTGAGCTTCAGGCTCAGCTACTTGTCACTCTGTACGGGCTCGACACTTCAAAAATCATGGAGAAGGTCGTACAAGAGTATAAAGACAACCTTGGTGATCTCGATGTATTATATAAGGTGAGTTTTGAGCGATGGCGGCTTGAAACCAAGCATTAGTTTCCTGCCTTAGAGGATGACCTTGATCGGATGTCACTGCCATCAGATGATGATGAGCTTGAAAGTTCGACAAAAGAGGTCGTTCATGCTTCAAATGGGGGGCCACCAATTTGATTGAGGCTGTCTTCATTTCGGCAGAAAGGGCTACTGACGTTGCGCCTTCGGAGAGTCAAGGAACCACCATTTTGCTGATGAAACTAGAGAAGTTGGGCTTCCCTGGACTTAGCTTCAGGATTATATGGTCTCATAAGCTCCTTACTTGTATTAGGGTGTAAACTCGCCCTTTTGTATTATATAGACAAAGGCAGTACAATTCATGATAATTGTTTTTGTTTTACGTTGTCAGGAAATACCTTATTGTATGCAGAGTCATGAAATACCTTGTTGTCAATGGAGCGTCCTATTAGTTGTTGGCCCCTTTCATACCTTTGCATGTGACTAATGCAATGGGTGAGCTGTTGAACAACTTTTTTTTAGTGACGAGGAAAAAGACCCTTTACCTTAGGTCTAACGAGGATTATTCGGTGACGACGGGAGTGGCTTCTTGACTTACATCCGACGAGGATCATTGTAACGGCCACGTTCCGTCGTACGTATTTCGTACGTACTTCTTTTGTGTATTTAAATTATGTGTATTTTGCGTCATGATTTTTAGTTGCAATTTTTTTCCGGGGCTTGAACTCACGATCGGACCCCATATTCACGATCCTTGCAACGCCACCATCGTCTCGATATTTTCCTTATATTTTTTTGGATGGCATCGTGTCGAGGGGCGTAATTGTAAAATCATATATATTTTTCTCTTCTATATTAATACATTCAATTTAAATTTTAAAAGCTAAAACTATTTCGCTAATCCTTTTAACACTTATTATTGGTAAACCTTTTACTAACTTAATATTTTTAAGCCTATATCCTAACTAACTCTCCCTCCCCCACGTCATTAGCCTGCAAGCGGATATTTTCCTCACGTTCTCCCCTCCACCCACGCCAATTCCCTCGTGCATGAAGATCAGAACTAACCCCTACGTCCTCGCAACCAACCACCCACATGAACTTTTAGTTCTCCCTTCGTTTTCTTCTTCAAAAGCGCCATCGACTTCATCTCTCCTCAAACCCCATCAACCCAACTCCCCAACTCCGGTGCCTCAGCTCTCCGACAATGCCACAACTCCCCAAACATCCCCCACTACCCAACTCCGTCCACCCCTCCACTAATGCTCCCCAGTCCGACAAGCCTCCCTCTGACGACGTCGACAAAGACACCCCCAACTCTTCAAGCCTCCGCCACTCGCCATCCATCGAACCCACAGCCTACTCTCTCCGAAGCGTCGCCAGCTCCTTCTTATCCCCTACAAGCCTCCGACTGCATGCGCTTCTCCTTCGGCCAACGCCACTCCGATGGTAGCCTCACTGCCTCCGACCACCATCACCCCACCACCCTCCTACTGCCCCCTCCCCTAGACATCATCGACCTCCACCTCATTGCCGAACCCGCACCCCATCCTTCTTACTCCCTCCGGCACCCTCCATAACCTCGACAGCCACCTGCAACCTCCTGCCAACCACCTTTTCCCTTTCCTCCAAAGCTCCGACAGAGCCGCCACCTCAACCCCCCACATCTCCAACCAACTCCCCTCATCCTCCACCTTCCTCCCAAAACTCGTAACAAGCTCATCTCTGATCCCAATCTCCGACAGACCCCCCGACTGCTCAGCCACCACACCACCTTGAAACAACCCAAACCTCAACCTCCTCTCACGAAAACAACCACCACTTCCGACGCCTCTATAGTCTTCGTACACGCTGCCCTCCACCTCTCCTGCAAACCACAAACTCCACCGAGTCTCTCTCTCTCTCTCTCTCTCTCTCTCTCTCTCTCTCTCTCTCTCTCTCTCTCTCTCTCTCCAGCACACCGCCAGCCACATAACCACGGCAGCTCCCTCAAGTTTGAGGCCTTACCGCACCGCCAGACGACCTCCGACCATCGCCTCCGTCCATGCATCGTTGCCGACTAACTTATCACCTCATTTGCAAGCAAAAGCAGCGCTAAGCATTGAAACTGTGAGTTATTTCATGAATGAACAGTATACTATCATTATTATACATATTTATTGTACTAGTACGGTTCATATATTATATGTTATATAAATATCATATACTGTTATATGTTGTATGTTATGCGTTATAAATAATATTTGAACATTAAAACATATGTGTACAGTCTAATATATATAAGTATCTTATTAAGTATCTTATATATTATATATGTACTAGTCATAACCCGTGCCCGTGGGCACGGTTCATTTAAGATTTCCCCCGTGAAATCTTTATTCCCCAAAAAATTATTTCCACATCCAAAATTGCACTGAACAATAAATTAGCGTAAAAATATTTAGCGGCACGGGTGCTTTCGGTGCAGAACAACAAATTCGGGGCAGACATATTCGACACGGAACAACAAAACAATGTAAAAAATCGGCACTGAACAACAAATTCGGCGTAGAACAACAAATTCGACGTTGAACAACAAATTCGACGCGGAACAACAAATTAGCGTAAAAATTTCATCTTGTTGCCACATGCATCGAAGAGACGGTGGGCCCCGCGTTGAGGGAGCGATCATTCGATCTGCATTATTAAGTGCAAGTTAAATTTTTTTCCAAATACATTAATTGTGTGCACTCTGATATTCCCCAAAAACTTTCATTCCTTTTAAAGTTTGATTTCCCTTGAAACTTTCATTTCCTTATAAATGTTTTTCCATCCAAAACTTTCCTCAGAATCTCATCTCAACCATTCATTCCTCAAGATTACATCCTAGCCGTCTTTTTATCAACTTGTTTGTCATATTCAGGCCTAGAATTAAAAAACAGTTGTGTTTTAATATATAGATAGTCATAACGCATGCCCACGGGCACGATTCATTTAATATTAGTCTCAACGAAATCTTTGTTACCTAAAAAATTATTTCCACAGCCAAAATTCAAAAGAACAATAAAGTAGCGTAAAAATATTTAGTGGCACGGGCACGTTCGACGTGGAACAACAAATTAGCATAAAAAAATTTAGCGGGTGCCCACGGCGCTGACGCATTCGGCATAAACAGAAGAGGTTCCACCTCGAATTTTGTCACAGAATTTATCGAACTTAACTTTTCTTTGTATTATGAAATATTTTGAGTCTTTGAACTTGATGTTCTCGCCATAAATCTTTTTATGTCCATTCAACCCTCTAAAAATATATATTTACTATTAGGAAGCTATCACTTGAGAGCTGTGGAATTGTACCCATCAGATATACCCATCAGTTATAACTGATTGTATCTCATGCAAAAGATAATAAAGATGATGCAGTTTAAATGCTAATACTCAAATTCCTGCAAGCATTCAAATTAACGAAATCCATTGCTAGCAAGAACTTGACCCTTATGGAAAAATGCAAATTGTTGAAAAAGTAGTTCCATCATATAGTTCCATCATATAGAAATAGCATGACAGTTCCATCATATAGAAATAGCATGACGAAACTTTTTGGCTGCTTTAAGATGGATAATACTATTGACTAAACCTGATTTTCCTAAATGACTACAACACAAAAGAAACCCATGCAACCAAGGGAATCACTTTCTTTTCTTGAACAATTATATTAGAAAGGGATCACAAAGATAGTATCCAATTTCCTAAATGACTACCACACAGAATTAACCCATGCAACCAAGGGAATCACTTTCTTTTCTAGAACAATTACATTAGAAAGGAATAGCTTCCTAAAAGTACATTTCTCAAATATTAGAGTCATACTGCTTCCTTCAACAATTACATATGAATATTTAAGCCAATGAGGGGAAACTAAGAAATTGCCACATTGAACTAAATAATACCACCAACAACAACTTCTTTAAGAGATTATGTTGAAGGGTTACATATAGATATATATGAAATAATTAATTAGGTAGTATTTAAGGGCACTTGGGGGCCTCCTCTCTTGGTCTTCCAGTTGTTGAAGCAAGTGCATACTCCCATGTTGCCATATAAACCAGGGGAACACACAGGCACTTTGCACAGCACTTGTTACAGAAGAACATGCATGGCTTCTTGTATTGGGTCCTTGAGCACCTCCTTGTGCACTGTCCACCACATTCTGATGCAAACAGACATTTTTAATTAAAAACGATTAGACCTTTGACTCATGGCTCAAACTTCTATATAGTCTTTAGCCAAATCTTTATTGCATTTGATGCTTGTAAAATATGTAAAACTCTGCCTTTGGAAAATTCGTTTCCTTCTTACAGTATTATTTTAAGAAAACCATTTGTAGCATAAGTCCTTCAGATCTCCCTTCACTTCATTTTTTTCTATCATCAGAACATATGTTTAAGAAAAATAAGGTACAAAAATTCAAACAGACATCCGTAGTGTTACGCCTATTTGGCCGAAGCCCGAAAGACACGAGCCCAGAAACCCGACTGGCGATCAGAAGCCCATCTGCGCGATCTGGCCCGCCCGACAAGGCCCTATAGAGGACCCCCGAATATCGATCCGACCCGACCCTGATAGCGCGCTAGGCACTCGCCCACTCCAGCGGTAACCGTTCCCCTGATCCCGCTACCACTTAATGGCGGTGATGGGGAGGTGCTGGCATGGCGCAGAGAGCGGCGACGGAGGGGGGGGGTGCGGATTGAGGGGGCACGATCGAGGGCGGACGAGCGACGTGGGTTGGGGGCAATCACGGCGGGAGGTCTATAAAGGGGCTAGAAGGACGACTGGACAAAGGACCGCATCCCAGGTATCGAAAACCTAAGGTACTCCATCAACGACCTAGTTCCCCCAATTCATCTCCTTCCTCCCCCGCTCGCGCCGTGAGACGCCGTTCCGATCTTCTCTCGAGTCGAACCGTCTCCGCCGGGCCTCCTCTTTCAGATCACTATCTGACTTAGGCATCGGAGGGGATTTGGCCGGAACCAAGGTCCGGCCCCCTGACGAGCGTTCTCGTCTACGCAGGAGGACATCAGATCTGCGGGCCGAGGCTTCCCCTCCGCCCCTCGCCGACCGCGTAACCAGCTGGACGATCGAGGCTACCCCTCGTCGTCCGACCGCCGAGGCCGAGCACATCCGTCCGAGGCCGAGCATCTCAACCCAGGCCGAGGCTTCCCCTCGCCCTACCAACGACCGAGGACCCCGTTTCGGCCCAACCGACGTGCTCCACGTCGTCCGCAGCTCCGACTCGCTCCTCGTCCGCACCGACTCGACACACCCGAGGGACCCAAGCAGGCCCCTCGACCACGTTGAACGGGTTGTCCACGGTCAACGCTTTTGTAGTGAGAAAACACTCTGAAACATCTGGCGCCGTCTATGGGAACGAACTGTCCCACGAAGAAACAAACCACACCTGCAATGACGCGTCTTCACCCGTCTCGACGAACGGAGAGCAAGGCTCTGACGCGAAGCGGCAGGGCCCGCCATCGTTGGCGAGAGTGGGCCCGGGTTCGACGCGAGGAGGATCATGAGGAGAGGACCGGGAGACCCACACCGCCCCCACCGGTCGGGAGACCGAGCACGTCCGTAACGGCACGCAGCTCGGACGTAGCTTTGGTGGTGTCGGTGATCATAGACACAACCATGGTACGACGACTGCTCGTCGACACCGGCAGCTCCTGTGATGTCCTCTTCATGTCAACCCTGGAAAAGATGGGGCGGCGGAAGGAAGACCTACGACCTCGCTCGGGTCTCGTGGTGGGATTCACAGGTCATTCCACCCCCATCATCGGCACGATCCATCTCCCGGTAACACTCGGAGGCCCACCAGACTCGGTGACCCTGGCGGTGGAATTCATCGTATTGGGGATCGGGTCGGAATACAATGGGATCATCGGCCGACCCCTACTCAACGCCATCGGCGTGGTGGTCTCGACCCTCCATCAGACTATCAAGTTCCGAACGCCCGGGGGGATGGGGCAAGTCGAAGGCGACGTGGGGAGACCGACTACCTGCTATCAACTGGCGGAGGAAGGTCCCGAAGATCGCCTAGTCGACCGGATGGCTGCGCTCGACCTAAGATGCGGACCGAGACCCACCCCTGTGGAGGAGCAAGAGCAGATCCCGGTCACGGACGTCGAGGGCCGGTTCGTCTTGATCGGGAGAGGGCTAAGCCACGATCTGAGGGACCAACTGGTCGAGTGCCTGGAGGCGAACCTAGACATCTTTGCTTGGTCACCGGAGGACATGCCCGGTGTAGATCCCCAGGTGATCGTCCACCAGATCAACGCCGACCCCAACTTCAAGCCGATCAGGCAGAAGAAGCGGAACCTGGGCGGCGAGAAGATGAGGGCGGCCTCCGAGGAAGTGGAGCGTCTCCTCGACGCCGGCTTCATACGAGAGGTTTGGTACCCGGAGTGGCTGTCGAACGTGGTGATGGTCAAGAAACCCAACGGGAAGTGGCGAATGTGCATGGACTTCAGTGACCTCAACAAGGCCTGTCCCAAGGACAGCTACCCCCTGCCGCGCATTGACCACCTGGTGGACAACGCCTCGGGGTACAAGATGCTTAGCTTCATGGACGCCTACTCGGGGTACAATCAAGTCTAGATGGACCCCCGAGACGAGGAAATGACAGCCTTCACGACAGACCGGGGAATTTACTACTACAAGAAGATGCCCTTTGGCTTGAAGAACGCTGGGGCCACCTACCAAAGAATGGTCAACAAGGTTTTCAGCTCCCAGATCGGGAGGAACCTGGAAGTCTACGTCGACGACATGCTTGTCAAGTCAAGACAACCGGAGGACCACATCGCCGACCTTCGGGAGACCTTCGAGCGGTTGCGACGACACCACATTCGACTCAACCCCGCGAAGTGCACGTTCGGGGTAAGATCTGGCAAATTCTTAGGATTTATGATAACTAACCGTGGCATTGAAGCTAATCCTGACAAGATCGAGGCGCTAATCAACATGCGTGATCCGACGACGATCAAAGAGCTGCAGAGGCTGAACGGGCGCATCGAAGCCCTGGGGCGATTCCTTTCTAAATCAGCGGAAAGATCGCTCCCCTTCTTCAAGGTCCTAAGGAAAGCGATCGCGGAACCTTCAGACAATAGGAAGGCGATACTATGGGACGAAGACTGCTCCCGGGCGTTCGCGGATCTCAAAGAATTTCTCCGCAGCCCGCCTCTCCTGTCCAAGCCACGGGAAGGGGAGTCGCTAAGCCTTTACCTGGCGTGCGCGGAGGAAGCAGTGAGTTCGGTGCTGATCCGGGAGGACGGTGGGGTGCAGTGGCCGGTGTACTACACGAGCCGGATCTTGAAGGGGGCTGAGGTGCGGTACTCGCCCATGGAGAAGCTGGCATACACCCTCGTTCTCTCGGCACGAAGGCTCTGACCCTATTTCCAAGCCCACACCATACTGATCCTGACCGACTCACAACTGGAGCAGAACCTCAAGAGATTCGATCGAATGGTAAGGACGCTAAACTGGGGGGTGGAATTGAGCGAGTTCGACCTCCGCTTCAAACCGCGCACAGCCATCAAAGGGCAGGCTCTGGCCGACTTCATCGCTGAGTGCACAATGGAAGGAAATGGCCCCCGGAGGAGGAAGGCCCAGCAACGGTAATTGCCCAACCCTTGTCCTTTCTTTCGGCTGACCTCCTCCAGCCAGAGGTTCCAGGAGCGTGGATCGTCCATGTGGACGGATCGGCCACACAGTCAGGAGGCGGGGCTGGGATTGCGATCCGATCTCCGGAAGGGAACATTGTGGAATACGTGTTGCGGTTCGAGTTTGAAGGATCCTGTCCAAAACAGAGTTAGGATCGATAATATGAAGTTTAGACTTACGCTTGCGTATGCGGCACGGTAGTCTACGAACTTCGCCTTCGGATTCGCCACGACGGATCGAGTCTTCTCACGAACGGAGTAAGGCTACTAATCCACAATCTAAATCTCTACTTTAGATTAAGAACTTGGATAAGAGGGAGAGAAAGGATTTCTGCAGAGCTTCGCTATGAAGAAGATGCATGCATGAATTTCATGCAAAAGGTGTAAGAAATGGCTTACCCTTGGGTCTTATTTATAGCCCCCAAGGTAGTTATTTTAGGGTAAGTTGTTCCTTTGGAACAACTTAATTAAGGTGTACCATGATACATGGCACATTATAAGCTTAAGTTGTACCATATGCATGGTACAACATAAGCTTAAGATATTCCCCCTTTATTAGCCATATGTCGCATGCACTTATGCATATATAATGCGACTTTCCCACTCATCCAGAGATCCTTTCCGCAAGGGAACAGATTCCCTTTGTACACGACTTCGTGTACGCGACGTTCGAGGTCCGTATTCCCTCGTACATCCCCCACAAGGGTGTACAAACGTCTTCCATATCCAACATCTCCCACTCACACTTGAGGGGATTGTAAGAGAACGTCTTTCCCTTAGTTCTTTCATCTATCATACCGAGAAATAGACCGTGCGACCGTCATGCGCGTAGAGTCTGTTGTTGTGCACTTGTTAGAGATACACAACGACCTCGAAGGTGCAAAGTTGAGTAGTTCAACGCATGCTTTACCCTAGATTATTTCTTCACATTTCTTATACTTTATATTCAACAATTGAATCCCATCTGGATTACAATTGGCTGGCCAGCTTTGAATCATTAAAGTCCAAATGCGAATATGAAATCAATCTTCCTCTTCTTGCGAACCTTCTGATCTTGACTAGACTCGCTTTTCTAACGTGCCCCGCCGAGCCGAATTATCATAGCCCATAAGTAACACGCTAAGATAGCGATCATTTCGTCAAATCTAAAGGAACCAATTGGAGTCCTTGAGGGTAAGAGTTAAGACCCGTATGGCCTTTGAGTCTCACATAATAGCAAACACTATTGCTACTAACTCAGTGGTCGAAAAATGCATACGTGGTATGAACACGTATTACAACATCACTCCTTTCCCAGGGAGAGTATGTCTTAATGATGTTGTACGGATGAAAGGATCAGACACCACGGTGCCTATCTTTTTGAGTCCCTTTACTACTCGTGAAATATTCACGGACTCTCATCCTGCATAAGACAGATAGGATTTTTAAAAAATCCTACGAGATCTCTCTCAAATATCCTTGTGATACAGATCTCAGATCTTTTGTAAGCATCCATATGATGCAGATCTTTCATTCGACTATCTTGTTTAAGTCATGACTCTAAATCATTCGTCTAATGATTTTGACTTTAAACTAGTCTCATCTCTATCTTATCCATCTGATAAGATAAGGCGGTTGCTCATGTGAGAGAGCCAACCTTTATCTGTCCGACATACACACAATTCAGCTGAGATTTCAAAAAATGTACACAAACATTTCTTTAAGAAATTCATATGCAATGTTTGAAAAAGAACTTATTCTTTTATTAAATTTGATCTTTCTTAGACATGGGAATATATATTGGTACAACTCAGCTCATACGCAATCCTTGGGATGATAAGTGTTTATAAAACACATTTCTGGGGATCGCTTTCGTAAGCTGATCCTCTATCATCTCATGCGTAGATATGTACCTTATGTCTACCTTCTTGGTTTTATCATAGTCTTTTGCAAATCTGCAGTTCCTTTAAGATACTGCATTATCCTCTTAACCGCTTTCCAGTGTTCTTGCCCTGGGTTGGATTGGTAACAGCTTACCATTTCCAACGGCAAAACAGATGTCCGGTCTCGTACACACCATAGCGTACATAAGACTATCAACTGCACTGGAATATGGAACTTTTTCCATAATTTCCTTTTTCCTTTTGGTTCTTTGGACACGATTCCAGATATAAATTATCGCATATGCTTATATAAATATCAATGGACTTGCAGTCCTGCATATTAAATCGTTCTAGAACCTTCTTTATATAAGTCTCCTGTGAAAGAGAAAGAAGTTTCTTCGAACGATTCCTTGAAATCTTAACTCCAAGGATATATGCGGCTTTTCCTATGCCTTTCATCTCAAATACTGATGAAAGCCAAGCCTTGATACTCATCACAAAGCCCTTGTCATTTCTGGCTATTAAAATGTCATCTACATATAGAGACATGATAATATACTTGCTTTTAATCCTCTTGATATATACTCAGTTATCTTCATCAAGCATGGAAAATCCATTTGATAAGACAACTTCATGAAATTGTATATACCATTGCCTCGAGGATTATTTAAGACTATATATGGACTTACGAAGTTTACAAACCTTATGTTCGTTTCCTTCTTTTACAAACCCTGTTGGTTGTTCCATATAGATCTCCTCGTCCAATTCTCCATTGAGAAAGGCAGTCTTTACATCTATCTGATGTAATTCGAGGTATAAGCAAGCTACCATTGCCAGAATCATGCGAATCAAGGTAAAACGCACAACAGGTGAGAAGGTATCTTCGTAGTCTATCCCTTCCTGTTGCGTAAAACCTTTTGCGACAAGGCGAGCTTTATATCTGTCAATAGAGCCATCAGCCTTATGCTTGATCTTGAGAACCCATTTGTTCCCAATTGCTCTATGTCCTCTGGGTAAGTTAACTAAGTCCCAGACTTGGTTAACTTTCATGGATTTCAATTCCTCCTTCATCGCTTCCATCCATTTGTCTTTTGCAGGGCATGATACGGCCTGTTTGAAAATAGCAGGCTCGTCATCATCTTGTAGTAAAATCATAAAGGTTTGCGGAAATTCATCCTCAAATCTTAGAGGGGCCAACCTTGTACGACTACTACATCGTATTTGAGATTCTTCAAGTCCTTGTTGACTCGAATTTAGATCAATTCTAATATCACTCCCACTTGGAATGTCGTTAGTATTGCTCCCACTTGGATCATTATTCCCATATGGAATAGGATAATCGTCATTCGTATAATTCATTGGTGAAGGTTGAAACGTATTTTCATTTTCACCAAGAATTCTCCCACTCGAATGAGGTAATCCTTCTTGATCATAAATCTCAAATAAAGATAAGTCTTGACTTATCTCGCCCTGTCTTGGAAACTCGTTTTCCAAGAAAGTGACATCCCTCGACTCAAACTCAATTAGCCCACCATTGTCTTCCTGACTAACAAAAATATAACCTTTGGAGTTTTCTGTGTATCGTATAAAGATACGTTTCCTTCCCCTTGGCCCAAGTTTGCCATACTTATGGGAGGAAATATGTGCGTAGAATGCACAACACCAAGGTTTCAAAATGTTTAAGTCAGGAGACCTTTGGTTCCACAACTCATAAGGAGTGGAGCTAACTGATTTCGAGGGTACGCGTTTCAAAATGAAAGCGGCCGTCAATAATGCATCACCCCAAAAGGTGATTGGCAAGTTAGCTTGCTCCATCATTAAACGGACCATTTTTCATTAAAGTCCTATTCCTCCTTTCTGCAACACCAATTTGTTGAGGAGTATAAGGCATAGTTATCTGATGTACTATGCCTTTTTCATCACAAAGTTTCTTTAAACTTGTTGATTGATATTCACCGCCCCTATCAGTTCGCACGACCTTAATCTTGCGATCTAATTGATTCTCCACCAAACTCATATAGTTTTTAAAGCAGGTTTAGTGCTTTCACTTTTGTGGGATATCAAATAGATATGACCGAATTGGGTGAAATCATCAATAAAAGTGATGAAAAATAGGACTTCCCGCGACTCGTCTCGACATTCATCGGACCACATATATCTGAATGGATAAGCTGTAATGGAACCTCGGCCCTTGTGCCGGTTCCAAACGGCTTGAGACAAGATTTCCTCACAAGGCAATGTTCGCAGGTTGACATTTCAACCTTTGAAACATTGGATAGAAGGCCACGTTTGGCAAGTCTATCTATACACATTGGTCCAATATGACCAAGCCTTGCGTGCCAACAAATTATATTAGACTCATTAGTCAAAGAATTTGTCACAAGGAAATTTTCATTACATGAGGAAATACATTGTACTTATTACAATAAATCCTTTGAAATACAAACCCAGTACCAATAAAGGAATTATTACAAAATAGGTCCATATTACAATCATGAAGGAACCAACTATAACCAAGACCCATTAAATTGACCACAGTATTAATATTCCTTTGAATATATGGAATGAAGAGAACATCATGTAGTAGGAGAGTGTGGCCGTTGTCCAAGTCTAGCTTGCAATTCCCAACGCCTTTCTCTACAACACGTGAGTTGTTTCCTACATCGATCCACTTCATTCCATGGTGTATCCGGTGATACTCCACGAAGGACCGTCTGTCCTTTGCTATGTGGTCGGTGGCACCGGAATCAATTATCCCATAATGGATTAGATTCCACAAGAAATATTGAACTAGAAACACATATGTAACTAGTATTACAAGTTACCTCGTCACTTCCACTCGTACACGAACGAGCATAGTGATCGAGTTTGTTGCACTTGAAGCACTTGATCCTTTTAAAGTCTTTCTTCTTGTGCCATTTCTTGTGCCCACCCTTATGTTTGGGTTCCTTGGTAGACTCAGGTCGCTTATTACGTTCATTAGAAGACTTCGAACGATCTTTACGTTTCTTTCCCCCGTGTGAGGAACTAGCAACCATGTGCACTTCTGCACTTGGCTTGGCAGCCGCAAGCCGCTCTTCCTCTAATTCGAGGTGCTTGGAAACTTCGTTGAAGGTCTTAATGCTCTCATTGTGAGTGAGATGCATCTTCATTTGATCCCACCCATTTGGTAGGGAACGTATGACTGCTTGGATTTGTTGCTCATTAGTGAGTACATGACCTACGTCCTTTAACTCCGAGATAAGATTCGTCATATGTCGCAGATGTTTCCCCATGGAATGATCTGGACATTTCTTATATGAATCGAACCTTATAGTTAAGGCGCGAAGTTTGGACACCGACGTGCCACCAAACTTCTCTTCTAGCTTGGACCATATGTCCATGGCTAGGTCATGTTCTCGGAAGATGCGCATTATGTCATCAGCCATACTGCTTAATAACGTAATGCGTGCTATCTTGTTCTTCCGAGACCAAGCATCAAAAGCTTCCTTGTCTCGTCTGTATTGGGCCGTAGTGCCCAACTCGGGTTCAATCATTACGTTCTTTAGAGTTTCGAGCACTTCTTGCTCCTCTAAAACGTATTGTATCTTGATGGACCAAAGTTTGTAATTATCGCCGTTGAGTTTTTCACCTCTGTTTAACTCAGCGACGATATTCTTTGAAGCGGAAGACATTTTACTTTTAAAATGCTGCAAAAGACACAAAACTGAAGGTTTGATCAAAAACATTGCATTAAAATTCTTATATACATAGTCATCATACACTTTCATGATTCATTAGTCTCGGCCAGCGGACCGACCAGGGAAATGGCTATGTCATGGTTCACTACCCCCAGACTGAGCTGAGGTGTCCCACAAACTAGTCCAAAAAACCATTGGTCGAATCATGATCCATTGAGATACTTGAATCAATCGAATGTGAAATTTAGACTAGTATAATACCACTCCCACTTGGAAAAAATTCCCACTTGGAATGATATTATTAATTTGATAAGTTACTTTCGAAAAATATTGAAGATGTTGTTCTAGAATCGAAAAGGTCTCTACGATTCCAATCACCATCTAGAACAACTTTCAATATTCCCCCATCACTTATCAACCAATAGTACTCTTATAGTACTAGCAGCGGAAAAACGAGTTTGAAAACGTATTTTTCAGATATAATTCCCATTTGAAATGATAATAGAATATCCCATATGGATAGTTCTAAAATCAACTCCCACTTGGAATGATATTCATAATTTGATAAGTTACTTTCGAAAAATATTGAAGATGTTACTCTAGAATCGGAAAAGTCACTACGTTTCCAATCACCATCTAGAGCAATTTTCAATATTTCTCCCTCACTTTATCAAATGTTAGTACTCTTATAGTACTTTGCAGCGGAAAAGCGTTTTTGAAAACTTATTTTTCAAAACGTATGAAAACGTATTTTTCAAATAAAATATATTTCAACTTAGTACCCTTATGATACTAGTGAAATATTCGGCACTTCCTGACCATTTGTCGGGAATGAGCTGTAGCCGTGCCTAGGTCGGATCCCCCTTTTGGGGATTTTTCTGCAAATTATCGTCGCCGGCTCCCGTATGGATCCAGGCATTTCCCCCCGTATGAGAGAAATTTGATGCAGACGACTGTCGTTTGGCCCCGTATGGGCTAGTTCGACCAAGGCCTTTGCGAATTGGTCTGAAACTTCCCCCGGCCAGTGCCAATCAGTCCGGCACCCGGCCAAGGACGGCCTGCGGCAGCCCTGGCCACTGCCAGGGCCGGCCTGGCCACTGGCCTGGCCTAGGCCAGAGGCCGGCCAGGCCTCTGCCTGGCCTGGCCTAGGCCAGAGGCCGGCCAGGCCTCTGCCTGGCCTGGCCTGGGCCAGAGGCCCCTGGCCGGGGCCAGGGCCCCTGCCCTGGCCTCGGCCAGGGTGGCCAGGCCCTGGCCTCGGCCAGGGTGGCCAGGCCCTGGCCTGAGGCCAGGGCGCTGCCCTGGCCTGAGGCCAGGGCGCTGCCCTGGCCTCTGCCAGGGCGGCCAGGCCCTGGCCGGGGCCAGGGCCTCTGCCCTGGCCTCGGCCAGGGCGGCCAGGGCGGCCCTGGCCTCTGCCAGGGCGGCCAGGCCCTGGCCGGGGCCAGGGCCTCTGCCCTGGCCTCGGCCAGGGCGGCCGGGCCCTGGCCGGGGCCAGGGCTCCTGCCCTGGCCTCGGCCAGGCCCTGGCCGGGGCCAGGGCCCCTGCCCTGGCCTCGGCCAGGGAGGCCAGGCCATGGCCTGGCCGTGGCCGGCCAGAGCCGGCCGGCCATGGCCATGGCCGGCCATGGCCATGGCCGGCCATGGCCCGGCCATGGCATTTTTGCCTTGATCGGCCATGGCCCTTTGGCCATGGCCGGTTTCCCCTTTCATGGGAGGCCGTGAACCCCCGCCGGAGGGGGTTGCCGCGGTGGTTATTGGCCGTAGCCAACCCCCTCCGCATGGGGAGGGGGGTGCATGGCCTTCATAACCCATTTGGTCATGGTGCACATGCACAAAAAAATTCATCTTCCCCGATGGGAATAACCACCACCTTCTTCTCCGGTGAAGCACCCGTTCGTCGAGGAAGTAGTTGTCCTCCAATGGCCGTGTGCCAAAAAAATGAACCCACTTCAAAAATTCGTAAACTACGCGCTTCACATGAAGAGAGCACCCATTCCCTATGAATGGAGACTCAGCATCCATGAAGAGAGCGAGTTTGACGATATGAACGTTCGGTTCTTCCCGTCACGGAGAGTTCCTGCCATATCCGAAATGACAGAAGACCCTAACGTGAAAAGAACAACCGCTGCGTTCTCTCCGTCACGAAGCGTTCCTACCATATCCGTAATGGTAGGATACCCATCCGTGAAAAAGACAACGACTCGTTCATAGTTTCTCCGGGGCGAACCCGTATGGCTCTGATACCAATGAAGGATCCTGTCCAAAACAGAGTTAGGATCGATAATATGAAGTTTAGACTTACGCTTGCGTATGCGGCACGGTAGTCTACGAACTTCGCCTTCGGATTCGCCACGACGGATCGAGTCTTCTCACGAACGGAGTAAGGCTACTAATCCACAATCTAAATCTCTACTTTAGATTAAGAACTTGGATAAGAGGGGGAGAAAGGATTTCTGCAGAGCTTCGCTATGAAGAAGATGCATGCATGAATTTCATGCAAAAGGTGTAAGAAATGGCTTACCCTTGGGTCTTATTTATAGCCCCCAAGGTAGTTATTTTAGGGTAAGTTGTTCCTTTGGAACAACTTAATTAAGGTGTACCATTTTACATGGCACATTATAAGCTTAAGTTGTACCATATGCATGGTACAACATAAGCTTAAGATATTCCCCCTTTATTAGCCATATGTCGCATGCACTTATGCATATATAATGCGACTTTCCCACTCATCCAGAGATCCTTTCCGCAAGGGAACAGATTCCCTTTGTACACGACTTCGTGTACGCGACGTTCGAGGTCCGTATTCCCTCGTACATCCCCCACAAGGGTGTACAAACGTCTTCCATATCCAACAGAGTTCCCAGCCACCAACAACGTGGCGGAGTACGAAGCGGTGATCAACGGCCTAAGGCTGGCCCAGGAGCTCGAGGCCGAGTCTGTGCGCCTCCTCAGCGACTCCAAGCTCATTGTCAACCAACTTTTGGGAAGTTACGAGGCGCGGGAGGAGACAATGCAGAGGTATCACACCGTTGCCAAAGCTGCGCTCTCCAGGTTCAAAAACGTGGAAGTCTTGCACCTCCCGCGATCGGAGAACGCGCGGGCAGATGCGTTGTCGAAGCTAGCTTCGTCCTCACCAAAGGAGCTGGGCCACACCATCTACGTGGAGAATCTGCAGTCCCCCAGCTCAGAAGAGCAGGAGATGATGGCGATCGACCAAGATCCCACCTGGATGGACCCGATCATGCGGTACCTCACTCATGGGGAGGTGCCGACGGATTGGGACGAACGTCGGACCCTGGAGAGGAAGGCGCTCCGATTCGTGATCCATGAGGGGACGCTCTACCGGAGACGCTGGACAAAGACAGATGTCCTCCCATACTTGAAGTGCATCGGACCGCAGGAAGCTGACTACGTCCTACGGGAGGTTCACGAAGGGATCTGCGGAAATCACCACGGGGGCAAGATGGTCGCACAGAAGATCTTGAGGCAGGGATACTACTGGCCGACCCTGGCCCAAGACGCGGCAAGCTACGTCCAAAAATGCCAAGAATGTCAGAGGTATGCACACCACATCTCGACTCCCCCGTCGGAGCTCATCCCCATCGTGAGCCCCATCCCCTTTGCGAAATGGGGGCTCGACATCCTCGGACCGTTTAAGCCGGGCCGGGGGCAGCGGAAGTATCTGATTGTGGCGATGGACTACTTCACCAAGTGGATCGAGGCCGAACCGTTGGCCACCATCACATGGAAGAAAGCGAAAAGCTTCGTGTGGAATTCCATCATCTCCAGATTCGGGGTGACACGGGCCATCGTCACAGACAATGGGAAGCAGTTCGACTCCACAGGGTTCAAAGATTTTTGTACGTGATGGGGGATCAAGCTTCTCTTCGCCTCTGTAGTACACCCCCAGACCAACGGAATGGCGGAGGCCGCCAACAAGTGCATCATAGAGCCCCTCCGAAAGAAAGTGAAGGATGCCGAAGGAAACTGGCCGGAGGAGCTCCCCAGGATTCTCTGGTCATACCGGACGACCCACAAGGAGGCCACTGGCGAGACCCCGTTCATGCTCACCTACGGGGCCGAGGCGGTGGTGCCGGTCGAGCTGGGCGAAGAATCTCTTCGCCTCAAATACTTTGACGAAGACAGGAACTCACAGGGTCTGGGGCTCAGTCTGGAGCTCCTCGGCGAACGGCAGGAGCAGGCTCTGGCCACCATCATCCGCCAGAAGCAGAAGGTGGTCCGATACTACAATGCTCGGGTCAGGGGAAGAAGCTTCCACCTTGGGACCTGGTCCTCCAGAAAGCGGGCTTCAACCCAGATACCGCTCGCAAAGGGAAGCTCGCGGCTAAATGGGAGGGGCCATACAAAGTCATCGAGATCCTCGGACCCGCAACCTACCGTCTAGCCAATATGGAGGGGAGGATTCTCACTCACGCTTGGAATGCGGAACATTTACGCAAGTATTTTCAATAAATGTAGCATTTCCTATGAAATAAATTTATTTGAATTCGTTCCTTTCCAGATAAGCAAAAAGATGTACAGAGAGACGCACGAAGAGGCCGAGGGGCATTCCGCTCCCTCATTCATCTCCAGGGGCACCTGGGGGGCCACCGGCTGGCGGTCCACTTGGGTCATCCCCCACACTCCGTTCGACGATAGGGTGCATCTGGAGATCCTCGAAGTTGACCCCCGAGAGTGGGAACTTCTTTTGGATCTCGGACTGACACCAGGCGAAGCCCTTCTCGAACGCCTCCGTCAAGGCGGTCTCGATGAAGGAGGTGGCATACTCGGCCACGGCATCCTGAGCGATCCGGGCCGGATCCACCTCCTCAAGCCCACACATCCGAGCCTCTAATGTCTCGACCTGGCGCTGGTGCTCCGCCCTCTCCTCCTCGATCTCCCGGGATCTCTCGCCAAGTTGAGCAAGGAGAACCCTCGCCTGCTCCTCCGTCGCTTCCAGACGATCGGAGAGTTCCAAGGCCTCGAGGGCGGCAACGGAGACGGGGGTCTTCTCGGCTCCCCCGGACGTGTCGGCATCTCTCAAAAGCTCGACGACCCGCGCCTCGGCCTCTGACTTTGCAGTCAGAGCCAAGGCCCTCTCCCGGTCCGCCTCCGCCAAGGCAGAGGACAGCTCAGTTACGCGGGACTCTAAGGACCTGACCCGCACTTCCTCTAACTGGCCTGCCTCTCCCTCCTCATCATGGGCCTCAAGATCACGCCCAGCATCGGCCTTGGCCTTGGGAAGCGCCGCAAACTGACGCCTCATCGAGAGACCCACCGAGGACAACTGCATCAAGGCAAATAAGATAAGACGGCGAAAGCAGCTGGAGGGAGAACAAGCAGAGACACTCTACCTGTTGGCCGGCCTGAATCACAAAGGTGGCCAGACAGTCACCTCTGACTCCATCCAGCGTAGCTTGATCGAGAGGGAGGCAGCTATTCTCAGCCACTCGCGCGGCGGCTCCACGGCTCGAGAATACCGATTCCTTCTCCCCTACCGGAAAGCGTGGACGAAGAAGACCCTCCCCTGACGGAGGGAATTCGCCGGGGTTGGAGCGGAACGCGCCTAGATACCGATCGTAGGCCTCAGGGAGAGAACCGTCTGGGAGAGGCGAAGGGCCGACCCACGGCCAGGCAACCTCAACGGGGGCGGGTCGGAGCTGATCGGCAGGCGACGAGACATCAACTCCCTCGACCCCCTCGCGGGCCCTCTTGGAAGACCCCAACAAGGGGACAGGGGGGGATGGCCCCTTCTTCCTTTTAGAGCCTCCAGTCGAGGTCACGGCCCACTGCTTCTTCCGGACCTCCAGCACATGATCCCTCCTACGCGGATCCGGACCTGGGGCCTGCACGTGAGTGCTGGCGGGGGAAGGACCAAGAGGGAATCCACCTGCACCCAACGAAGAAATGAGAGACCAAGCAGAGCCCAGGCAACTTCGAATGAAGAATGCTCGGGGAGCTTACCCAAGGGCCACACCGTCTTACGCAAGTTATGGTCACTAAAGAGGACGTCAATCGACCGCTCCCTCGCAGGGATCGCCAGCATGTCCTTCGCCGTCTGCTGCTCGGCGACCGTCGGCTCACCCAGATCGAGGATGACCGCGCCGGCCGCCTCCCACTGAACCGGGAAAGGTACACTCGACAGGAACGTGACAAACACGTACTCCCCCTTCCAGCGTTTCAGAGAGCTCGGCAACCCCAACACCAGGGTCATCTTCGGGCGGGCGCTGATATAAATCCACGCCCCCGATTGGTGATGGCTCAGGCGGTAGAACTAGGCGAAGAGACGAAGAGAGGGCGCCACTCCCCTCAGCATGCAGACGACAATGAACCCGACGAGGAGCCCGACGGCGTTGGGGCAGAACTGGCACAGGCACACGTTGTGGGCCTGAAGGAACTCAACGATGAAAGGGTGGAGCGGGAAACGAAGCCCGAAGCGGAAGCACTTCTCGTATATTCCAACCTCGTTGGGACCGGGAAGGCAGATCCGCTCGTTGGCCCCAGGGGCACGAGCCGAGTAAGGCGGAAGCAGGTAGGCGGAGCGGATGCTCCCAATGGCAGTGGCGCAGATCGACGAAGGCCACGACAAGACCTCTGGGGGCACCCCTGAAAGTTCACCCCCGTGCCGACGAATCGCCAAAGGAGGGCTATCCGCCAGGCCAGGAGCAGCGTTGCACTCCGGCCGACCCGAACCCGTGGCAGAGGAAGACGACATGAGGCAGAGCTCAGGCAGAATCAGGATCAGCGCGAAGAGGAAAACGACGGGATGGCGGCTGACAACCCACTCGGCTTCTCAACCTAAGACGCCCCCGCGAACGGAGGGGATAAGCTTGCGGCTACACGTGGAAGCATCAGAGGAACGACGACGCTTCGGAGCCCGCGCCTTAAAAGTATCGAATGGACCAACTCATGATGACGACTAATAAATGAGTCGGCATCGACTGACGAGCCTGTCAAAGTCGGCGGAAGTCACATCGGCCGAGCCGAACCGGCCGAGGCCGATCGACCCGACCAATGGGGGCAATTGTTACGCCTATTTGGCCGAAGCCCGAAAGACACGAGCCCAGAAACCCGACTGGCGATCAGAAGCCCATCTGCGCGATCTGGCCCGCCCGACAAGGCCCTATAGAGGACCCATGAATATCGATCCGACCCGACTCTGATAGCGCGCTAGGCACTCGCCCACTCTAGCGGTAACCGTTCCCCTGATCCCGCTACCACTTAATGGCGGTGATGGGGAGGTGCTGGCATGGCACAGAGAGCGGCGACGGAGGGGGGGGTGCGGATTGAGGGGGCACGATCGAGGGCGGACGAGCGACGTGGGTTGGGGGCAATCACGGTGGGAGGTCTATAAAGGGGCTAGAAGGACGACTGGACAAAGGACCGCATCCCAGGTATCTAAAACCTAAGGTACTCCATCAACGACCTAGTTCCCCCAATTCATCTCCTTCCTCCCCCGCTCGCGCCGTGAGACGCCGTTCCGATCTCCTCTCGAGTCGAACCGTCTCCGCCGGACCTCCTCTTTCAGATCACTATCTGACTTAGGCATCGGAGGGGATTTGGCCGGAACCAAGGTCCGGCCCCCCTGACGAGCGTTCTCGTCTACGCAGGAGGACATCAGATCCGCGGGCCGAGGCTTCCCCTCTGCCCCTCGCCGACCGCGTAACCAGCTGGACGATCGAGGCTACCCCTCGTCGTCCGACCGCCGAGGCCGAGCACATCCGTCCGAGGCCGAGCGTCTCAACCCGGGCCGAGGCTTCCCCTCGCCCTACCAACGACCGAGGACCCCGTTTCGGCCCAACCGACGCGCTCCACGTCGTCCGCAGCTCCGACTCGCTCCTCGTCCGCACCGACTCGACACACCCGAGGGACCCAAGCAGGCCCCTTGACCACGTTGACCGGGTTGTCCACGGTCAACGCTTTTGTAGTGAGAAAACACTCTGAAACACATAGAGTTTTGAGTTTAGAAACACTACAACTCTAACACTAATGATGGGTTCTTTTGTTTGGACAGTGCAATTGATTAAAATTAGCGTATGGTTTGACATGTAAAATTTTCAGCAGAAATAAATTTGTACCAATGTCGCAAGTGTTAACACATGGGTTTTCAAATACAACCTTAAAAAATATTGTAATTAAGCAAGAAAGAGATAGCACCCTACAATGCACAATCCAGCCGATGTTCTCTGCAACCCCTCAGCAAGAAATCCCTGCAGCAACCACAACACATTCTATCATAATGCCAATCCTCTATTTTTTTCTTTCGTTCAATTCAGAAATTAAGCAACTATATTACATCACTGAATCTAATCCATTTACCTCCTACCCACCTGAAAGCAGGCGGCATCCACGGCAGTAAACAGCCCAATGGAAAGCCATGCAAGAGTTCTAGCTGGCTGCTGCCTCCCTTTCGCCACAATTGATATATCAAAGTTGTATTAGCGGAGCCCAAGAGAACTTACTTGGATTCCTTCTGGTGATGGTTGTAGTCCCTCCAAAGTTGCATGCTATATATCAAAGTTGCAGTTCCTATAATAACATATTTACATACATGCAACGAATCATGCGATCAAGAAAACCACATAAATGGAAGCTAGTCAGCTAGAAGATGAAATGAACCCATTAAATTATTTGTTGCAAACCTGGAAGATAAAATGAACCATATTTCTAAATGTTGCATGCCAGGAAGATCTTGAGGAAGCTATGGAGGGAGAACTAAGACAGATACAATATGAGTATCAGTTTAAATTTTTAAAGTAATAGAATGGGCACATAACTTTTAATAGAATGGGCAGAAGAAGCTAAATCAGCAATTATATGAGAACCATTTGGTATTTTGTCAAAAATCAAACCTAAAACAAACTACTGTATAAATATATGGGAATCATTTGCTTTGTAAAACATGAAAACGTTAACAAACAGAACATATGTTAATCCCATCAAACTGTTAATTTAGGAGATTTGCTTTGTGGTTAAACAACACCATACTATTAGTTATGTACTTGTCGGTCAAGCCTACAATGTTTCAGGCAAGCTTTCCTCTTGCCACCTTTCCTGATTACTGGAACATCAAATTAGAGATTTCAAGTGAGATCAGACAAAAATGTGTCGCTTTCTTGTGAGTGACACACACAGACAGGGGGGAAGTGACCTAGAAGTGTGCATATTTTAACATAATGTATAAAAAAATTCCCAAGCAACATAAAATAAACAAACAAATGTTAATATATATAGTTCAAATGAAGCAAAAAATTAAATATCATTCATGCAAAAAAAATAGTTCCTCTAAATTCACATCCCCAAGTTATTTGGTTAAAAGGTGCTAAATTTTTAAGGGGCAAGGGTGTGAGTTATCCACTCGAATGTAATACCAATGGGGGTCATGAGGAGCAAGATCTTTGAATCTTCCCAGTCTTCACAATGTCTGTCCAATGAGGAAGCTCCATCTGGTTTATTTTTTAAAAAAGGTTAGAAAATGGAAAATTAATGCATGTCTCGGATACGATAAATAAGAAAATATATTTGAGAGGGGAAATTGAATCTACATGTCGCTAGTTCAAGGCAAGCAGTGTTGCCTTGTCAATGTAGCATACCATAGCAAAAAGTGGTGCAAAATCACAAAATCAACAATTGTGAAAGCCATTCCAATCGACAATAACCAAGAAGCTACACCCAAATTATGATTCAATATTATTTGATAAATTTGAAAAGTCAATATGCCTACCTGTAGTGCAGAGAAACTCAAAATAGCTTGTAAAATAAAATTTTCTACACCGACTCAAGCTTTTACCGTTGACCGAACATTTGAACTAATAGTCCATAATACACCATTCCCAGAGTAGAACTGTCACAGATGACAACTAAAATAGAAGTTGTTACCTCAAAGAAAGTGCAAAACATAACCACACCCTCCTCTATTTTTTTATAATGAAATGCTCTCAAGAAAGAAAAATTCTAATATACGGGTGTATTCCAATAAGATCAAAATCTTTCAACTTTTCAAGATTAATAACATTTAATGTGCGTGTGATCATGTGTTAGAATTCCTTGGCGATAAGAAAATATCAATTGATACGGTTGATATTTTCTGGTATGGCCAACATACCAGCGAGTCCCTAATGTTGATGTTTGCATATATCGCAGGCAGGCATTGGATATCATGTCATGCCTAGAAGAGTGAATACAAAAAAAATTCAGCCATTTTCCAAGATCTTGAACCTTTCAAACACAGACCAAAACAAAAGCATGTCATTCTGCAACAGAATTCCTTGGTGTGACCAAAATTTTCTGGATAATGGATCAGATTAGATTTTTTCATATAGCTAACCAGAAGACATAACCAAATATAAAAGAAAAATCCACTCGAGAAAGGAAACATTAAAAATATGAAGAAAATGCAAACTCAATAACCCAGTTTCAGCAATTTCAAGAGCCAGATTACGTCTAACATGAAAGAAGATGTATGGATTATCAATTAGGAAGACCTAATGAAGCGTAATTTATTTTACATAAATTTACTAAACTGGATCAGTTGGAACCCCATTAAATCTGTCCAGTCATTTCCAGGTTTTTGTCTATTGGAATTAATTCGTGGCTTTGGCAATCGTTTGGGAATGAGATCAAATTTGGGTTAATGGTGGAAGGATCCGCCCGAAACCTTCCCTTTTCCTGAATTGAGATCGATGAGGGTAACAGGCTACTTCCCCTAGCAACCAATGTAACCATTTACACACCGATATTTTCCTCAGAGTAAATCTCAATTTTTCTAATAAGCTTGAATGTGATACCGAAATTGCAGTTCCAGATCAACAAAATTGAAAAGTAAGGACACTGAGCAGCCTATCATTAATAAAACCCAATCAAGATTGATGGAAGTTTAATATGCAAAAATTAATTCACAAACAAAAACAAAAATCGAAAATAAAAAATGAGCAGGGGCCAAACCTTGGATTAATGCAGAAATCGGAGCGTTGGTGCGCTTGCATGACGCGCTTGCATAAGGAATAGAACCATTCCCTAGCATTGCACCATGCAAAAATAGTCAGGATATTAAGGAGTAAAATCATGGCCATGAGAGTTCTGGCATCTCTCATTCTCATATTTATATGCTGCCAATGAATAAAATTTGGAAGAGCAAAAAAAAACACTTGATGAGCCGTGAGCAAAAACCATTGTGAGACGATCAGGACGGGCTTCTTCCTACTGTATGAATAAGAAATTGATCGTACATGTGAATTAATTCATATGGGTTGAATTAATACAGAAGCATTGTAAATACATAGGTAATTTGTTTGCACCCCTACTGGAATGCAGAAAAGTAGGTTTAAAATGAACTTTTTGACAAACAAACTTAGAAATGAACCAAATAGTACAAACGTAATGTCCTGTAAAATGACTAATACCAAATGTCATGTAAAATGACAAAGGTAATTAAACTCGTCTTCCTTGTTCATTTGGTACCAAATTAATTAACTATATGTTAATGTTATCCTAATGTAGATCAAAATGATCATCCAAATGGCATTAACCATATGAGAATTGGGTTTTGGAACAAATTAATTCATTGGGGTTGTATTAGAACAAACTAATTAATGATATTTGATAATCTGTTTTTGATATTAATATTTGGACTATCTAAATTTAGAATGAATGATAATCAGTCTAAATTAATTCATACGGGTATTAATTCATACTGTATGAATAACAAACCGATTGTACATGTGAATTAATTCATAGGGGTTGAATTAATACAGAAGCATTGTAAATACATAGGTAATTTGTTTGTACCCCTACTGGAATGCATAAAAGTAGGTTTAAAATGAACTTTTTGACAAACAAACTTAGACATGAACCAAATAGTACAAAGGTAAGTCCTGTAAAACAAATAATCTCGGTTTAATTAATCTCATTTGGTAATGTCCTGTAAACTGAGAATAATTAAACTCATATGTAATCTATGGAACCAAGTTGTAGCATAATGTAAATACAAAAGCATTGTAAATACATAGGTAATTTGTTTGCACCCCTACTGGAATGCATAAAGGTAGGTTTAAAATGAACTTTTTGACATACAAACTTAGAAATGAACCAAATAGTACAAAGGTAATGTCTTGTGAAATGACTAATACCAAATTCATAAAACCTCTTGTGCTTTCTTCAATTTCCTCTCCAAATCATCGTAGCTTTCAAGCTACAAACACCAATACATTGATCAGTCAAATTAAGTAATAATCTGATCATATACTTCCTTCCAATTAAGTAATAATCATACTAGCAAAAACCCAAAAAGAAAAGAAAAAGATCAAATCTCAACCTAAAGATTTAGAACAAAAAATTAACTTGTCACCTGTGACCAAAAATTGAACTCAAAATAGAAGAGATCACCCATCGAAGATCAGCACTTACCCATCAAAGATTACTTCTTGGCATTTTCTGCTAATATTTAGAGAAAAATCAACTAATATTTCAATAAGTAATCAAACCAAAAAACTCAAAACATATACCAAGAAGTTACATACCATCCTCATCTTTTACATTGAGATCAAGCTTCAATTCCACTATCAAGTACTTGCACACCTCAGCCCTCCATTCCCTTGCAGCAAAGTGAAAAGCTATATAACAAATTAAACAACATTAAAACATGGAAAGCTATAAACCACAAAATTTAAAAAAATTGAAACCATTCAATGGTCAAACTCAGTCTTAAAGAGATCATGGTTGCTAGTTTGCACGGCATTGAGGAAATTTCATAGTATTTTGCATCCACAGCATGCTATCCTAAGAAGCAAAAACTAAATAAATAATCCCCATCGATATTGGCCTTCGCACGTGCTGATGACGTCGGACTCCTCCTTAAGCAACTCCTTAACCCCCTTCGTGACCCCACGGCAGGCCATGAAACATCAGCCGCATCAAGTTCAAGTTGTGCAGATCAAAGAGATCTTGCAGTGATGGTCATGGTCAAAAACCATAATACGAAATATAGCACAATTCTCATATCTAATGAATAGTTTTCATCAATTCTTCATAATTTCTCAGCCTAGATGACTTGGTTATCATGTATGCAAGCATATTAATATGTATTAACCAAGCAAAAATAACAAAACCAATGGAACTGGGATTGAGGCGCCCACAGAGAATCAATTGGTTAGATTTGCATTTCGGTTGGGATTATGTAATTGTTAGAATCAATTGGGAGTATAACCAATTGATTCTCTGTGTTGCAACAATTACATAATCCCACAGAGAATCAATTGGGTTGCATTTTGTTAATCCCACAGAGAATCCTGTTATCATACACAGAGAATCAATCCTGTTATCATACATTTCTAACGCCTATGGAATATGTAATCTTAACAAAATGCAAATGTACATTTCACCTGCTTATATAGAGTTAGCAACCTTTTCCTCAATTTAGGCATAAAAAACAATGAATCAACAAAAAAAAATCTCACCTTTACAATAGAGAAAGCCGGCAGTAATGAAAAAAATCTCAGCTTTTTGGGTGGGGAAGCTGGCAATGAGGAAAATGAGCTCGGAATCGGTGATGCCGGGATAGATCGAAGGGAATATCAAACATAAATAACTTACAAACAGAAAATCCCAAAGAATCCTAAAGAAGCACATCACGAATTTCATCAATACGTACAAAACCTCCACCCTACGGCAGATCTGCACCACTTTGAGAGGCAAAATGAAGCGTACAAAACCTCCATTCGCTAGATCTGCACCACCTTCCTCCACCCTACGGCAGCAGTTGATGATATCCTTCATGCTCGACACTACCGCTTCTGAGGATGAAACCGAGCTTGAAATTGTTGATGCTCCTTCAAAACTGAGCACATGATTTTTCTGCTGTGCGAGGGGATTTTATGGGTTTTAAAAATGTTGATGATCCTTCAAAACCGAGCAGATGTTCTTAAAAATGAGTGGGGTTTGAGTAGAGGTTGTTTAAATGAGGTTATTGAATTTGAGTGGGGTTTTTGTTTGGTGAGGTTTTTGAAACCGAACCTGAAAATGATTAGTTTTTAAACATGCATTGGTTTCCCCCCAACCAAATGGTTTTCACCAAAAAATTGAATTTTTTAAAAAAGTTGAAGTTTCCCACCTAAAATTCAAAAATTCCCCTCAAAGTTTTCACAACATCTCATCTTCAAAAATTCAAAAATTTCCCCCCAATTTCAATTTCTCTTCACTTATCCAATTTCTCTTATCTTATCCAATTTCTCTTATCTTATCCAATTTCTCTTAATAACATCCCTCATTTATACTCAATTTCTCAACTCTTATCCAAAAACTCTTTTCTAATAACCCATGATAACTTCCCTATTTTATAATATAGATGATAGTTATATAATTATTTTATTAGTTTAAAGACTTTTATCCTAATGTCACGAATCCGATGACACAGATATAATACGCCTTTCATCGTGATCACATAGACACCCGAAATTGACTGAATCAGGCAAGTGCACACTTTTATACATGTCCTTAAATGTAGTTCATTTAATCGTTGTTTTCATATAATTAACCTGTAGACGATTTAACCATGAAATATTGCACATGAATATTGTCATTTGATATAACGATTCCAAAACTCTATTTCTGTATTTTGTGAATTGCCAAATAAGAACGTGTGTGTGTGTGAGTGTGGACACTTTAACAAATTGACTGATAATGTTTCATAAATTGCAACTGTTGGACATGTAAACATCTTGAATCACTTGGAACGATCATGAAAATCTTGCGGGCCGGTTTGGCTAACTTGCGGGCCGGTTTGGCTAATGAAACATCTTGTGGGGCAGTTTGGTTGAGTCTGGCTCATGGTCTAGAATGTATATGTGGGTACGGTTGGGTTCGCGGGCACTAGTCGGAAGTAAATGAGTCACCTTCGAGGGCACTTAAAGGTCGATTTACTTGCTTACCGCCTAACGACGTGAACCTTAGCCACTGAATTGCACACACTCAGGAACATCCTGAAAATGCTAGATTGAACATGTATAATGTATAGAACTGCTACTGCCTCCATTTAAAATAGAATTGCCAAGCTAATGTAATCTCTTCTTGAACTACTTAGAAATGTTTATTGCTCATCCATTCTTAAATTCTTTAACTGCCATGAAATTGCTATTTTGAAAACCTTGCCGAGTGTCAATTCTACTAACAGTTTATATCTTGCCGAGCGACCCTCGCTGACGTAAATTTCCTTGTTTTTATATTGTGAAATATACGTCAGGTTTGAGGCAGAGGAGTACACTTTGAGATTGAACAGGTTGGCCAGGAGTACCCGGACACTGAGTTCCACTACTGAGGAACGACGTGCTTCCGCAACACCGCTAAAGAATTAATATTTGTCATTGTAATCTCATTCAATGTAATTTCTTTTGATGTAACTGTTTCTAATGGCCATGTTAGGCCTTATTTGTGTACATGTGATTCTGGACATTGACTCAGTAAAAATGATCATCTGTATTGTTTTGAGTTTGCATGCAAGTTCCTGCGATTGGTTTAATCACATACGCTTATTAAGCTTGCGCTTCATCGCTTCAGCCCATGCGGACCCGCTCGCGGCCTCACTCTCAAGTATAATGGGAAGTGGGGCGTGATAGGTTTTAGTGGAGGTCCATGCAGGTCTTGCATTCTATGAAATACTCGAAACAATATGGATGTCATTATTAGTCAGATTGTCTAGATAAATCTTGTACGCAAATGTTTACCTTGCTTTTCTTGCAGCATGGCAGGAGGACACAATACCAGGAACAGGAATGGAACTGGCAGAAGTGGTACTTTCGATATCAATGAACTCCTCGGAGTCATGAGATGCATGTTGGAGATCCAGCAGTAACTTATTCAGCAAGGTCAGCAGCTTGCTCAGATTGCACCACCACCCCCTTGAGCTGAACCCAGAGTTAAGAAGTTTAATGGGCTGCAACGCAAGAGCTTCTCTGGGAAAGAAGGCCTCTAGATGCTGAAGAATGGTCCCAAGGGACTGAGGACAAGCTAAGTGCTATTCCTATCCCTCAGGCCGGATGGGTCGATGTCATGAAGCTCCAACTGACCGATAACGATAGGAACTGGTGCAACTGGAATAGAGGCGTTTGGTTAAGCTTATCACTTGGGGGCATGTTTCGGGAACGGTTCAACGCCAAGTATTTTCCCAAGACGACCAAACAAGAACTTCAACAGCTCTTCACAAATTTGGTCCAAGGAGAAAGGACTGTTGACGAGTATGATGCCGAGTTTGCTATGCTCAGTCGCTTTGCACCCCACATGGTCGAGGATCTAAAGGATTGCACATTTTAGTTTCGCCAAGGCCTGACTCCCAAAGTTCAAGCCTCGATAACCTCGACAAAACTCACGACCCTTCAGGACGTTTTGGATGCTGCACGGAGCCATGAAGTTGTAGCGAGACTTCCAGTGGGACCTCAAGCTGGAGGAAGCAAGTGTCCACTAGTGCCGCCAAGGAATGATCTCCGTCCAACCCAGACCACGAACTTCAAAAGGCCTGTAACTCAAGTCGACTCTAGATCTACAATAGTGTGTCACCACCGATTGGGGCACGTCAAGAAGGATTGTCGTGTACTGTTGAACCAGTGTTTAGTGTGCGGGGCACCTAATCACACTGTAAGGAATTTCCCTCGTCGCACTAATAATCCAGTGACCCAATCTATGGTAGCATCAGGATCAACGCAACAGGGACCCCCTCTGGCCCTTCAGGGTCAAGTTCTCTAACAGGCCAAGTTCGAATATAGTCAGCACCAAACTTTCTCTATGGTCATCGAGGAAGTTAGGGTTGATGAGCAAGTGACTAATGATGACATTTGAACCTATCATACCATCGCATTTAATGATTCATATCATAAATGCATCTATCTTTGCCTTGTCATATCCTAGGTGCTGTTTTGATTGAAGTTGTTTCAATCTTAGACCCTTTCAGTTCTGAAGCTTCCGTTCATCTCTATATCTCTTGCTCCTTGATGTTGTGCTATCATTTCATGCTTCGTGCTTCCTTGATTCTTATCTAACTTACGAAATTCCGAGGACGAAATTTTTCTGAAGGTGGGTAGAATGTAATGGCCACATTCCATCCTACGTATTTCGTACGTTCTTCTTTGGAGTATTTAAATTATGTGTTTTTTGTGTCATGATTTTTTATTTGCTATTTTTAGGGCTCGAACTCACGATCGGACCCTGTATTCACGATCCTCACAACGCCACCATCGTCTCGGCATTTTCCATATAGTTTTTGGATGGCATCTTGTCGAGGGGTGTAATTGTAAAATCATATATATTTTTCTCTTCTATTTTAATACTTTCTATTTAAATTATAAAAGCTAAAAATATTTAGCTATTCTTTTTAACACTTATTATAGCTAAACCTTTTACTAACTTAATATTTTTTAGCATATATCCTAACTAACTCTTCCCCCCCACGTCATTAGCTTGCATGCGGATCTTTTTCCCACAATCTCCCCTCCACCCACGCCAATTCCCTCATGCATGAAGATCAGAATTAACCCCCAACATCCTCGCAACCAACCACCTGCACAAACTTCTTGTTCTCCCTTCGTTTTCTTCTTCAAAAGCCCCATCGACTTCGTCTCTCCTCAAACCCCATCAACCCAACTCCCCAACTCTGGTGCATCAGCCCTCTGGCAACTTCGCAACTCCCCGACCTCACCCATCCACAACTCCATCCAGCCCTCTACTCAAGCTCCACAGTCTGACGAGCCTCCCTCCGACGACGACGACAACCCCACCGTCCTCCTTCCCTCTGGCGTCCTCCACAAAGCCACCCCCAACTCTTCAAGCCTCCGCCCCTCGCCGTCCACTGAACCCACAGCCTCCTCTATCCGAAGCACTGCTAGCTCCTTCTTTTCCCCTACAAGCCTTCGACTGCCCGCACTTCTCCTCCTCCCAGTGCCACTCCAACGGCAGCCTCACCGCCTCCGACCACCATCACCCCGCCACCTTCCTACTGCCCCCTCCCCTCGATGCCATCGGCCTCCACCTCCTTACCGAACCTGCAACCCAGCCTTCCTACACCCTCCGGAACCCTCCATAACCTCGGCAGCCACCCGTAACCTCCCAACAACCACCTTTTCCCTTTCCTCCAAAGCTACAACAGTCTCGCCACCTCAACCCCCCACATCTCCGACCAACTCCCTTCATCCTCCACTTCCTCCCAAAACTCGCAACAAACTCATCTCCGATCCCTATCTCTAACAGACCCCTCGATTGCTCAGCCATCACGCCACCTCGCAACAACCCAGACATCAACATCCTCTCACGACGACAACCACCACCTCCGATGCCTCTGCAGTCACTGCATATGCCGTCCTCCACCTCTCCGATAAACCACGAACTCCACCGAGTCTCTCTCCCAACACGCTACCAGCCACATAACCTCGGCAGCTCCCTCAAGTTTGCGGCCCTTACTGCACCGCCGGACGACCTCCGACCACTGCCTCCGTCCATGCATCGTTGCCGACCAACTCGCCACCTCACTTGCAAGCAAAAGCAGTGCTAAGCATTGAAACTGTAAGTTATTTCATGAATGAACATTATACTATCATTATTATACATATTTATAGCACTAGAATGGTTCATATATATGTTATATAAATATTTTATAATGTTATATGGTGTATGTTATGTGTTATAAATAATATTTGAACAGTAAAACATAAGTGTACAGTCTTATATATATATAAGTATCTTATTAAGTATGTTATATATAAAAAGACAACTAAATGATATATGTGGGGAGAAGATAAAAAAACCCTAGGATGATTGGCGGCTCTGGCGATTTAGCGGCTAATATCGGAGGCGGATCTGGCAACCTAGAGGGCGCTAAAGCTTCTATCGGCGGGGGATCTGTCAAGGTGCCGGTGGCAGATCGGGCTGAAGATGGTAAGGATGATGGCTGGAGGCGGGTGTCCTACAGGCGGGCCAAGAGTCGGGGTCCCCCTAGATTCGGATCTCGTACATATTCTGAGCGGGGAAAGGCCATGGAGGTCACACGAAGCAGGCCGCCTGTGCGCAAGCATGAATCTATTCCTATGGAGCGTAAGAAAGATTTCATTCAGCTTGATGCTAGAAGAACGGGGAAACCCACAGTGCGTCCAAATATCCCTTACCATGTGAATCCATCTGAAGGTAAAAGATCTTGGTCTAATATTTGTGCCTCTCGTCGTACTTATGCTGATTCCTTGGTAATGCAATTTGTTCCTCCTATTTCTGTTGACGGGGTTGAGAAAGCTAAGGTATCTAAAGCCATGATCATGGAAGGGGCTTCTAGATGGGAGAATACCCTAGTCGGGTATGTACTTGGAGATGTTCCAAATTTTGGGCAAATGAAGGCCTGGACTGAGAGGCTTTGGCATCTGAAGGGTGGGTTACGTATTTTCTCTAGGGAAAATGGGTATTTCTACTTCAAGTTTGACAGCTCGGGTGATCGAGTTTCTATTCTACATGGGGGACCTTGGCTGTTTGATGGTAGATTAGTTGTCCTACAAAACTGGTCCCCTACTACTCAGCACAATAGAGACATCCTAACTGCGGTACCAGTTTGGGTTCAGTTTCACAATCTCCCCTTGCAAATGTGGACGATTGGGATTCTTAATTGCATTGCGAGTGTCATCGGCACTCCTATTTGTCTGGATAAAGCTACCTCTAATCTTGATAGAATCTCCTACGCCAGATGCCTGGTGGAAGTTAATGCCAAGTGCAAACTGAAGAGGACCGTGCCTATTGAGCTAGATGATCTCACTACAATCTCTATAGAGGTTAAATACGAAGGTGAACCCCCGAGGTGTGACTCTTGTGCCTGTTTTGGGCATCTGGATGGACACTGTCCGATGGGAGTTTCAGCTCGGAATATTACTGGATCCGATACTTCAACTGTGAACATTGAGAATCTCTCGGGTTGTGTTCTTCCAATTTCTGGGGCCGGTTCTGATGTTGGGGTACCTAGTCAGAGGGAAGTTTGCCAATCCCCTATGGAGGTTAGGGGTCCTATTACTCTTACTAAGGCCTCTAATGATGTGACTAAAAATAAAGCCAACCAGCATGAGGATATCCAATGCCTGGGCTTCGAATTGGGGGAGTGTAGCACAGCTCCTGTTCCTAATAAAAGTACGGGTGTGGAAAAACTATCTCCCAGATTGTTATGGAAGCGGGTTGCTAGCCTACTTCTTACTATTAATCTTTTCCAAAGCTCGTATAAAACCAAGCAAATTACGCCTGAGGAGCTTATAGGCGATAGTGGGCCCCCTGTTGGTGCTCCCGCCACTAATTCTGATTGTGCATCATTGAAACAAAGTTGCACTATGCAGAAAATTGGTGATTGTCCAAGTTGTCCTACAGTGCCAAATCCTGAATGGGAAAAATTACACCATGAATTGCGCAAATCACAGTGCCAGGCACCCGCCTCCGTTCGTCGTAGTAGTAGAGTTGCGCATGCATCTGGCACCCCCTCTCCAAATTAATTTAATGTCTATCTTCTTTTGGAATTCAAGAGGTCTTAACAATTCGGTAAGACGTTCTGATCTGATAAGTACTGTGCGCAAACTACAGCCTTCTATTGTCTGTTTGCTTGAAACAAAGGTGGAGTCTTGTAATGGGGAGTGATTAAACAGATGTTTCGGAGATGTCTGGAGGAGTATTGATAATAGAAAATTTCACAAGGGAGGACGTATTGTTCTCTACTATAACATGGAAATTTGGAGTATCGCTGCTATTAATGTTTCTAACCAGCATTTATCGGCAAAGTGTAAGAACTCAGCTGGTTTTATTATGTGCCTTACTGCCATTTATGGCTTCAATCTTGCTTCTGCAAGGCATGGTCTTTGGAAAAGCTTACGGGATGATTCCTATTTGTTCACCAATTTGCCTTGGATAGTCGACGGGGACTTTAATTGTGTCAGGTATGCAAATGAGAAATTGGGAGGGCGCCTCGTAGATAATGCGGCATTGGATGACTTTAATTCTTGTATTGATACCTGCCAACTTATGGATTTAAAAAGTACTGGCTGTAGCTTGAGTTGGAGTAACAAACGAGTGGGGGGATTGCGGATAACTGCTCGTCTAGACCGTGTTCTATGCAACTTGATTTGGCTCAATCAAATGACGAATTCCTACTATGATTATCTTCCGGCAGCTACTAGTGACCATGCAGCAATGCTCGTTTACCTTGTATCTAAGGTCAACTCTAAACCCAAGCCATTCAAATTTTATAATTCTTGGGCTTCTATTGCAGGATATAAAGAATTGGTTAGTAATAACTGGGGCCGGAATCATCATTCATTAGACCTGACCGGCTTGCACGGCCAATTGCGAATCATGAAAAGCCATTTAAAGCAATGGGCGGTTACTAGCCTGAAAGACCTATCTGTTAATACTTGCCGTGCCAATCTCCTAAATATCCAAGCTAATATGAATTTGAAGTGGGATTCTGAACTTCAGAGGCAAGAAATTTTGGCAACACAAGCTTTGGGTAAGGCCCTGAAAATTGAGGAAGAGGATTTGAGGCAAAAGAGTCGGCAAAATTGGCTAACTCTGGGGGATCGAAATTCTAAATTTTTTTACACAGCCATGAAAGGCCGGTATGGTTATAATTCCTTACATCATCTTCTTGCATCTGATGGGAATAGAACATCCAATATTGATTCTCTTCGTAAGGAAGCGCCGCTCTACTTCCAAAATTTGTACAATCAAACTGACTACTGGGATGTTTTTCCTAATGTCATCCCTAGGAGGAAACTTACGGAGGCTGCGGCCATTTGGATGGACCAGCCAGTTTCTATTAATGAAATCAGAAATGCAACCTTCCAGATTGATAAAGATAAAGCACCAGGTCCTGATGGGTTCAACTCCAATTTCTTTCAACACAACTGGGACATTATAGGGGAGGATGTGATAGCTGGGGTCTCCAACTTTTTCAAATCTGGATATATGCCTTCTTCTGTTAATCATGCTTTTCTGACCCTGGTGCCCAAGAATGCTAGGGCTTCTGGCCTGGGAGATTATAGGCCTATTGCTTGTTGCAATGTGCTCTATAAAATTATCAGCAAGATTCTCTGCAATAGACTAAAACATGTCATCTCAGATCTTATCTCTCCTAATCAGGCCGCTTTTTTGAAAGATAGGATGCTGGCAGATTGTACTCTTCTTGCTCATGAACAAATTCGTGATTTCAGCAACCGTATGGGAGCAAGAGCTTGTATTAAGCTTGATCTGCGCAAGGCTTTTGACAGTGTCAATAGGGCCTTTATCATCTTTCTCCTTCATCAGATGGGCTTCAAACACACATTCATAAACTGGATCTTTCAATGCATTTCAACCCCTGTATTCTCTGTGCTAGTTGATGGTTCGCCTGAAGGGTTCTTTGGGTCTAACAGGGGTTTACGTCAGGGAGACCCTCTTTCCCCTTACTTATTTGTACTTTTCATGGAGGCCTTCTCACTTCTTATGGCTATTTCAGAATCTACTCGTGCTATTCATCCTATGCGGAGATTGGGTTCTATTTCTCATCTTCTTTTCGCTGATGACCTTCTAGTATTTTGCCGTGCAAATTCACACTCTTTAAACGGTCTCAAAAACCTGCTTGCAAATTTCTATCACCTCTCTGGGCTACAGATAAATTGGGACAAGAGCTCTGCTATTTTCAGCAAGGGGGTTCGAAATGCGCAAAGCTTAGCAGGAATTCTTGACATCAAGATGGTATCATCCTTTACAACATATCTGGGTCTCCCTCTGTCTTCTATCTACCCTAAAGCCACCCTGTTTTCTCGGCTTGTTGAAAAATGTAAGAAGAGGCTTCATGGTTGGTCTTCTAAACTCCTTTCTATTCCTGGGAAAATTGATCTTGTTCGCTCTGTCATTTTTGGAATGGTGGCTTTCTGGATGCAGGCTTATTGCTTACCGCCTTCAGTTATTAGCGCTATTAATTCTGCTTGTCGGATATTCATCTGGGGGAAGACGACTACCTGGGCTTGGAAAGATATGTGTATCCCAAAGAAAGAGGGGGGAGTGGGCCTGAGGTCTCTCTCGGATTTGAATGTTGCATCGGGAGTCCGCCTGACTTGGAGAATCCTCTCTAATAAGGGAATATGGGCCAAATTTATGAAAGTTCATTACAAGGCTGTGGACAAGGGGTTTTTTCTTGCCAGACCAATCCCCACTAATTCTGGTTCCTGGAAGTTCATTCTTAAATGCCGCCATATTTCCCAACATCTAATAAAACGGTCTATTAAGAATGGTAAGTCTACTTTATTCTGGTACGACAACTGGCACTCACGGGGGCCACTCTATCTTATTCAAGACCCTATGCCTGGAACCGAAATGAAGATGGTGGCAGATTTTTGGACAACCGCAGGATGGGTTAATGTTCCAGCGGTTCATGGGATACCTGATCCCTTACTTCACATCACCCTGTGCGATGAGCAGGACGAATGGTATTGGCTAGCTGGGAGCAATTTCTCTCTTCGTGAGGCTTGGGAGAGGTCTCGAGTAGCTGGTCCGGTATTCCCCTATTTTGATGCTGTTTGGTTCAAAAATAGTGTTCCGAAATTCTCCTTAGCTTTGCTAAGGCTTCTTCAAGGTAAGTTTCCCTCTAAAGACCGATTACATTATCTGGGGCCGGATATTGATAAAAACTGTGTTCTGTGTGAGCAAAAACCGGAGGAGACTCTTCCTCATCTATTTTTCGACTGTGACTTCACAAAATATATCTTGTCTAAAAGCTTGCTCAAGCTTGGGTGCTCAATTCCTCTTCCAGTCTCCATTTCTGGAGTCTGTGATCAGATTCTGTCTATTTACAGGAAAAAGAATCAGGTAAGCGTTCTGGCCAAAACAGTGGTGTCGGCTATGGTATGGCACATCTGGAAGGAACGCAACAATCGAATATTTGAAGGGAAGTATACTGCTAAAACTTCTGTTTTTGAGGCTATTACATCGGATGTCAAGCTTGCACTGTGCGGATTGGATACTGAAGATGTTTTGGATACAAAGCCTTTTGCACATTGGGGGCTACTTCGTGAATGACATGCACTGACTTGTACTCTCTGAATAGTTGTTGTTTGTTTCTTTATTTTGCCATGTTGCTTTGGGTCTATCTAGTATAAATGGTGGACGCTGATCTGTTGAGGGTGACGGCGCTTGTGCCCCCTCCCCTCACTAATCTATCCCGCTTTTAATACTAGTAATTAGACCTTGTACATACAATGATTCAATAAAGACTAACTTTTACTCGTCAAAAAAAGTATGTTATATATTATATTTGTATGATAGTTATATTATTATTTTATTAGCTTAAAGACTTTTATCGTAATATCATGAATTCGATGATGCCGATATAATACGCCTTTCATCGTGATCACGACCCGAAATTGACTGAATCGAGCAAGTGCACACTTTTATACATGTCCTTAAATGTTGTTCATTTAATCGTTTTTTGCATATAGTTAACCTCTGGACGATTTAACCATGAAATGATGCACACGAACATTGTCATTTGATATAACGACTCCAAAATCCTATTGCTGTTGTTTCAGAGTGTTTTCTCACTACAGTATCGTTGACCGTGGACTACCCGGTCAACGTGGTCAAGGGGCCGATTAAGGTCCCTTGGGTGCGTCGAGCGTGCGTAGACGCGACGCGAATCGGAGATGTAGTTGACGTAGAATCAGCTGGGCCGGGTCTGGTTCCTCGGCCTCTGGGAGGCTGAGGGGAAGCCTCGGCCCGGTGTGAGGTGCTCGGCCTCGGACGGTCGGGCGACGAGGGGAAGCCTCCGCTCGGATGCGTGCGCTCGGCCTCGGTCTCTCCTGGCGTCAAGGGGTGGCCTCGACATAGCGACTATCTTCTGGTGGTGGAGACGAACGGGCTCGGGGACGAGGGCGCTCGGCTCCGGCCGTGATGACGCTGAGGGGTAGCCTCGGCACCGTGGGATCTCCTGGACCTAAATGGACGAAAGAGCTCGTCAGGGGGGTCAGACCTTGGTTCCGACCAAATCCCCTCCGATGCCAAAGTCAGATCTGGTCTGAGGGATGCTGCGGTGGGATCGGGCTCGGTTCACGGAGAGACCGAGCCCCATCCTCGAGCCGAGCTATGGAGGAGAAAAATGTAAAGGCGGAAGAAGGTGTAAGATGGAGTTGGTGATACCTCCGTTGTAGATCGTCATGCCCCTGTGGCGATGATGACCATCCTCCCCTCATATAGGTGACTCGTCCTCATAATGTGCCATGATGTGACATCATGGCCATCATTCATGGGGACGTGCAAATGTGGGAAGTTTTGACCTCCACTAATTGCGCCCATCTTGATGAGGAGATGAATGTCCTAAAGGTGGCCATGATGGACTCGGGCGGTTGCCACATTTGGCGGGCCTTGATGGCTGGAGAGTGATGGCCATTTAAGTCAGGCCATTAAGCTGAGCCATTAAGCCGAGCCATGATGGCTGGAGAGTGAAGGCCATTTAAGTCGGGCCATTAAGCTGAGCCATTAAGCCGAGCCATGATGGCTAGAGAGTGATGGCCTTGGACGGTTGCCATATTTGGCGGATGCTTCCTTGATTTGGGCCTCGATTTCCTCCACTTAGGAAGTGGGCCTTCGTCATGGGTGAAGAATCGCAGCCCGCCCGTGAGATCCTTGGGCCGAGGCCCCAAGGTCGTAGTAATCCGGTTGACCAGTCATAGTTGACTTTGCTCTTCCGGGCCCGGTCAGAATAGTCCATTTGTCAACAGCCCCTAGCTTCTGAGCTCTACCATTGTTGAGGTGGAGGTCGGGAGATGTAGTATAATGGGGAAGAAGCTGCAAAAACTTTGTTCCGTCTTACAGAGTTGGCTGGGGACGATAGATCGTCAGTCCGAGACTCGTTCGGTTGCGAGGGGAGTCGCCCATCGACTTACGGCCGACGAAGGGGATTCGTTCGGTGGCGAGGGGAGCTGCCCCTCGGCTTACGGCCGACGAAGGAGATTCGTTCGGTGGCGAGGGGAGTTGCCCCTTGGCTTACTGCCGACGAAGGAGATTCATTCAGTGGTGAGGGGAGTTGCCCCTCGACTTACGGCCGACGAAGGAGGTTCGTTCGGTGGCGAGGGGAGTCTCCCCTCGACTTACGGCCGACGAAGGAGATTCGTCCGGTGGCGAGGGGAGTCGCTCCTCGACTTAAGGCCGACGAAGAAGATTCGTTCGGTGGAGAGGGGAGTTGCCCCTCGACTTACGGCCGACGAAGGAGATTCGTTCGGTGGCGAGGGGAGTTGCCCTTCGACTTACGGCCGACGAAGGAGGTTCGTTCGGTGGCGAGGGGAGTCGCCCCTTGACTTACGGCCGACGAAGGAGATTCGTTCGGTGGCGGGGGGAGTTACCCCTCGACTTACGGCCGACGAAGGAGGTTCGTTCGGTGGCGAGAGAAGTTGCCCCTCGACTTATGGCCGAAGAAGAAGTGAGGACCTTGTGAATACTTTCGAAGATTCCATGGTGGCGCTCTGCCGCTACTTCGTCCCGCTCGGGTGGATGCAGGAGCACTTCAGCAAGGAGGACCCAGCAGCCCGGTCAGAGGAGCGGTCTGGATGCTCGAACTCGGACAGTCGTGCATCTGTCTGGCTTGCGAAGAGAGTTCGGCATGACTGGCAACTTGGCCTTGAGTTCGGTCGATACTGGATCGAGCGTGTGCTTGATGACACCGATCCATTCCCGCAATTGTTTCCCACACCGTTGTTGCCCACGATCAGACAAAGGGTGGAGCTCCGGCCATCCGCCGGTGAAGTCGGATGAGGTGCTGCCACCTCTTCTTGTACTGCCTAAAGAGGAAGATGGCACTGACGAGGAGGTCGGCGCTCTGCAACTGTTCGCAACAGCTCGGCAGCGGGAGGTCGGCTGCTCGGCAGGTGGTAGAAGATCCGATCGTCCTTCGCACAGTCTTTAGATCGATCCCGACATGATTGAGATCGGGTGGTCCCATCGAAATTTCCCCGATCGAAGACCCCAACTTCGATCCAGATCCACCGAGCTGGGTAGAAGTCTGATTTTGAGTTGCCGTTTGATTGAAGATTCTCGGATCGGACTCCTAGGATGGCCCGTTGCTGATCAAATTTGCTCGAAATTCCAGTCGCCGCACCTCCCTGGCCTTCTGGACGGAGACGCTGCATCGGATGAAGCTTCGATCATGGTCGGATGAAGCCCCGTTGGCTGTTGCTGGTTCGACGAGCTTGAACACCGACAGGTCTGGGGCATCGACATGCCAATGGGTGGATTGACGAGCTCATGCCCTGCCAAAGTTACTCGGATCCACGTTATTCACCCCTGCTAAGCTTTGATTGGAGGAGGAGGGGATCGATCCCTATGCCAATCTTGACTGAGTCGATCTTGGCTGGATGAATCACAGTAACTTCGTCCTGGGTCCGACGAGAAATGGCGGTCCCCAGCTCATCGAATCCGAGCATCTCCGAAGTTCGACTGGAGATCGGACTTCTGCATCGCCATTAAAAAGGCAGTCATTCCAAGGGGTGATCAGTCAAGGTAACGAAATGAAGGAACCTCTCTCATTCCAAAAGAGTTGTAAGTCTGCGATACCGAAATCGATGCATTTACTAAAGGTGAGCGAACTTATCTTTCGATTGCAACTTGGTATCACTCGGTAGATCTGGGTCGTCTCCGTTGGAGGGGGCCCGTGCTCGGATCAGGTTGACGGAGCTAATCTGGTCGGAGCCTGGAGCTTGCCGACACCGAAGAGTGATTCAGGCGAGGCCGGCCATCTGTTCTAGCTTGGATCGAGGTACTCGGCATCGATGGAGCTCAGGTCGGAGTCGACGGCACCCGTGGAGCTCGGATCGAAGTTGACAACACCCGTTCCAGCTTTGGTCAAAGTGGGCAGTGTCAGTGGAGCTCGGATCGGAGTGGGCGGCACCCATGGAGATCAGACCGGGGCGGACGGTACCCACGAAGCTCGGATCAGGGCCGGTAACATCTGTTCTGGCTCGGATCAAGGCGGGCGGCACCAATGGAGCTCAGATCGGAGTGATTTGACCCTTGCAAACTTCGATCTGATCTGAGCTTGGAGGAGCATCCCTTGGAGGAGATCCGATCCTTGCGAGCATCGTCGGAGAGGATCCGACCCACAGGATGGTAGTTCGGATAAGGCATGAAGGCTCGGATCAGGGTCCGATGAGGCATGGTCACTCCGGTCGATCTCCAACAAGGGATGGCAAGCTTCGATCGAAATCGCTCGCATCATTGCCCCTAGGGTGCGTTGCTATCGCGCATCGCCGGTGGATCTGTCGGAGCGGCCTGCGATGGGGAAGAGCCCGATAATCAAAGAAGGGTTGAAAGATCGTAGTCTTGGATTCTTGACAAAGGTCGAAGCAATGGATCCGGTGGTGGGTTGGTGAGGTTGATGAACTGTCGATTTGTCCAAGGTCCCTGACCTCAGGTGTCAGCGCCGATCGGGCTTGGGAGGCAACCTGATCTCTGGTGGGTCGAGGGTCGGACTCCCTCGTGAGTCCCAGATCCGATGAACTTCGGTTGTCCCTGGATGGGCCGAGGGTCAGGATCCCTCGAGAGGCGCGGACTCGACGAGCTTCGATCGTTCCCCGATGGTTTGAAGGTCGGGAACCTATGAGAGGCGCGAACCCGATGAGCTTCGAACCACTTCTGACGTTGGATTATATCAGGATGGTGTCGACGGCTCGGAATCTGGGTCATCGATGGAACCGCTCGTTTCTTGACGTCGCTCGACAGAGTCCCACGATCAAGGGGGTCGTCGACGCCTCCAGGTGGATGAGTTCACCGCAAGGATGCATTATTCTCCGTCGAACGAGACATAGTCAGAGGGGTTGGGCAACCCTCGCGTCCCGAAGCAGAATCAGGCCCCAGCCCAGGCCAAAGCCCCGAAGCCCATGCCGAAAATCAGCGAGGACCCACCTTCGAGATTTGATCGACAACTTCCTTAGCGAGCAGCGGGCCTCCGGTGTCGAGATGTCCCTCGATGTCGATCTCGAGATGGAGGAGATCAAGAAATCGGATCCCGACTCCCGAGAGCTTCGTGTTTCTTTCTTCCTCGAGAACTCCCCTGGTTCTTTTGACAATGACGAGGAGGCGGGGAGCTCGGTGCACCGGTAGGGGAGATTGTCGATGAGTCGGCAAAAAGAGGGCAGCGTCGGTGCTGGCGTGATACTCCGTTGTGCGTCGAACTCGTCGTTTCGGAGGCCGCCGGGTCTTCTTCGGATGAAGACGAAGCCGGGGCTGATGGATCAGCCGGTGGGTTCTCCTCCTCTGCTGGATCTTCGATGTGGAGCTTCGTTTCCATTCGAATCGACGACGGGAAGCTTTGTCCTCTGTCGGAGATGGTCGTCGTCGATGGACTCCTCAGTCGGTAGGACGGCGTCGACCCAAAGGTAGGTCGCGTGAGCTGCCATCGACTCTTCGAGACTCGAGCTTGTCTTCTCGAGAAATTTTGATGAGCGAGTCATGGCATACGAGCCTTCCGATCATGAGGGCCCTTCTCCCGGGGGCTGCTGATCGATTGAAAAGAGCGTTTGGCCAAACCATTTAGTGAGGTGATTTACTTCTCCTGTCCCAAGGAATGAACAGTTTGAAGAAACACATTAGTCCCAATGATTAAATCGAAGGATATTATGTGCTAGAATATCTTTGGGATCCAAATGAGATTCAGAGGGACGCTATAGGTAGCGCTGATGGTGACGAAATCATCGGAGATCAAGATGTAGGTGTCGGTCGCCCAGACCCCACCGAAGGCCATCATCGATTGGGCGACGGTGCATTCGTCGAGAGATCTTCACATTTTGATCAACTTGTGGGGGCTCGTTATGCCGAGCACATGTTTGCCTGTTCACTTTAGAAAACATAAAGTGGAAGAGAGGCTGATCAAATACGCTGACGCATTTGTCGACGAAATGTTAGATTAGTCAGGTATAGTAATCCTTCTTTAAAATAGAGAAAGAAATGGTGGAATGAGCCATTGTCGTGTGTATATTGACGTAGGTGTTAACTCGTTCCCACAGACGGCGCCAGATGTTTCAGAGTGTTTTCTCACTACAGTATCGTTGACCGTGGACTACCCAGTCAACGTGGTAAAGGGGCCGATTAAGGTCCCTTGGGTGCGTCGAGCGCGCTAGACGCGACGCGAATTGGAGATGTAGTTGACGCAGAATCAGCTGGGCCGGGTCTGGTTCCTCGGCCTCTGGGGGGCTGAGGGGAAGCCTCGGCCCGGTGTGAGGTGCTCGGCCTCGGACGGTCGGGCGACGAGGGGAAGCCTCCGCTCGGATGGGTGTGCTCGGCCTCGGTCTCTCCTGGCGTCAAGGGGTGGCCTCGACAGAGCGACTATCTTCTGGTGGTGGAGACGAACGGGCACAGGGACGAGGGCGCTCGGCTCTGGCCGTGATGACGCTGAGGGGTAGCCTCGGTGTCGCGGGATCTCCTGGTCCTAAATGAACGAAAGAGCTCGTCAGGGGGGTCGGACCTTGGTTCCGACCAAATCCCCTCCGATGCCAAAGTCAGATCTTGTCTGAGGGATGCTGCGGTGGGATCGGGCTCGGTTCACGGAGAGACCTAGCCCCCATCCTCGAGCCGAGCTATGGAGGAGAAAAATGTAAAGGCGGAAGAAGGTGTAAGATGAAGTTGGTGATACCTCCGTTGTAGATCGTCAAGCCCCTGTGGCGATGATGACCATCCTCCCCTCATATAGGTGACTCGTCCTCATAATGTGCCATGATGTGACATCATGGCCATCATTCATGGGGACGTGCAAATGTGGGAAGTTTTGACCTCCACTAATTGCGCCCATCTTGATGAGGAGATGAATGTCCTAAAGGTGGCCATGATGGACTCGGGCGGTTGCCACATTTGGCGGGCCTTGATGGCTGGAGAGTGAAGGCCATTTAAGTCGGGCCATTAAGCTGAGCCATTAAGCCGAGCCATGATGGCTGGAGAGTGAAGGCCATTTAAGTCGGGCCATTAAGCTGAGCCATTAAGCCGAGCCATGATGGCTAGAGAGTGATGGCCTTGGACGGTTGCCATATTTGGCTGATGCTTCCTTGATTTGGGCCTCGATTTCCTCCACTGAGGAAGTGGGCCTTCGTCATGGGTGAAGAATCGCGGCCCGCCCGTGAGATCCTTGGGCCGAGGCCCCAAGGTCGTAGTAATCCGGTTGACCAGTCATAGTTGACTTTGCTCTTCCGGGCCCGGTCAGAATAGTCCATTTGTCAACAGCTGTATTTTGTGAATTTCCAAATAAGAACGTGTGTGTGTGGACACTTTAACAAATTGACTGATAATTTTTCATAAATTGCAACTGTTGGACATGTAAACGTCTTGAATCACTTGGAACGATCATGATAATCTTGCGGCCGGTTTAGCTGACTTGCGGGCCAGTTTGGCCAATGAAACATCTTGTGGGCTGGTTTGGCTGAGTCTGACTCGTGGTCCAGAAAGTACACGTTGGTGGGGTTGGGTTCGCTGGCACTAGTCAGAAGTAAACGGGCAACCTTCGGGGGCACTTGAAGGTCGATTCACTTGCTTACCGCCTAACGACGTGAACCTTAGTCACTGAATTGCACACACTCAGGAACATCCTAAAAATGTTAGATTGAATATGTATAATGTATAGAACTGCTACTACCTCCATTTAAAATAGAAATGCCATGTAAATGTAATTCTGCTTGAACTGCGAAGAAATGTTAATTGCTCATCCATTCTTAAATGCTTTAACTGCCCTGAAATTGCAATTTGGAAAACCTTGCCGAGGGTCAATTCTACCAACAGTTTATATCTTGCCGAGCGACCCTCGCTGACGTATATTTCCTTGTTTTCCATATTGTGAAATATACGTCAGGTTTGAGGCAGAGGAGTACACTTTGAGATTGAACAAGTTGACCAGGAGTACCCAGACGTTGAGTTCCATAGCTGAGAAACGGTGTGCTTCCGCAACACCGCTAAAGAATTAATATTTGTCGTTGTAATCTTATTCAATGTAATTTATTTTGATGTAACTGTTTCTAATGGCCATGTTAGGCCTTATTTGTGTACATGTAATTCTGTACATTGACTCTGTAAAAATGATAATCTGTATTATTCTAAGTTTGCATGCTAGTTCCTGTGATTGGTTTAATCACAGACGCTTATTGGGCTTGAGCTTCATCGCTCCAACCCATGTAGACCCGCTCATGTCCTCGCTCCCAAGTATAATGGAAAGCAGGGTGTGACAATCGTTAGGTGGTGAAGAGAATGCCCCTTCAACTTATGTCCGATGAGAGCCATTCTGTAGCGAGGGGAGTGGCCCCTCAACTTATGTCCCAAGAAGATCGTTCGATAGCTAGAGGAGTGGCCCATCGACTTACGTCTGACGAGGATCCTTCGAGGCGAGGGGAATGGCTCCTCGACTTACTTCCGACAAGGATCCTTCGAGGCGAAGGGATTGGCTCCTCGACCTACGTCCGACGAGGATAGTTTGATAGCAAGGAAAGTGGCCCCTTGACTTACGTCTGATGAGAGACTTATGTCTGACAAGGATCGTTCAACGACGAGGGGAGTGGCCCCTCAACTTACGTCAACGAGGATCATCTGACGATGAGGGGAGTGGCCCATTGACTACGTCCGTAGAGGATCATTTGGTGGTGAGGGTTGTGGCCCCTCGACTTACGTATGACGAGAATCGTTCGGAGGCGAGGGGAATGGCCCCTCAACTTACATCCAACGTGGATCGTTTGGTGACAAGGGTAGTGGCCCCTTGACTTACATCCGACGAGGATCGTTCGTTGGTGAGGGGAGTGGCCCATCGACTTACGTCTGACGAGGATCATTCAGTGGCAAGGGAAGTGACCGCTCGGCTTACGTCTGACGATGATAATTCGGTCAGCCCGCGAAGGAGAGACCCATCCGATCATTTAGCTGGGTAACTTGCAAAGGTAGAGGTAAGTCATCCATGTTCTTATAGTTTGGTCGACTCGCGAAGGGTTGGCCCTTCGATCATACAGTTGTACGGTCTGCGACAGTAAGGATAGCTCATCCTCTACCAGGTAGATCTGTCAGCCTATAAAGGGTACCAGAGGCATGGTCCTAATAATTCAAAAAAAAATTGGGTGGACAAGTATGGACCTCGCAAAGCACATTGGTTGTGCATGTGATCAGATCGAGTGAAAGAAAGATTTTTGAGCGAAACAAATTTTATTCATTAACTCATAAAGGGAAATTTGGACAATAGAAATTCGTACATGCGCTTATTTTCATGGATAGCTGGAGGCGTTGCCTGGAACCTTCTGAGCTTTCCATCCACCAGGTCATCCTCTCGTGTCAGTTGACTACTTTGGTAACATGCGAATAGGCATGTGATTCTCTTCCCTTTGTCTTTCTGCTTTAAGGTTTCTTCATTCGCTATACAGAAGAAGAAAAATGATAAACCTTATATAAAGGAGTACATGCTAATCGTTAGCTATACAGAAGAAGAAAAGTCGTTGGATGAGATCCAAAGACTGTTTCAAAGAATCATCCATGTGTGATCAATAGTGTATAAGTAAGAAGACTCTGTAATATTTCATAATAGATACGTTTTAGCAGATCCAATTTTAGGCTTTGACATATGAACGTCCGTAGAGACTGATATGTTATAGCGGTATGAGATACCGAGATAAATAGCCGGAGTACATGTGGGAGATGTAGGAAGATATGTGCCCTCGTGGTAATTTATCCGAGAAAATATCTTGTTCAAATATAAATGGTACTAATTATCCTGGTATGATTAAAATGGTTTTAAATACTTGGATAATTTCCTTAGACATAAAGTAAGGTCATACGCGTATCTAGATGGATATCTCGATTATGGGAAGTGAATGACCAATAGGAACTTGAGTCTTAAAAACGTTCATGGTCATAGGTGTGTCGAGAAAAGGATATCTGTGCATTGGACAGACCATTGTGTCTTTGTCTTAACCTAAAGGGTAATGATGATCGCATAATCATTCGACATGGCAAAGTCGGAGACAAGGCACAGGTGCTTGACGCACCCGAAACCTACACCTAGATTCCACTCTGTGGTGTCACGATCACCAGGCATTGTATAGCCTCTAGGTTTCAATTCCAGCCTCAATCCGCAAGCGGACGGTGTCAAGTTGTAGTATAAATGATATCGAATCCCACAGGAACGGGGATAGTGTATATGGATTCTCAGTTCACTTCTATATCTCGAAGTGAGATAGCTATCGGGTTGAAAGAGTTGATTGGGGTGTTGTTGTTGTTTCGCTAAATAAAAAGAACTAGGGCGTTAGGGATCACCGCTAAGATCCTTGGGGATCGACATTGGAATAGAATCCTCACGTTGCATTAGGGTTAGGGGATTAATTGTTGGATATGGAAGACGTTTGTACACCCTTGTGGGGGATGTATGAGGGAATACGGACCTCGAACGTCGCACACACGAAGTCGTGTGCAAAGGGAATCTGTTCCCTTACGGAGAGGATCTCTGTATGAGTGGGAAAGTCGCATTATATATATGCATAAATGCATGCGACATATGGCTAATAAAGGGGGAATATCTTAAGCTTATGTTGTACCATGCATATGGTACAACTTAAGCTTATAATGTGCCATGCATCATGGTACACCTTAATTAAGTTGTTCCAAAGGAACAACTTACCCTAAAATAACTACCTTGGGGGCTATAAATAAGACCCAAGGGTAGCCATTTTCCTTACACTTTTTGCATGAAATTCATGCATGCATCTTCTTCATAGCGAAGCTCTGCAGAAATATTTCCTCTCCCTCCATCCAAGTTCTTAATCTAAAATAGAGATTTAGATTGTGGATTTAGTAGCCTTACTCCGTTCGTGAGTAGACTCGATCCGTCGTGGCGAATCCGAAGGCGAAGTTCGTAGACTACCGTGCAGCGTACGCAAGCGTAAGTCTAAACTTCATATTATCGATCCTAACTCTGTTTTGGCAGGATCCTACATTGGTATCAGAGCCATATGGGTTCGCCCCGGTCAATCCACCGCCCCGTCGAAACTACGAACGAGTCGTTGTCTTTTTCACGAATGGGTCTCCTACTATTACGGATATAGTAGGAACACTTCGTGACGGAGAGAACGCAGCGGTTGTTCTTTTCACGTTAGGGTCTCCTATCATTACGGATATGGTAGGAACTCTCCGTGACGGGAAGAACCGACCGTTCACGTAGTACGTTATTCATTTTTGGCACACGGCCATTAGGAAATAACTAATTTCTCGACCAACGGGTGCTTCATCGACGAACGGGTGCTTCATCGAGGAAGATGATGGAAGTTATTTCCATCGGGTAAGAGGAAATTTGGTGCATGTGCACCATGGCCAAATGGGCTATGAAGGCCATGCACCCCCCTTCCACTTGCGGAGGGGGTTGGCTACGGCCAATAACCACCGGCGACCACCCCATCAAGGGGGTGGAGTGCATGCAGCCACCCCATCAAAGGGGGGAGACCGGCCATGGCTAAAGGGCCATGGCCGGGCAAGGCTAATAGGCCATGGCCGGCCGGCCATGGCCGGCCACGGCCATGGCCAGGGGGCCCTGGCCGCAGCCTGGCCAGGCCAGGCCTGGCCAGGCCAGGCCCTGGCCGGCCACGGCCAGGGCCAGAAGGCCCTGGCCACGGCCAGGCCAGGGCCAGGCCGCCCTGGCCGGGCCAGGGCAGGGGCCCTGTCCCCCGGCCAGGGCCAGGCCGCCCTGGCCGAGGCCAGGGCAGAGGCCCTGGCCCCGGCCAGGGGCCTGGCCACCCTGGCAGAGGCCAGGGCAGCCACAGTGCCGACTAGTTCATACGGGACTAACGTTTTAATGAAGTTTTTCATTGGGCTCTACTCCTTGAAGATTAGCCGTAATGCTCTACTTCATGCGAGATTAGCCAAGTCATTGTGCTCTACTCTTCGGAGATTAGCCAATGTACTTATGTAATTGTGCTCTACTCCTTGAAGATTAGCCGTAATGCTCTACTTCATGCGAGATTAGCCATGTCATTGTGCTCTACTTCATGTCGGAGATTAGCCAATGAACTTATGACGTTGTGCTCTACTCTACGGAGATTAGCCAATGTATTTTAAATTCGTTTTGAAAAATACGTTTTCAAAAACGCTTTTCCGCTGCAAAGTACTATAAGAGTACTAACATTTGATAAAGTGAGGGAGAAATATTGAAAGTTACTCTAGATGGTGATTGGAAACATAGTGACCTTTCCGATTCTAGAATAAACATCTTCAATATTTTTCGAAAGTAACTTATCAAATACTCGTTTTCCGCTGCTAGTACTATAAAAGTACTATTGTTTGATAAGTGATGGGGGAATATTGAAAGGTTGTTCTAGATGGTGATTGGAATCACAGAGACCTTTTCGATTCTAGAACAACATCTTCAATATTCTTCGAAAGTAACTTATCAAATATAATATAATTCCAAGTGGATTTTTGAATTTTAGAACTATCCAAATGGGATATTCTATTATCATTTCAAGTGGGAGTTATATTTTAAGAATTTCTACGCAATGTTTTGATCGAACCTTCGGTTTTGTGTCTTTTGCAGCATTTTAAAAGTAAAATGTCTTCCGCTTCAAAGAATATCGTCGCTGAGTTAAACAAAGGTGAAAAACTCAACGGCGATAATTACAAACTTTGGTCCATTAAGATACAATACGTTTTAGAGGAGCAAGAAGTGCTCGAAACTCTAAAGAACGTAATGATTGAACCCGAGTTGGGCACTACGGCCCAACACCGAAGAGACAAGGAAGCTTTTGATGCTTGGTCTCGGAAGAATAAGATAGCGCGCATTACGTTATTAAGCAGTATGGCTGATGACATAATGCGCATCTTCCGAGAACATGACCTAGCCATGGACATATGGTCCAAGCTAGAGGAGAAGTTCGGTGGCACATCGGTGTCCAAACTTCGTGCCTTAACTATAAAGTTCGATACATATAAGAAACGTCCAGATCATTCCATGGGGAAACATCTGCGACATATGGCGAACCTTATATCAGAGTTAAAGGACGCAGGTCATGTGCTCACGGATGAGCAACAAATCCAAGCAGTCATACGTTCCCTACCAAATGGGTGGGATCAGATGAAGATGCATCTCACTCATAATGAGAGCATCAAGACCTTCAACGATGTTTCCAAGCACCTCGAATTAGAGGAAGAGCGGCTTGCGGCTGCCAAGCCAGGTGCAGAAGTGCACATGGTTGCTAGTTCCTCACACGGAGGAAAGAAACGTAAAGATCGTTCGAAGTCTTCTAATGAACGTAATAAGCAACCTGAGTCTACCAAGGAACCCAAACATAAGGGTGGGCACAAGAAATGGCACAAGAAGAAAGACTTGAAAAGGATCAAGTGCTTCAAGTGAAACAAGCTCGGTCACTATGCTCGTTCGTGTACGAGTGGAAGTGACGAGGTAACTTGTAATACTAGTTACATATGTGTTTCTAGTCCACTATTTCTTGTGGAATCTAATCCATTTTTGGATAATTGATTCAGGTGCCACCGACCACATAGCAAAGGACAGACGGTCCTTCGTGGAGTATCACCGGATAACCAAGGAATGAAGTGGATCAATGTAGGAAACAACACACGTGTTGAAGTGAAAGGCGTTGGGACTCGCAAGCTTGTCTTGGACAACGGCCTCACTCTCCTACTACATGATGTTCTCTTCATTCCATATATTCAAAGGAATATTAAAACTGTGGTCAATTCAATGGGTCTTTGTAATAGTTGGTTCCTTCATGATTGTAAAATGGACCTATTTTGTAATAATTCTTTTTATTGGTTCTGGGTTATGTATTTCAAAGGATTTATTGTAATAAGTACAATATATGATTCCTCATGTAATAAAAATTTCCTTGTGACAAATTCTTTGACTAATGAGTCTAATATAATTTGTTGGCACACAAGGCTTGGTCATATTGGACCAACGCGTATGGATAGATTTGCCAAACGTGGCCTTCTATCAAATGTTTCAAAGGTTGAAAAGTCGACCTGCGAACATTGCCTTGTGGGGAAATCTTGTCGCAAGCCGTTTTGGAACCGGCACAAGGGCCAAGGTTCCATTACAGCTTATCCATTCGGACATATGTTGTCCGATGAATGTCAAGACAAGACGCGGGAAGTCCTATTTCATCACTTTTAATTGATGAATTCACCCGATTCGGTCATATCTATTTGATATCCCACAAAAGTGAAAGCAGTAAACCTGCTTTAAAAACTATATGAGTTTAGTGGAGAATCAATTAGATCGCAAGATTAAGGTCGTGCGAACCGATAGGGGCGGTGAATATCAATCAACAAGTTTAAAGGAACTTTGTGATGAAAAAGGCATAGTACATCAGGTAACTATGCCTTATACTCCTCAACAAATTGGTGTTGCAGAAAGGAGGTATAGGACTTTAATGAAAAATGGTCCGTTCAATGATGGCGCAAGCTAACTTGCCAATCACCTTTTGGGGTGATGCATTATTGACAACCGTTTTCATTTTAAAACCGCGTACCCTCGAAATCAGTTAGCTCCACTCCTTATGAGTTGTGGAACCAAAGGTCTCCTGACTTAAACATTTTTACCTTGAGTTTGTGCATTCATCGCACATATTTCCTCCCATAAGTATGGCAAACTTGGGCCAAGGGGAAGGAAACGTATCTTTATACGATACGCAGAAAACTCCAAAGGTTATATTTTTGTTAGTCAGGAAGACAATGGTGGGCTAATTGAGTTTGAGTCGAGGGATGTCACTTTCTTGGAAAACGAGTTTCCAAGACAGGGCGAGATAAGTCCAGACTTATCTTTATTTTGAGATTTATGATCAAAAAGGATTACCTCATTCGAGTGGGAGAAATTCTTGGTGAAAATGAAAATTCTTTTTCAACCTTCACCAATGGATTATACGAATGACGATTATCCTATTCCATAGTGGGAGCAATTCTAACAACATTTCAAGTGGGAGTGATATTAGAATTGATCTTAATTCAAGTCAACAAGGACTTGAAGAATCTCAAATATGCCGCATCATGCCCTGCGAAAGACAAATGGATGAAAGCGATGAAGGAGGAATTGAAATCCATGAAAGTTAACCAAATCTGGGACTTAGTTAACTTACCCAGAGGACATAGAGCAATTGGGAACAAATGGGTTCTCAAAATCAAGCATAAGGCTGATGGCTCTATTTGACAGATATAAAGCTCGCCTTGTCGCGAAAGGTTTTACGCAACAGGAAGGGATAGACTACGAAGAGACCGTCTCACCTGTTGTGCATTTTAACTTGATTCGCATTTTTTTGGCAATGGTAGCTTGCTTATACCTCGAATTACATCAGATGGATGTAAAGACTGCCTTTCTCAATGGAGAATTGGACGAGGAGATCTATATGGAACAACCAACAGGGTTTGTAAAAGAAGGAAACAAACATAAGGTTTGTGAACTTCGTAAATCCATATATGGTCTTAAGTAAATCCTCGAGGCAATAGTATATACAATTTCAAGAAGTTGTCTTATCAAATGGTTTTTTCCATGCTTGATGAAGATAACTGAGTATATATCAAGAGGATTAAAAGCAAGTATATTATCATGTCTCTATATATAGATGACATTTTAATAGCCAGAAATGACAAGGGCTTTGTGATGAGTATCAAGGCTTGGCTTTCATCAGTATTTGAGATGAAAGGCATAGGAAAAGCCGCATATATCCTTGAAGTTAAGGTTTCAAGGAATCGTTCGAAGAAACATCTTTCTCTTTCACAGGAGACTTATATAAAGAAGGTTCTAGAACGATTTAATATGCAGGACTGCAAGTCCATTGATATTCATATAAGCATATGCGATAATTTATATCTGGAATCGTGTCCAAAGAACCAAAAGGAAAAAGAAATTATGGAAAAAGTTCCATATTCCAGTGCAGTTGATAGTCTTATGTACGCTATGGTGTGTACGCGACCGGACATCTGTTTTGCAGTTGGAAATGGTAAGCTGTTACCAATCCAACCTAGGGCAAGAACACTGGAAAGCGGTTAAGAGGATAATGCAGTATCTTAAAGGAACTGCAGATTTGCAAAAGTATGATAAAACCAAGAAGGTAGACATAAGGTACATATCTACGCATGAGATGATAGAGGATCAGCATACGAAAGCGATCCCCAGAAATGTGTTTTATAAAACACTTATCATCCCAAGGATTGCGTAAGAGCTGAGTTGTACCAATATATATTCCCATGTCTGAGAAAGATCAAATTTAATAAAAGAACAAGTTCTTTTTCAAACATTGCATATGAATTTCTTAAGAAATGTTTGTGTACATTTTTGAAATCTCAGCTGAATTGTGTGTATGTCGGACAGATTAAGGTTGGCTCTCTCACATGAGCAACCGCCTTATCTTATCAGATGGATAAGATAGAGATGAGACTAGTTTAAAGTCAAAATCATTAGACGAATGATTTAGAGTCATGACTTAAACAAGATAGTCGAATGAAAGATCTGCATCATATGGATGCTTACAAAAGATCTGAGATCTGTATCACAAGGATATTTGAAAGAGATCTCGTAGGATTTTTTAAATCCTATCTGTCTTATGCAGGATGAGAGTCCGTGAATATTTCACGAGTAGTAAGGGGACTCAAAAAGATAGGCACTGTGGTGTCTGATCTTTTCATCCGTACAACATCATTAAGACATACTCTCCATGGGAAAGGAGTGATGTTGTAATACGTGTTCATACCACGTATGCATTTCGACCACTGAGTTAGTAGCAATAGTGTTTGCTATTATGTGAGACTCAAAGGCCATACGGGTCTTAACTCTTACCCTCAAGGACTCCAATTGGTTCCTTTAGATTTGACGAGATGATCGCTATCTTAGCGTGTTACTAATGGGCTATGGTAATTCGGCTCGGCGGGGCACGTTAGAAAAGCGAATCAAGTCAAGATCAGAAGGTTCGCAAGAAGAGGAAGATTGATTTCATATTCGCATTTGGACTTTAATGATTCAAAGCTGGCCAGCCAATTGTAATCCAGATGGGATTCAATTGTTGAATATAAAGTACAAGAAATGTGAAGAAATAATCTAGGGTAAAGCATGCGTTGAACTACTCAACTTTGCACCTTCGAGGTCGTTGTGTATCTCTAACAAGTGCACAACAACAGACTCTACGCGCATGACGGTCGCACGGTCTATTTCTCGGTATGATAGATGAAAGAACTAAGGGAAAGCCGTTCTCTTACAATCCCCTCAAGTGTGAGTGGGAGATGTTGGATATGGAAGACGTTTGTACACCCTTGTGGGGGATGTACGAGGGAATACGGACCTCGAACGTCGCACACACGAAGTCGTGTGCAAAGGGAATCTGTTCCCTTACGGAGAGGATCTCTGTATGAGTGGGAAAGTCGCATTATATATATGCATAAATGCATGCGACATATGGCTAATAAAGGGGGAATATCTTAAGCTTATGTTGTACCATGCATTTGGTACAACTTAAGCTTATAATGTGCCATGCATCATGGTACACCTTAATTAAGTTGTGCCAAAGGAACAACTTACCCTAAAATAACTACCTTGGGGGCTATAAATAAGACCCAAGGGTAGCCATTTTCCTTACACTTTTTGCATGAAATTCATGCATGCATCTTCTTCATAGCGAAGCTCTGCAGAAATATTTCCTCTCCCTCCATCCAAGTTCTTAATCTAAAATAGAGATTTAGATTGTGGATTTAGTAGCCTTACTCCGTTCGTGAGTAGACTCGATCCGTCGTGGCGAATCCGAAGGCGAAGTTCGTACACTACCGTGCAGCGTACGCAAGCGTAAGTCTAAACTTCATATTATCGATCCTAACTCTGTTTTGGCAGGATCCTACATTAATCTCACAATTCGTACCATTCTCGTGGGTTAGAATTGTGAGGTATTTCGGTAGCTCTCATTGACGCAATGGTGGTAGCCGTCAACGTAGCGGTATCGTTCGTCGATGGATCCCCTTAAGGCATGAGCCGGGCATGATCACGAGCCTTGGTTGGAACCACCGATTTCACTATTCGAATCCCAGAGATACCCCTTAAGCACATCAATTCCACAGACCATGGGCATGATCTCAGTACAGGTGTCACGCCCCGCTTCCCAAGTATGGAAAGCGGAACGTGAGGAGGTCCGCTCAGACGTGTAGCTGTGAAGCTGCTGTCTGATAAGCGTATGTAAAAAAACAAATAGCAGGTCCTTGCATTACGACGAAATAACAACAACAACAATAAGGCAGACATAAAAGAAACATCCTCCAACAATATCCAGAAATTATTCCAACATCACAGAAAGTCACAAAAGTACAATAAAAAGGCCTAAAGCATGGCTGAAACAAAAGCTAAGAGAGTCAGGTGCTACGCACCGAACCTAACTGCAACTACTAAAAAGGTAACAACAACTAAAAGAGAATCACCAGCTGTGACTAAGGGTAGGACCGGAATCCTCGAACTGAAAGTCGGCAACCGGTCGTCCTCTGCAACTAAATCAGGCTCAAAACCTGACATGTGACACCCAAAGAGAAAAGAGCACAAGTCAGCAAAAGTCTCCCAAAAGAAAATGGAGGACTTTTGTGCAAGGATACAAATAATAGAAAGGCGACTAGTAGTTCTAATATAATGACATGACATGACATTAAAGAATGCAACAATTTATAATGACATGATGAACATGCATGCACGTTGTAGCAGAAGCTACGTAAAACATTATTTCACGAGTCACGAACATTATCTTTTCACATTGTTCACTGGGTTTACGCCTTTTGGCTAAAGTGGCTATACGGGCACACTTCTACCCTCAAGTGATCGCTTAACCCTACCCCTCCACATGTATCGAGCGTTGGTTTCCCAACAACACTGTGCTCGCTTCTGGATCACGAGCCATAAAGTATTTTTCAATATGGCATAGGGTTGTGCCCGCAAAAGCAGGTGCCTAGCCTCAATAGTAACAATAGTTGTAGCGTGTGCTACACAATCATGATGAAACGTTTGATGCATGACATGACATGGCAATGAGCAGTTAAAGTGCGTACCGTTAATTGAAATTAAACATGACATGGCAGCATGAATGAAAGCAAGTAAAGAGTGTCGGATCTAGCTTCGTTGTCAAGCTAGATCAAGGTGGTTGTCAGATCTAGTTTCGTTGTCAAACTCGATCAAATATGGTCGTCTAGGCGACTATCATTTCATCGCCTAGTCTCTTTTACGCAATTTTACAAAATGGCCTATAACATGGCCTAAACAATTACTGGCAAGTATCACTTGCCTGAAATACATGCTGGAATCACAAATCTCAAAGTCCAATCACAGATTCAAAAAATCCAGAGCTACCATGATCAGTCCAACAATCAGCCTACAGTCCCGTATTATTAAGTTGGATTAGTGAGTTACAAAGCAGTAAAAATACGATTTTTTAAATCTTGAAATAACATGCGATGGTTGGGGTTCCTACGGTTAGAAATATACCCTCATACGACGCGAGAGCTACTCTGACGTCGGGAAGCGACGTAAGGGGTTGAATTAAAAGTGCGCAAGCGAGCGACCTACGGTCAACGGTGATCCAACGATCACGGCAATGAGCTACGGCCAACGAACGATGATGGCGACACCTGATAGCAAGATGGCACCAAATTAGCGAGCGAGAGGCCCAAATAGCGACCGAGAAGCCAAAACAGCGACGGTGAAGCCGTGGGGACAGTTTCGACGTCACGACGTCGTGAGGAGTTTGTCTAGCCCTTGAACAGCGAGGGGAGACGACGGGGAGGTGACTAAACGTCGCGCGAAGGAGAGCGGCTGACGGGCGCCGAAGGACAGCGCCCGGACGGCCGGCGGTAGCTTGTTTGGAGATGGGTTTGTTGGATCTGGATCCTAGCCTAGAGGGGTGTGAATAGGCTGATAAAAATAATTCGTACAACCCACGAATAAGCACACGCAGTTATAGCAGCAATATGGTAAATAAAAAGCAGACACAGAGTACACAGCAGATTTAACCTGGTTCGGTCGCCCCAACAACCTACTCCAGCCCCCAAAGCAAATACTAGAATTGAATAGGGCAATAGGTATAAACCACAAGTTAGAGCACGCTCAGAGCACCCTCTACGTCTCTACACTCGCCAGGCTATCAGTACCTCACTCACTGTGTTTTCTCTCACTATCAATCCTAGTAACGCTTTCTACCAGCTAGTCCCAAACTAGCTTGGTCCCACTTGTCTAGCCCCAACCAGACAAGTCCCAAATAGTCACCAAAAATGGTAAAGTTTCCCCTACAAAGATCTATCACAATTGCCACACAAAATAATAAAGTATTGAGTTTAGAAAGCTCAGATTGCGCAGCAGCGATGTCTTCGTCAACAAGCACGGGCCAGTTGTCGTCTGGCAAGTAGTAGTAGTCTGTCGATGTCTCCTCAATAGTTCGGCTCCCCTCTCGATGAAACTTGTGCCTTCTACCAAAGATTGAAACTTGCGACTTCTCACCTGGTAAACAATGATTCCTTGCTGCCTGCGCTTCTCTTCTCCAATTACATGTGCTGACGCCCTCAAAAAAAATATCTGCAAACAAAAGATCTTGTTTCTTTGATTTCTAGTAAACAAATAAAACCCAAACAAATCTTCGGCCCCTTTTTGTACGGCCACACCTGAGAGAAAAACAAGGTTAGATTCGGATGTCACTTAAAAAATGCAAACCAAAAACTTGAAGACCAAAGAATCTGCGTGCATTCCCTTTTGTTTTTTTGGTAGCAAGCTGGGAATTTTTGTTGCCTCAAAGGAAACATGTGCACCCCTCTGATGATTTCGGCCTTTGTTTGAGCGTGTGGCTGTCAATAGAAAATCAAACAAAAAAAAGCATGTGGCCTTCAATAAAAACTGTGCGGCACCTAAGGATTTTTGGCAAACAAAAAAATGTGTGCACAAAAAAACGGCAGATGGCTAGAAGAGAGTTTCTACGGCTCTTGGGTGTGCGTGAGTTCCTCTTAATCTTGTGCCTGCAAAAGAAACAAGGAAGATTAGCTTCAGATGGAATAACATTGCTGGTTGTTGTCTTTTCTTGATCCTTGCTCCCTCTACAATTATTTGTTTCAGCATCCTCTCTCCTATTAATTTTGCAGCAACTGCCTCTTTGATTCGAGACAGAGCTTTTCTCAATTAACATAAGGGCCTTATATAAGGATTGCTGGCTAACCTAGTTTGATAGGGTTTTTACAACAATGCCATCTAAGTCCTTTGCTGGGCCAGCCAAAAAAGAAATTAGCAATCGCCACTTATTTGATTTCCTCGGCCAATCCAATTGAATTTCCAAAGCCCTTTTCATTTTGAATTTCTCAGCCAAGTTCACATGAATGCACTTAAAAATCTTTGGTACGTGAATGACACACTAATGGATGCATGCACTTATATGAATTAATTAGTGCACTTATAAATAACTTTTGTCATTGCCATTCTGAAGATGCATGCACTTATATGAATTAATTAGTGCACTTATAAATAACTTTTGTCACCAGCCACCTTAATTAAGTGTTGCTCACCACACAATTAATGTGGCCTTGAATTTGATACTTTGGTGTGTGAGTTTGATCTCAGATGTGTTCAAGTCACTTCATGAACTCGACTTCGCCATTCCTGAAACACACTTAGCACACACATTAAATAGTTCGCACACATTTGTCATCATCAAACTAATGTTCCTAGATCGTTGCGTCCAACAATCTCCGCCTTTTAGTGATGACAAACCAATGAAAGATTTGTACATTGAATATGAGTGTGTGAAGTGTGTTGAAGGGTGTAATGCAATATGATGTATGAATGATATGGAATGAGACATACAAGCATTACAAAGCATGCACAATAAGTATAGCAAATATAAGCATGCTCCCCCTTATCTCAAGCTCCCCCTTCAACAAGTAATACCATGACCATTATGTGACAATACTCCCTCTTCAACAAATCTTTTCCTTTCTCCCCCTTTGTTATCATCAAAAGTGGGCTAAATGAATTCATGAACATATCTTAAGCAAAAATAAACCATTATAAATTGTAACTTGCAAGTGTATGTGTTTTCTAGATAGTAGACAATTCAAGCTCATTGAAATTCATAAAGTGACTTCTCCACCTTTGTGTAAGTGTGATGATATAGACAATAAAGTACTAAGGGAGATTCAATTTTAGAACAATCAACCAAATCCATCCACATTTTCCAATTTTCATGAATATCACTAGGATTGATTTTTCCCACCTCATCAAAGATGAGTTCAAGTTACCAAACCCCAAAACATCGCCTAAAAGGACTTTTAAATGTGGGGTGGCATTGTTTGACGAGTTATATACACCAACACTAATGATTACCCATTTAGCACAAGTTGGATACTCGTGGGTTGTGTATTAGCCACGAAGTGTATCCATTTTTCATACGGAGCAATTATAGTATATATATATTTTTTCAATTCTTTTGTGCTCAATTTTAATTTATGGCTAAACACTTCATATCCCTTAGAAAATTCAGAATTTAATCATTCCTACATTCACTTTCCATTATTCTTCAAAAGAATATACAAAAGTACTAAAAAGTCAAATATCGTGAAAGTGCAAATGTAGGTGTAGAAGTCAAGTTTAAAACTTATGAGACTTGTCATGGCTTCTAAAAAGAATAACATCATGTTCATGTAGCTATAACAATAATGAATTGACTTCTACAAGGGATAGACTTGAACATTCATACAATACCACTTAAGATAAATCATAAAGGGTATTCTTTTAAGCTCATTTTTTTTATTTTTTTCAGAAATAAAAACATTAAAAAATCATGCAAACAAGCACACAAACAAAAATAAATCAAGCAACAAAACAATCTATGAAGGTATGCAATGGAATGCAAAAAGGGATAAAAATTATACCTTCTCGTCGCTATTTGGCTAAGGAGCTAGAAGTAGAATGAGACTTTAAAAATTTCCTCCTCGCCAAACCTCCATCACACCTACATGAAAGGTATTAAGTGTGACATTGGAATCCAGCAAGGTCCACTAGTGTTAGCCATTAAAGATTTAGGAATCCATACTTGTTTAAACTTGATATTTGTATTCCTAAATTTACAATAATATGATGTATGACCAACACTATCATAAGTAAAGAATTTTGCATGTATGTTCTTTGCAATAGAGGGTACATTGTGGAATTTCTTGAATTTTGGCTTTTCAACGTTTTTCAAATCAAATCCAAGCCCTCTTCTATTATTGCCATACAATTGATTCTCTAAAATGGTATCCAACGATTGTTTTCCCATAAAGAATTTCTTCATGGCCAATTCAAGATTAGAAACTCCATATTTTAACAATTTATTTTCATCCACATGCAAAGTACATTTACTTATAAAAGCTCTCTTGTTTTCCTCTTACTTCTTTTCAAATTCAATCATTTTTCTTTTAAAGTCATTATCCAACGTGCAGAATTTATCATTAAGCTCTCTAATCACATAGTCTTTTTCAGTTTCGAGCTTAATCAAATCAAGTTTAAGCATGCTAATATTATTCAATAAGGAAGGGCAAGAGAGACAAGGTGCCTCATCATTAAAGCTTGATTTTTCCTTTTTCAATATATCAATAGTAGAGTCACGAGCAACATTTTCATTTTTCAATTTTTCAATCCCCTTAGACATATCATATTCAGATTGTTGCATTTCAAAGTTCTCATTTTGATAATCATCTATAGTGGACTCAAGCTCTACTATTTTATCTTGCATTTCTTTACAAAGACTAAGGAGTTCAGCTTTACTACCAGAAATTACCTCATCGTGTATTTGTTGGATATGGATGACATGTATACACCCATGAGGGGATGTATGAGAGTCTATGGACCTCAGATGTCGCGTACATGAAAGCATGTACGAAGGAAACCTTTTCATGTGTGAAAAGGACCACTCGATAAGTGGAAAATGTCACATTATAAGTGCATAAAGGCACTTGATAAGTACATGAAGAAGAGGATAAGCAAGGGTGTTAATATAAGCTAATAAGCTTATATATGGTTATTTCCTATAATAACTACCACTAAAGCCTATAAATAGGACCCAAGGGTTAAGCATTTAAGGCTAATCCTTCATGCCATAAGTTTGCATAATGCATTCTTTTTCCTCTTCTCCCTTCCATCAAGTTCTTCTCCTAAAGTTAGATTTGGATGGTGGAAACGCTGCTTCGATCCTCTGTGACGAAGTACTAACCGTTGTAGCGAATCCGAGGGCGAAGTTCAGAGACTACGGTGCCGCGTACACGAACGTAAGTCTCTCCTCTTCATTCGATCTTAACATCATCGTTTTGACATGATCCGACATTGGTATCAGAGCCATACGGGTTCGCCCCGGTCTCACCGATGAACGAGGCGTTGTCTTTTTCACGAATGAGTTTCCTACCATTATGGATATGGTAGGAGCACATCGTGACGGAGATAATCGCAGTAGTTGTTCTTTTCACGTTGGGGTCTTCTGTCATTACAGATATGACAGGAACTCTCCGTGACGGGAAGAACTGACCGTTCATCTCGCCAAACTCACACTCCTCATGGATGCTGAGTCTCCATTCAATTGAGAATGGGCACTCTCTTCATGTAGAGCGTGAAGTTTGCGGTCTTGAAAATGTGTTTTCTTCATTTTTTTGGCACACAGCCATTGAAGCAAAACCGTTTTCTCGATGAACGGGTGTCTCATCGGAGAAGATAGTAGTTATTCTTAACGGAGAAGATGACTTCTTTGGTGCATGATCGCCATGGCCATATGGTCCATGGAGGCTATGCACCCCCCCTCTCCATGCGGAGGGGGTTGGCTACGGCCAATGACAACCAAGACCCCCCCCTCCGGGAGGGGGGTGTGCAAACCGGACCCCAAAGGATGGGAGGCCGGCCATGGCCAAGGGGCCATGGCCGGCAATAAAATCGGCCATGGCCGGCTCTGGCCTCGGCCATGGCCCTGGCCGGCGCCCTGGCAGAGGCCAGGGCCGGTGCCCTGCCCTCGGCCAGGGCCAGGCCACTACCGGCCCTGGACTCGGCCAGGGCCAGGCCCCTGTCAACCCAGTAAATGGGGGGGACTTGCATGGGCGGTGGCTTGCATGGCCGGTCTCTACGGAGCCGGTGGCAGTTGTCTGCGGCAAAATTCCCCTGTAGGGGGGAAACGCCTGGATCCATACGGGAGCCGACGACGGTGGCTTGCAGAAACTTGGCCGGGGAATTGTCAAAATATTTCGGCTATGTCACCCTGTAAGGGGGTGTAGGCCTTGCCGAATATTTTGCAAATACAACAAGGGTATTTTTAGTACCATAAGGGTACCAAGTTGAAATTCCCCAATTTTTTTTTGAAAAATACATTTTCAAAATCGCTTTTCCGCTGCAAAGTACTATAAGAGTACTGTTATTTGATAAAGTGATGGGGAAATATTGAAAGTTGTTCTAGATGGTGATTGGGATCGTAATGACTTTTCCGATTCTAGAACAACATCTTCAATATTTTTCGAAAGTAACTTATCAAATATAATAATATCATTCCAAGAGGGATTTTCCAAGGGGAGTGATATTACACTAGTCTAAAATTTCCACATTCGATTGATTCAGCATCTCAATGGATCATGATTCAGCCAATGGTCTTTTGGACTAGTTTGTGGGACACCTTGGTTCTGTCTGGGGATAGTGAACCATGGACTAGCCATTCCCCTGGTCGGTCCGCTTGCCGAGACTGCTGAATTTTGAAAATGTCTAAAATGATGACTATAAATATGAAATTTATGCAATGTTATTTGATCGAACCTTCTTTTTATATCTTTTGCAGCATTTTAAAGCTAAAATGTCTTCCGCTTCCAAGAACATCGTCGCTGAGTTAAACAAAGGTGAAACTCAACGACGATAATTACAAGCTATGGTCCATCAAGATACAATATGTTCTAGAGGAGCAAGATGTGCTCGAAACTCTGAAGAACAAAATGATTGAACCTGAGTTAGGCACTACGGCCCAACACAGAAGAGACAAGGAAGCTTTCGATGCTTGGTCTCGGAAGAACAAGATTGCTCGTATTACGTTGTTGTCCAGTATGGCCGATGACATAATGCGCATCTTTCGAGAGCATGACCTAGCCATGGACATATGGTCCAAGCTAGAGGAGAAGTTTGGTGGCACCTCGGTGTCCAAACTTCGTTCTTTAACTATAAGATTTGATTCGTACAAGAAACGTCCAGATCATTCCATGGGGAAGCATCTGCGACATATGGCGAATCTTATCTCAGAGTTAAAGGATGCAGGTCATGTGCTCACTGATGAGCAACAAATCCAAGAAGTCATACGTTCCCTACCAAATGGGTGGGACCAAATGAAGATGCATCTCACTCATAATGAGATCATCAAGAACTTCAGCGATGTTTCTAAGCACCTCAAGTAGAGGAAGAGCGGCTTGCGGACAGACAGTCCTTCGTGAAGTATCACCGGATACCCCAAGGAACGAAGTGGATCTATGTGGGAAACAACACACGTGTTGAAGTGAAAGGCATTGGGACGTGCAAGCTCGTCTTGGACAACGGCCGCACTATCCTACTTCATGATGTTCTCTTCGCTCCGGATATTCGAAGGAATATTATATCTGTGGTCATTTTAATGGGTCTTGGTTATAGTTGGTTCTTTCATAGTTGTAAAGTGGACTTGTCTTGTAATAATTCTTTAATTGGTTCTGGGTATGTTTTCAAAGGATTTGTTGTATTAAATACAATGTATGATTCCTCATTTTATAATGAAAATTTCCTTGTAGCAAATTCATCAAATTATGAGTCAGATGTAATTTGTTGGCATGCAAGGCTTGGTCACATTGGACCAACACGAATGGATAGACTTGCCAAACGTGGCCTTCTATCCAATGTTTCAAAGGTCGAAATGTCGACTTGTGAACATTGCCTTGTAGGGAAATCATGTCGCAAGCCGTTTGGAACCGGCACAAGGGCCGAGGTTCCATTACAGCTCATCCATTCGGACATATGTGGTCCGATGAATGTCAAGAAAAGACGCGGAAAGTCCTATTTCATCACTTTTATTGATGACTTCACCCGATTCGGTCATATCTATTTGATATCCCACAAAAGTGAAGCATTAACCTGCTTTAAAAACTATATGAGTTTGGTGGAAAATCAATTAGATCGCAAGATTAAGGTCTTGCGAACCGATAGAGGCGGTGAATACCAATCAACAGTTTTAAGGAACTTTGTGATGAAAAAGGCATAGTTCATCAGGTAACTATGCCTTATACTTTGCAACAAAATGGTGTTGCAGAAAGGAGGAATATGACTTTAATGGAAATGGTCCGTTCAATGATGGCGCAAGCCAACTTGCCAATCACCTTTTGGGGTGATGCATTATTTACAGTCGCTTTCATTTTAAACCGCGTACCCTCGAAATCAGTTAGCTCCACTCCTTATGAGTTGTGGAACCAATGGTCTCCTGACTTAAGCATTTTAAAACCTTGGGGATGTGCTTCCTATGCACATATTTCCTCCCATAAGTATGGAAAAATTGGGCCAAGGGGGAGGAAATGTATCTTTATACGATACGCAGAAAACACCAAAGGTTATGTTTTCATTGGTCAGGAAGACAATGGAGGACTAATTGAATTTGAGTCGAGGGATGTCACTTTCTTGGAAAAACGAGTTTCCAAGACAGGGCGAGATAAGTCAGGACTTATCTCTATTTGAGATTTATGATCAAGAAGGATTACCTCATTCGAGTGGGAGAATTCTTGGTGAAGACGAAAATACGTTTCAACCTTCACCAATGGATGATACGAATGATGCGAATCCTATTCCATACGGGAATAATGATCCAAGTGGGAGCATTACTAACGACATTCCAAGTGGGAGTGATATTAGAATTGATCTAAATTCGAGTCAACAAGGACTTGAAGAATCTCAAATACGACGTAGTAGTCGTACAAGGTTAGCTCCTCTAAGATTTGAGGATGAATTCCCAAAAACCTTTATGACTTTACTACAAGAAGATGACGAGCCTGCTACTTTCAAACAGGCCGTATCATGCCCTGCAAAAGACAAATGGATAGAAGCGATGAAGGAGGAATTAGAATCCATGAAAGTTAACCAAGTCTGGGACTTGGTTAACTTACCCAGAGGATGTAGAGCTATTGGGAACAAATGGGTTCTCAAGATCAAGCATAAGGCTGATGGCTCTATAAACAGATATAAAGCTCGCCTTGTCACAAAAGGTTTTACGCAACAGGAAGGGATAGACTACGAAGAGACCTTCTCACCCGTTGTGCGTTTTACCTCGATTCGATTGATTCTGGCTATGGTAGCTTGCTTAGACCTCGAATTACATCAAATGGATGTAAAGAATGCCTTTCTCAATGGAGAATTGGACGAGGGGATCTATATGGAACAACCAACAGGGTTTGTAAAAGAAGGAAACGAGCATAAGGTTTGTAAACTTCGTAAGTCCTTATATGGTCTTAAATAATCCTCGAGGCAATAGTATATACGATTTCAAGAAGTTGTCTTATCAAATGGTTTTTCCATGCTTGATGAAGATAACTGTGTATATATCAAGAGGATTAAGAGCAAGTATGTTATTATGTCTCTATATGTAGATGACATTTTAATAGCAGGAAATGACAAGGGCTTTGTGATGGATATCAAGGCTTGGCTTTCATCAGTTTTTCAAATGAAAGACATGGGAGAAGCCGCATATATCCTTGGAGTTAAGATTTCAAGGAATCGTTCGAAGAAACTTCACTTTCTTTCACAAGAGACTTATATAAAGAAGGTTCTAGAACGTTTTAATATGCAGGACTGCAAGTCCATTGATACTCCTATAAGCAAATGAGATAATTTATGTCTGAAATCGTGTCCAAAGAACCAAAAGGAAAAGGAAATTATGGAAAAGTTCCATATTCCAGTGCAGTTGGTAGTCTTATGTACGCTATGATGTGTACAAGACCGGACATCTGTTTTTTCCGTTGGAATGGTAAGTCGTTACCAATCCAATCCGGCAAGTACACTGGAAAGCAGTTAAGAGGATAATGTGGTATCTTATAGGAACTGCAGACTATGCTTTATGCTATCAAGGAGATGCCTTCAGGATCGAAGTCTACACTGATGCTGATTGGGCGGGTGATCTCGATGAGCGACGATCGACCTCAGGATATGTTTTTCTACTCGGATCTGGTGCAATATCCTGGAGTAGCAAGAAACAATCCTGCATCGCACTTTCAACTATGGAAGCCGAGTTATAGCATTTAGCATGGCAGTCCAAGAAGCTGTTTGGCTTAGGAAGTTCTTAGACAGGCTAATTGATGAAAGTGACTCAGGTGCTGTACCAATACACAGTGACAGTCAAGCATCTATAGCCTATGTCAAAGATCCAAAATTCCATTGTAAGACCAAACACATTGATATCCGCTACAAATTTGCAAAATACTATGATAAGACCAAGAAGGTAGACATTAGGTACATATCTAAGCATGAGATGATAGCGGATCCGCTTACGAAGGTGATCCCCAGAGATGTGTTTTACAAACACTTATCATCTCTAGGATTGCGTAAGAGCTGAGTTGTACCAATGTAAATTCCCATGTCTATGAAAGATCAACTTTAATAAAAGAATAAGTTCTTTTCAACATTGCATATGAGTTTCTTGAAAATGCTTGTGTACATTTCTTTTAAAATCTCAGCTATGTTTTCTAGTATGTCGGACAGATTGAGGTTGGCTCTCTCACATGAGCAACTGCCTTTATTCTATCCGACGGATAAGATAAAGATGAGACCTGTTTAAAGTCAAAATCGTCAGACGGATGATTTAGAGTCATGGCTTAAACTAAAGTGGTCGTATGAAAGATCCGCGTCATATGGATGCTTACAAAAGATCTAAGAAGATTTTTTGAAATCTTATCTGTCTTATGCGGGATGTGGGTCCAGGAAATTACTGAGTAGTAAAAGGGACTCAAAGTCAGACATTGTGGTGTCTGGTCATCATCCTTACAACATCATTTAGACATACACTCCCTGGGAAAGGAGTAATGTTGTAATACGTATTCATACTACATATGCATTTGACCATTGGGTTAGAATAGTAATTGTGTTTACTATTATGTGAGACCCAAAGACCACATGGGTCTTACCTACTTACCCTTATGGACTCTAATTGGTTCCTTTAGATTTGACTAGGTGATCGCTGTCTGAACATGTTGCTTATGGACTATAGTTAATTCAGTCCGGCGGGGCATGTTAGAAAAGCGAGTCAAGTCAAGATCGAAAGGATCGCAAGAAGAGGAAGATTAATTTCATATTCACATTCGGACTTTAGAGATTCAAAGCTGGCCAGCCTATTGTAATCCAGATGGGATTCAATTGTTGAATATAAAGTATAAGAAATGTGAAGAAATAATCTAGGGTAAAGCATGCTTTGATCTACTCAACTTTGCACCTCAAGGAGTGTTGTGTATCTCTAACAAGTGCACGACAGTAGACTCTATGCGCATGACGGTCACACGGTCTATTTCTAAGTATGATAAACAGAAGAACTATTTCCTTACAATCCCCTCAAGTGTGAGGGGGAAATGTTGGATATGGACGACATGTATACACCCATGAGGGGATGTATGAGAGTCTATGGACCTCGGATGTCGCGTACATGAAAGCATGTACGAAGGGAACCTTTTCATGTGTGAAAAGGACCACTCGATATGTGGAAAATGTCACATTATAAGTGCATAAAGGCACTTGATAAGTGCATGAAGAAGAGGATAAGCAAGGGTGTTAATATAAGCTAATAAGCTTATATATGGTTATTTCCTACAATAACTACCCCTAAAGCCTATAAATAGGACCCAAGGGTTAATCATTTAAGGCTAATCCTTCATGCCATAAGTTTGCATAAGGCATTCTTTTTCATCTTCTCCCTTCCATCAAGTTCTTCTCCTAAAGTTAGATTTAGACGGTGGAAACGCTGCTTCGATCCTCTGTGACGAAGTACTAACCGTTGTGGCAAATCCGAGGGTGAAGTTCAGAGACTACGGTGCCGCGTACGCGAACGTAAGTCTCTCCTCTTCATTCGATCCTAACATCATCGTTTTGATAGGATCCGACAGTATTCCCATCAATGCCATGCATGAGATGGCAACATGATCATCCTCCTCACTTTCAGCTTCGCTGTCAATATCCCAAGTTAACACCTTGGTTTTTCCTTTTTCTTTAGCGACCTGAGCTGTCTCATGTGGGCAATCCCTCATTCGATGTCCTCTTTTCTTGCATTTAAAACAAGTCATTCTATTAGTAGAATTCTGATCATAAGTTTGCTTAGAAGACTATAAAAGTTAGAGCGATTAAACCTGGGTGCCATTTCTGTTCTTCCTTGCTTGGTCTGGACATACTTTCTGAAATTTCTGACCATTAGCGCTATGTCCTCATCATCATCTTAACTTTTGCCAGCTTTCAGAGCAAGTGGCTTTGTAGCTTTCTCCTTTTCCTCAGGTTTCTCACTTTCATCAATATTTTACAATTCAAGCTCGTGAGATATTAGATTACCTATTAAGTCCTCCACCCTAATCTGTGATAGATCCTTCGCTTCTTGGTAGATTACCTATTAAGTCCTCCACCCTCATCTGTGATAGATCCTTCTCTTCTTGGATGGCAGTGACTTTAGGTCTGAAAGAGCTTGGCAGTGCTCTTAATAATTTTCTCACCTGTTCAAGACTAGAATATGGCTTACCGAGCGAGCTAAACTGTCACGCCCCGCTTCCCAAAAACGTGGAGTCGAAGCGTGAGAAGGTCCGCTCAGACTTGAAGCTACAAAGCCGCAAGTCCGATAAGCGTCAATCACTTTAAAACTGCAGGTCCTTGCAACGCGAACGAAACAAAGATAATAATAATTAAATGAGACAAAGAAATATCTCAGAATATCCATAAAATAAGTTTCCAACATCGCAGAAAAAGCCACCAGGCTAAAAGAAAAGTCTAAAGGCCCAAACCTGGCTAACAAAAGTACAAAGTACAAAACAACGGTGCTACGCACCAACGACTAACAAAAGGCCTAAAAACAACATAAAGCTCAACAAAAACTCAAAGCTTGGTCACCGGTGTCCACCAAAATCCTCCTGTGTAATTATGGACTCAGACTCAGCGTCAGCAACACATCACGTACACAGCAACGATCTCTGGCTCAGGGTCTAACATGTGGCACCCAAAGAGAAAGGGGCACATGTCAGCAAGTCTGGAAGACTTGTGCAAGTGAAACTGAAAGTAAAGTGAACAACCTAGCAGTTCTAGTATGAATGCGATGACATGGCAGTTTAAAGTATGAGTGCAACAGGTAAAGTAAAGTAAGGTACAGTACGAGCATGACATGACATTCACAAGACAAGTACAAGACAAGAAAAGTAAGCACCTCGTGCACAGAGATTCCGTCCTTTGGCTAGAGGGCAGATCAGGCCACTCCTAAGCTCAAGTAACCGTTTATCCCTACCCCTCCACGTGTATCAGGCATTGGTTTCTGGCCAACACATGAGGCCCGCTTCTGGACCACGAGCCAGGAAGTGTTTAAACAAGTATGGCCTAGGGTGCACCTAGCCAGGGACACTGAAACACGGATTTGTACAAGTATTTTTGTAGCGTGTGCTACGATGCAACAATCAAGTTGGATGACATGTAAGATGCAATGCATGGCAGTTAAAAGTGCGTACAGATAAAGAAAGTAAACGTGACAGTTTAGTATGCATGAACAACAAGTTTAAAGGGTTGGATCTAGCTTCGTTGTCAAGCTAGATCAATTAGGTGACGGATCTAGTTTCGTTGTCAAACTAGATCAAGTAGGCGTCTAGCCAGCTATCATTTCACTGACTAGTCTCTTTTACGCTAAAAGCAAGTAAGTGGCCTAAAAACATGGCCCTACACAAGAGTTGGCAAGTTTCACTTGCCTGCAAGTACAACGTCTGAGCACAGCGTCCAATGAGTCCAAGAATCACAATTATCCTACGTGCAAAGTCCACCGGCCTAAAGTCCATATTATTAATCTTGATTAGTGAATTTAAAACATTTAAAATACTTTAAAAATACTGATTTTAGTCTTGATTAGCATGCAATTGGGTTGGGGGTCCTAGGGGTGCAAAACGTTACCTCAACACGACGCGAAAGCTACACCGGCGTCGGGTAGCGACGCCGGGGGTTGGAATAATAGAACGCGCTCCAAGTCCTGATTCCAAAATATATTCCTCGCTGGAAAATTCAGAGCTTCAACCGGGGCGACGGTTCCAGATTCCAAGGCTCGCACGTGCGACGACGGGCTACGACGTGCGACGACGTCGTACGCGACGAATCCTCGAAGAGCAAGCACCAAAGTGGGGCCCACAATAGTCCTAGGGACCTTTGGGGGACCCACAATAACTCTGGAGAACTTGGGGGGCCCACGGTGGCAAGCGGTGCGAGAGTTGCGACGTTGCGACGAACGTCGCTCGGTCGGACCCTAGCCTGACCGAGAGAATCTCTCGGTCAGACACAGCGCACGGCGCTGTGCAGCGCTGCGGAGCGGCCTCAGCATCGGGTGCGGGGAGTTCCCTCGGTCGGAGCGGGGGGCAGCGTCGGTCGGGCGCCTTGGATGCGGGGGAGCGCAGCGCTGCAACGTTGCAAGCGTTGCAACGTTGCGGGCTTCGGCGATGGCGGGCGGGCGCTTCGGTCGGACACGGGGAAAAGCGGGATGCGGAGCGGGCCTTGCGAGCGGTGCGGGGCGATGCGGTTGAGCGGAGCGGGCGACCGGTCTGACCGAGGGGATCTCTCGGTCGGAGCGGGCGAACGGAGGGAGCGGTGCAGCCAAGCTGGGTGCGGGGGCGGCCAGCGGTCGGAGCGGGAGAACGGAGCCCGTTCTCTCGGTCGGGGCGGGGGAAACTTGTCGCAACGTTGCGATGAATCGTCGCAACGTCCAATTTTGATTTTGGAAGAGGCTAGGGCTAATTTCTTTGGAAAATAGGACTTGCTAGGGGTTGCTTATATAGTAGAGGTGGGTTGACTTGGTCTAGGGCTAAATCTAATAGGATTAGAATCCAAAAAGATTTGAAATTTGAATTCAAACTTCTCCAACCCAATCTAGGATTTGACCTGGTCCAAATGAGCTGGAAATTGGCTCAAAAATTCTTTAAAACGTTTGAAACTCAAATAAATTTTCTTTGGCCGAAATTAATTTAAAAATAAATTATTAAAAATAATATAAAACTTGTAAAAATTGTAAAAGTGGTCAAATAAACTCCAAAAATTATAAAATAAATATCGGGGTGATCGTGATGACGAATGTGAGCTAACTAAGAAGACGGATCTCAAATTCAACGTCGGACGACGAAACTAAAAATAGAAACGTCTCCCGTCAAAAGTGAAAATCGTCACGTCTCATCGCGTAAGTTTAAATTGTGGAAAAACGACTCGAAGAACGTCGTTCCAAATTAGTGCCACTATTTAATACTCTCCGAGACGTTCGCAACGGCATATCACACAAAAGTGTTCACAAACAAATAAAGTCTAAAGCAAACACGTGCGCGGCCAAAAGCACGTGCACGAACAACGTACGACGAAAAGTGGTCGTTACATCCTCCCCACCTTAGAATAAAGTCCGTCCTCGGACTTTCTAATACATCTAGTCGCTCTAGTAACTACCCCAAATCAAGTCACATTATATTTCAAACCAAGTACAGTCATTACAAGTGCTCATATATGCACTAGGTAGTAAAACATTATTACTACCAACACGTATATATATATATACATTCACGTGCGTATACACTTATACCTATTATAGTCCGTCAACTCCATGCATGTATTTCAATCAGGTCTATAAACATACATCCCTTACATAACAGCTACTACCTACCTAATCACAAAACAATATTTCAGATACTTATATAATGATAGTTTCACGCTTAGCCATTACAATCATCGCTATACCTATATGTAGCTACCTATGCACAACAACGAGGGTATACTACTCTCTAATATTCATCCAATACCAAACATCTCAACACATATAGTCACACCATACCATTATTAAATCAAGTTCACTATATCTAATATACATTCACCACTACTATAATTTCACAATATATAGTCATACAAATGCATGCAATAATTTCACCGTATACTCACATCACATTCGGTCCTATAACTATATTTACGACACGCCACATATATCATAGTCATACATACCTATAAATAAGCACATACTTACCCATGCATGGTGCACACCCATACACGCTAACATTTCATTTACGCATACCATTCATACCATTATATATAACTAGCTCATCAACACACCTAGTTTAGCTAGTACACATACGTTCACACGAGCAAGTCCTTAGTAAATAACTATACCACAAGACCAGCACCTATAACTATATACTGGCGTAGCGACCCACAATCATGTGCGTAGCTCAACCAGGCACAACCACTCCTATCACTATACATACATCAAACATCGCTATATTACAAACATACATTCAATATACTTAGAGTATACCCACTCAAGCTTGAGTGAGACTCAATACACATATCAGGATATTCTATATACGTAACACGGCATTCATACCTATACCAATACCACTCCATAATTTATACGTCTACCAATACAACCATATACATATCATAAGTCATTCACCTAATATTTAGTCAGGTAATACTCACATAGTTCAATCATCCTATATACTATAATAATAATAATACAGACATCAGCACTCGTATAATTATAATACACTTCCTAATACATGCATATGTATTCATCGTATAGTCACCCATAAGTAATGTATATATTCACACCATTGCCTACTACCTATAATTAGCACACCAACACCTATATACATACATAGTTAAGATGTGCAATAGTCGTGTATACCTCACGGTATGCACGCATGCAACATCCCGCGAAAGCAAACAATACCAATCAAAATTTTAACCCTACTACCTATATATATTACCTATATACTCATGCAACGGATCATAGCTACTTACATATAAGCACATATATATCTACTTACGAGCACATACTCATACGTAATAATATATGGATCACTCAATAGGCCTACTTACTTAACTATACATACACTTATTATTATCACGCCTAGCACACACATAGCTTTACCAATCATTTTATTTCAACCATAATAAGTATCTCTTACCACATACACAACTTAGATATTCCAACGCTAATTCAAATATACACAAGCATCCCTAGTATAGTATATCTAACCACTCACAAGTCTATACATTCTAACACACAACCAACTCCCTAATATTACGAATAACTCCGAGTACGTATATATATATCACACAATAGGCAAGCATCAATATACTATGGGGGCACGCTCATTCAAGCCCACGTACACCACTTAGGTACGTGCACTACGACACCTCACAACGGTCTAAGGGTTTACTAACAACTAAGAGTTGATCAGACATTGAAGGACCCTAAGACCTAAGCAATAGAGGGAGGTCGAAAGCGTGACGAGGGGAAGATCGATAAGCACGAGTTCAGATAGGACGAATACGAGAAGACGGCTTGGTCAGGGAAAACATTGGCTCAATGGTGATGTTTAGGTCGAAGGAAAAGGAGATGTAGTGATGCTTAAATAGGATACAGAAAAGAAAATAGGGTAGGTAGCACGTGCTAAAATACGTGAAATCTGAAAACTGTTGTACTTTAAAATTCTCGTCAGAGAAGAAATGTTTGGGGATCGATAAAACGAGTTGTTCAAAATAAATCTGAGTCGAATGTTCAACATAATAGAAAATGGCCTACTGGTTTTAAAAATCATTTTAAAAGAAAGTAAAATCATTTACACAAATATTAAGGACATGGTTTAGAAAATTTGTACGTCAATATTTTAATAAAATGTGTTGTCAAAAGTTTTGGAAGGTCGAGAATGGAATCAAGTAACGGAAGAATTTAAACTCATATTAAATGTTTTCAAAACTTTGGGCTATGGAAAATTTAAAATAATCAATTTTGAAACTTCTTTAGAAAACCATGGTTTGCCAAAAATGAGAAACTGATTTACAAAATGTTCTTAATATACGAGCACAACAAGTCTGACAAGGATATAAAAATAATTGAAATTCAATTTGGTTTAGAAATTTCTTCTAAAAGCGTGTATGGTGAGCGGAAAGAAAATAGTAGTAACTTAGCATAAGAATTATCAGGATTGAATAGCAAATCTTTAAAATCAAATCAGGGAGGGTCTAAATCAGGAAGTGGTTATGAAAATAGTACTTTTGCAAAAGTCTGAAGTAGCGAAAACGACGAGTCAAAAACCAACTTGCTGAAATCTGAAATTCCATGTGTCTTGAAAAGTATATTAAAAGTAAACACGATGTATTATTCAAATGGCATAAATAAGAGGGAAAATTATAAATCGAACTGAGCAAAATAAAAGTACGGTTCAGAATAAAAGTAATATATGAAAAGACGACATGAGTACGAAAACATAGGCTGGGAAAAATATTATAAGCTAGAGTTCAAAATTCCGACAAACGTTTTTAAAATTTAAATCAATGAAGAAGTATGAAGTATAAGTATATTAAAATTTTGAACAAAATTAAACTTAGGGAAAAAGGAAATCGTAAAATACTTTCAAGAGTTTCAAAGTTCATAATGGAGAGTTTCGAAAAAGGACGACGATCGTCATGAGGTGATCTCGTGTATCGAGGCAAGGGAATTGGTCGGATGATCAAAACATTCATACGCCTAGGATATGAATCAGAAGAGGCTACGGGGAAACTCCTACGGTCGACCAACTAAAGATTAGGAACTAGGCGCTAAGACTTCTAAAGGTTAGACGGTAAAGAACTGCGTTCAGCTTGGTCCGAAATCGATGAGCCCAAAAGCGAACGACCGAAGGAAAATCTAGTAGTCTTAATATGGTCAGGGTTAGGCAAGGACCACTAAGGTAACTCCTACGGCGATCAATTGCTAGAAGGGGGGTCTAACTACCAATCGGAGGCTTCTAACTAGCAAGCACAGACGTCTAACTAAGTCCCTTACCACCTAGTGTCCTAAGAAATCGACTAGACTCGGGGCTTAAGACTCGGATGTTGCAATTTATTTAATGGACATTCTGTTATTATCGTTGTTACGTTAATTCGCAATTGCAAGATTGAACCTGCATGGGCCACCAACAAAACCTGTCACGCCCCGCTTCCCAAAAACGTGGAGTCGAAGCGTGAGAAGGTCCGCCTAGACTTGAAGCTACAAAGCCGCAAGTCCGATAAGCGTCAATCACTTTAAAACTGCAGGTCCTTGCAACGCGAACGAAACAAAGATAATAATAATTAAATGAGACAAAGAAATATCTCAGAATATCCATAAAATAAGTTTCCAACATCGCAGAAAAAGCCACCAGGCTAAAAGAAAAGTCTAAAGGCCCAAACCTGGCCAACAAAAGTACAAAGTACAAAACAACGGTGCTACGCACCAACGACTAACAAAAGGCCTAAAAACAACATAAAGCTCAACAAAAACTCAAAGCTTGGTCACCGGTGTCCACCAAAATCCTCCTGTGTAATTATGGACTCAGACTCAGCGTCAGCAACACATCACGTACACAGCAACGATCTCTGGCTCAGGGTCTAACATGTGGCACCCAAAGAGAAAGGGGCACATGTCAGCAAGTCTGGAAGACTTGTGCAAGTGAAACTGAAAGTAAAGTGAACAACCTAGCAGTTCTAGTATGAATGCGATGACATGACAGTTTAAAGTATGAGTGCAACAGGTAAAGTAAAGTAAGGTACAGTACGAGCATGACATGACATTCACAAGACAAGTACAAGACAAGAAAAGTAAGCACCTCGTGCACAGAGATTCCGTCCTTTGGCTAGAGGGCGGATCAGGCCACTCCTAAGCTCAAGTAACCGTTTATCCCTACCCCTCCACGTGTATCGGGCATTGGTTTCTGGCCAACACATGAGGCCCGCTTCTGGACCACGAGCCAGGAAGTGTTTAAACAAGTATGGCCTAGGGGTGCACCTAGCCAGGGACACTGAAACACGGATTTGTACAAGTATTTTTGTAGCGTGTGCTACGATGCAACAATCAAGTTGGATGACATGTAAGATGCAATGCATGGCAGTTAAAAGTGCGTACAGATAAAGAAAGTAAACGTGACAGTTTAGTATGCATGAACAACAAGTTTAAAGGGTTGGATCTAGCTTCGTTGTCAAGCTAGATCAATTAGGTGACGGATCTAGTTTCGTTGTCAAACTAGATCAAGTAGGCGTCTAGCCAGCTATCATTTCACTGACTAGTCTCTTTTACGCTAAAAGCAAGTAAGTGGCCTAAAAACATGGCCCTACACAAGAGTTGGCAAGTTTCACTTGCCTGCAAGTACAACGTCTGAGCACAGCGTCCAATGAGTCCAAGAATCACAATTATCCTACGTGCAAAGTCCACCGGCCTAAAGTCCATATTATTAATCTTGATTAGTGAATTTAAAACATTTAAAATACTTTAAAAATACTGATTTTAGTCTTGATTAGCATGCAATTGGGTTGGGGGTCCTAGGGGTGCAAAACGTTACCTCAACACGACGCGAAAGCTACACCGGCGTCGGGTAGCGACGCCGGGGGTTGGAATAATAGAACGCGCTCCAAGTCCTGATTCCAAAATATATTCCTCGCTGGAAAATTCAGAGCTTCAACCGGGGCGACGGTTCCAGATTCCAAGGCTCGCACGTGCGACGACGGGCTACGACGTGCGACGACGTCGTACGCGACGAATCCTCGAAGAGCAAGCACCAAAGTGGGGCCCACAATAGTCCTAGGGACCTTTGGGGGACCCACAATAACTCTAGAGAACTTGGGGGGCCCACGGTGGCAAGCGGTGCGAGAGTTGCGACGTTGCGACGAACGTCGCTCGGTCGGACCCTAGCCTGACCGAGAGAATCTCTCGGTCAGACACAGCGCACGGCGCTGTGCAGCGCTGCGGAGCGGCCTCAGCATCGGGTGCGGGGAGTTCCCTCGGTCGGAGCGGGGGGGCAGCGTCGGTCGGGCGCCTTGGATGCGGGGGAGCGCAGCGCTGCAACGTTGCAAGCGTTGCAACGTTGCGGGCTTTGGCGATGGCGGGCGGGCGCTTCGGTCGGACACGGGGAAAAGCGGGATGCGGAGGGGGCCTTGCGAGCGGTGCGGGGCGATGCGGTTGAGCGGAGCGGGCGACCGGTCTGACCGAGGGGATCTCTCGGTCGGAGCGGGCGAACGGAGGGAGCGGTGCAGCCAAGCTGGGTGCGGGGGCGGCCAGCGGTCGGAGCGGGAGAACGGAGCCCGTTCTCTCGGTCGGGGCGGGGGAAACTTGTCGCAACGTTGCGATGAATCGTCGCAACGTCCAATTTTGATTTTGGAAGAGGCTAGGGCTAATTTCTTTGGAAAATAGGACTTGCTAGGGGTTGCTTATATAGTAGAGGTGGGTTGACTTGGTCTAGGGCTAAATCTAATAGGATTAGAATCCAAAAAGATTTGAAATTTGAATTCAAACTTCTCCAACCCAATCTAGGATTTGACCTGGTCCAAATGAGCTGGAAATTGGCTCAAAAATTCTTTAAAACGTTTGAAACTCAAATAAATTTTCTTTGGCCGAAATTAATTTAAAAATAAATTATTAAAAATAATATAAAACTTGTAAAAATTGTGAAAGTAGTCAAATAAACTCCAAAAATTATAAAATAAATATCGGGGTGATCGTGATGACGAATGTGAGCTAACTAAGAAGACGGATCTCAAATTCAACGTCGGACGACGAAACTAAAAATAGAAACGTCTCCCGTCAAAAGTGAAAATCGTCACGTCTCATCGCGTAAGTTTAAATTGTGGAAAAACGACTCGAAGAACGTCGTTCCAAATTAGTGCCACTATTTAATACTCTCCGAGACGTTCGCAACGGCATATCACACAAAAGTGTTCACAAACAAATAAAGTCTAAAGCAAACACGTGCGCGGCCAAAAGCACGTGCACGAACAACGTACGACGAAAAGTGGTCGTTACATAGACTTGTAGACGATGTTGGTGAACCTCGTAAACATATCTGATATAGTCTCTAATGGTAGCATGTGAAATCCCTCTACTCTGTGCTCAGAAGTGCAAGTCTAGACTCCTTCACCTGTGATGTTCCCTCGTGCGTCACCTCCAATGTATGCCATATTTCCTGCGCAGTTAAACAATGTGAGATTCTATTATATTCAGATTTATCAAGTGCACAAATGAGAGCATTCATAGCTTTAGCATTTAGAGAATAAGATTTCCAATCATTATCATCCCATTGGTCATTTGGTTTTTCAATCTCAACACTGTCTACTTTAATAACATGCAGTTTATATCCTTTTTCAATTATTTGCCAAGCTTTATAATCAACAGAAATAAGGTAGATTTTCATTCGATTTTTCCAATAAGCATAATCACCTCCATTAAACCTAGGGGATGTGAAACAGACTGACCATCTGCAAAAGCACTATCAATGTGATCCATGGTCAATCCTAGGCTAGATCCTAAAACCTGCTCAGATACCACTTGTTAGATCTGGATCCTAGCCTAGAGGGGGGTGAATAGGCTAATAAAAATAATTCGTGCAACCCACGAATAAGCACACGCGGTTATAGCAGTAACAGGGTAAATAAAAAGCAGACACAGAGTACATAGCAGATTTACCCTGGTTCGGTCGCCCCAATGACCTACTCCAGCCCCCAACGCAGATACTAGAATTGAATAGTGCAATAGGTACAAAACCACAATTTAGAGCATGCTCAGAGCACCTTCTACGTCTCTACACTCGTCAGGCTCTCAGTACCCCACTCACTGTGTTTTCTCTCACTATCAATCCTAGTAACGCTTTCTACCAGCTAGTCCCAAACTAGCTGGGTCCCACTTGTCTAGCCCCAACCAGACAAGTCCCAAAATAGTCCCCAAAAATGGTAAAGTTTCCCCTACGAAGATCTATCACAATTGCTACACAAAATAATAAAGTATTGAGTTTAGAAAGCTCAGATTGTGCAGCAGCGATGTCTTCGTCAATAAGCACGGGACAGTTGTCGTCTGGCAAGTAGTAGTAGTCTCTCGATGTCTCCTCAATAGTTTGGCTCCCCTCTCGATGAAACTTGCGTCTTCTACCAAAGATTGAAACTTGTGACTTCTCACCTTGTAAACAATGATTCCTTGCTGCCTGCGCTTCTCTTCACCAATTACCTGTGCCGATGCCCTCAAAAAAATATCTGCAAACAAAAGATCTTGTTTCTTTGATTTCTTGTAAACAAATAAACCCCAAACAAAGCTTCGGCCCCTTTTTGTACGGCCACACCTGAGAGAAAAACAAGGTTAGATTCGGATGTCACTTAAAAAAATGCAAACCAAAAACTTGAAGACCAAAGCATCTGCGTGTATTCCCTTTTGTTTTTTTGGTTGCAAGCTGGGAATTTTTGTTGCCTCAAAGGAAACGTGCGCACCCCTCTGATAATTTCGACCTTTGTTTGAGCGTACGGCTGTCAATTGAAAATCAAACAAAAAAAGCATGTGGCCTTCAATAAAAGCTGTGCGGCGCTTAAGGATTTTTGGCAAACAAAAAAATGTGTGCACAAAAAACGGCAGATGGCTAGAAGAGAGTTTCTACGGCTCTTGGGTGTGCGTGAGTTCCTCTTGATCTTGTGCCTGCAAAAGAAACAAGGAAGATTAGCTTGAGATGGAATAACATTGCTGGTTGTTGTCTATTCTTGATCCTTGCTCCCTCTACAATTATTTGTTTCAGCCTCCTCTCTCCTATTAATTTTGCAGCCGCCGCCTCTTTGATTCGAGAGAGAGTTTTTCTCAATTAACATAAGGGCCTTATATAAGGATTGCTGGCTAACCTAGTTTGATAGGGTTTTTACAACAATGTCATCTAAGTCCTTTGCTGGGCCAGCCAAAAAAAATTAGCAATCGCCACTTATTTGATTTCCTCAGCCAATCCAATTGAATTTCCAAAGCCCTTTTTGTTTTGAATTGCTCAGCCAAGTTCACATGAATGCACTTAAAAATCTTTGGTACGTGAATGACACACTAATGGATGCATGCACTTATATGAATTAATTAGTGCACCTATAAATAACTTTTGTCATTGCCATTCTGAAGATGCATGCACTTATATGAATTAATTAGTGCACTTATAAATAACTTTTGTCACCATCCACCTTAATTATGTGTTGCTCACCACCAATTAATGTGGCCTTGAATTTGATACTTTGGTGTGTGAGTTTGATCTCAGATGTGTTCAAGTCACTTCATGAACTCGACTTCGCCATTCCTGAAACACACTTAGCATACACATTAAATAGTTCGCACACATTTGTCATCATCAAACTAAAGTTCCTAGATCGTTGCGTCCAACAGGGTTTGCGGTAGTTTCGAGGGTGGAGGAGAGGTGCACGACCATGGCGCTTGGGGGGCGTTTGACAGTTTGAAGGGGATGGTGATGTGTTTGGGGCTAAGATGGCCGGAGGTAGAAGCTAGCAAGGGGAGAGGGAGGTGCGCTGCCGTGGGGCTGCCGGAGGTGGCCAGCCAGGTGGGGGAAACATCAGTCCGTGAGCAAGGGTAGGGGTGTGCGACAATGATAGTTGGAGGGAGAGGAGAAGTGTGGCGGTTTGAGGAAGGGAGGAGGAGATCGGATCCATGGGGAGAGAAGCGCTGCTCGTGGGGGTCTTGTTGGGTGACACAGGGTGCACCGACGGCAGCCCTGGCCATGGTGGCCGGCGATCTAAGAGGAGCAGCGGCCATGGGGGTTCGACGGTGTTTTGGAGAGGATGGGGAGGCCTAGGCGGCGCTGGGGATGGCCAGAAAATAGGTGTTCACCGGAGCAAGGAGTCGGGAGGGCGGAGCTAAAGCCCCGGGTCTGAGGGGGAGGCCATGGTTGATGGCGGCTACTATGTGCTAGGGCTGGGCTGCGTGGATGTTTAGAGATGGGAGGGTTTTGCTATATTGATTTGAGAAGGTGTATAGTTAAGGGAAAGTGGGAGAGAGAATGTGAGAAGGAGGTGGTGCAATTTGTTTAATAGGGGGTGGTGGATAGCTAGGGAAGAAGACATGTGAAACGTGGGATACCCTATTGTTTAAGTTGATTTTTAATTAGGGGTTTGAAATTAAGGTTAGCTAGGTTAAACATAAGTTGAAAGTGATTAGAGTAATTGGCCAACTAAGCGGTGTCCGAAAAATATAATAAAAATATAGGGACGACCGTATCGACGAGAGAATCGAGGCTATGATGATCGGTCACTCGCTAAGGAAGAGAAAAATGGAACTAAAAATAGAAAGGTCTAACGACGAAGGTGGAAGCTACAACACCTCTTCAAACAAAGTTATTTTGTGGGAGAACGACCCGTCAAGTGACGTTCCAAAATAATTCCAAAAATAAATACTCTTCAAGAGGGTCACAATGACATATCGCATCATAGGTTTCGAATACAAGAAGAGATCAAATTAATTACGCTTACGAGCAAAAGTACGCGCAAGAAAAACGTGCGATCGAAAAGCGACCGTGACATCCTACCCACCTTAGAATAAAGTCCGTCCTCGGACTTTCTAACTGTAAATATATCTAGTAGCTCTAGTAACTACCCTAATTATATCACATTATAATTCAAACCAGATATAGTCACTACAAGTGCTTATATATGCACTAGATAGTCAAACATTAATACTACAAGCATGTACACAAATGCACTCCATATACTTATACATATCATAGACAGTCAAATTCATACACGTACTTCAATCATTCATATAGTCGCATACATCCTTATATAACTATTACTCACTTATCACATAACCAAGGTACACATACTTACACGAAAAAATTCACACTAGCAAATACAATCATAGCACTCACATATAGATAACTACCTATGAACAACACAACATGGATACACTACTCTCTATATCTCCTAGTGTACATCCAATACCAACATATCAACACAAGTAATCACACCACACCATATTAAATCATGTTACTATATCTAAGATATATTCACCACTACTATAATTTCACAATTATATAGTCATTCAAATGCACGCAAATATTTCACCATATATTCACATCAAATACGGTCCTATAACTATATTCAAGGCACGCCACACATAACATAGTCACCAATACCTATAACCAAGCACATACTTACCCGTGCATGGTGCACACCCACACACGCTAACATACCATTCACCCACGCCACGTATACCACTATATACTCAGCACATCTACACGCTTAATTTAGCTAGCACATATACATTCACACAGGTAAGTCCTTAGTGAATAACTATACCACAAGACCAACACTTATAACTATATAATGGTATAGCCACCCACAATCACGTGCGTAACACAACCAGATACAACTAATCTTATAACTATATATACATCATCCATTGCCATATTCACAGTAATATACGTAACCCACAGACATATGTAACAATATACTTAGATTATACCCACTCAAGCTTGAGTGAGACTCAAAACTCACATCAGAATACTCTATATACATAACCCGGTGTCTATACACATACCAATATCACTCCAATATGTATACACCTACCAACATAACCACATACATTCTATAGTATCAATCACTATATTTAGTCAAGTAAACACCACATAATGCAATCACTTTTCACCCTATAATAATATTACAAATATCAGCACACATATAATTATAATACACTCTTTAATACATGCATTCATCGTATAGTAACATACATCTAATATATACACATAGCAATTTACCTATAATTAGTATACTAACACATATACTTATCCATACATAGTTAAGACATACAATAATCGTGTCTACCTCATGGTATACACGCACACGCACAACATCCCGTAAAGGTAAGCAATACCAGACAAAATTATAGTCCTATTACCATGCGTATATCACACATATTCATATAGTACTCACATATCTACTCAAGGCTAAGCACATTCATATTCACGTACGAGCACACGCTCACACATGCTAACATATAGATCATATGTAGGCATGCAAATTTAACTATAAGTACCCTATTATCATTACACTTAACATGCACATGACTTACTAGTATATTATTTCAAGCATTTACAAGTATCTTCAAATTACATACACTACTAGTATATACTCCAATACAAATTCCAATATATATACAGACATTCCTATAGTGGTATAGCTATCCACACACATATAACTAATATCATCCATACAACTTCACAAATATAACATGAATAACACTGAGTATACATACATAACACAAGATACAATCATTAATATTCTGAGGGTAGCACACTCATACAGGTCCACACACTCTACCTATATACATGCACCACGACGACATCACAAAAACCAAGGTGCCCACTACTAAACTAGATTTGACACATGAAACGACAAGCACTAATGTCTAAAAATAGCGGAAACCGAAACCAAAATGTAACAAGGAAAAGATCAGAAAGTACGAGTTCAGATAGGGCGAGGATAAGGAGACAGCTTGGTTAGGTGAATCAGGGATATACTTGGGAATGTTTAGGTAGAGGAAAGGAAGATGTAATAATACCCTTATAGGATAAAGAAAAACAGTGTGTAAATGACATAAGTTAAGATACGAAAAGTATAAAAACTGTCATACTTCAAAAGTTGGAGTTCCCTTTTGCATAGAAAAATATTTGGAGGTCGATAAAATGAGTTGTTCGAAACAAGTTTGAGTCGCATATACATAATAAGAGAAAAGCGATTTATTGGCTTATTGAGAAATCATTATAAGAAAGAAGTAAAACATTTACACGAACATTAAAGACATAGGTTAGAAAATATTATACGACAGTAATTTGATAATTTCGGCAAAAGTTTCGAAATTCAAAGAATGAAATTAGGTCACCTGAAGTGTAGGAATTTAAGCTCATGCTAAATGTTTTCAAAGTCTTTAAACTGGGGAGAAATTTAAAATAAATAATATTGAAAATACTTTTAGAGAACCCAGGATTTGCCAAAAGAAACGGATTTATACAAAGATTTATGAAGTACGAGTACGACGAACCTAGAACTGATATATAAAAAATAATTGAAGTTTTATTTAGCTTGGAAAAATATTCTAAAAGTATGTATGGTAAGCGGTTAAAATAAATTTCGTAGTTTAGAAAAAATGGTATATCGAATTATCAAAATAGTAATAAAGTTTTAAAACCGAAATGCGAAAAATATAGGTTATAAAATAGTTACGAGATAGTAATTAAAATTTACAACCAATAGACTTCAAAAATCTACGAAAGAATATTAATTCAATCGAAAAGTGAGGAATTTAAATATATAAGAAGAGGGTTTTAAAAAACAAAAATTAAACTGAGCGAAAACTTTTAATAAGGAAAATCAAAAATAACTTTGAAAGAATCAAGATTTGCAACGGAGAAGATTCGAAAGATTAACGATAATCGTTAGGAAGCGATCACGTGTATCGAGAGCAAAGAATATGATCACATGATGAATACGCCTAGGATACGATTCATGAAAAGCTACGATGGGATTCTACGGTCGATAACACAGAAGTGTATTGATCAGGAAAATGATAGAATCAGGTGTTCTAATTATCGGGTTGACTAACGGTCAAGAGAAACTTAACACTAAGACTCGCTAATAGACTAGACTGTAATAGAGGTCTCGGGGTGGGGTCCTAAGAGTAACAAGATTACGTTCTGCTGGGCCCGAAATTGGTGGACTCAACGAACGGCTAAAACAAAAGCTCTAGAAGTCTAATATGGTCAGGGCTGGGTGAGATACTGCTAAGGCAACCTAAGAAGAGTACAGCTTAATCTTGACAAAGGCATCTGACTATCAAACCTGGACATCTGTCTACGTCTTCCTACCATCTAAACAGGGTAAACCTTCAGGTTAAACTCAATTTATGACTTAAATGTCTCGAATAATTTAATGGATGTTGTTATCATTATTGTTGTTCCAATATTTCGCAGATGCAAAGAGGACCTGCATGGGCCACCAACAAAACCTGTCACGCCCCACTTCCCAGGTATGGAAGGTGAAACGTGAGGAGGTCCGCTCAGACGTGGAGCTGTGAAGCTACAGTCTAATAAGCATCTGTAAAAAACAAATAGTAGGTCCTTGCATTGCGAGGAAACAACAAAAATAATAATAAGGCAAACATAAAAGAAACATCCACTAACAATATCCAGAAATTATTCCAACATCACAGAAAGTCACAAAAGTACAAGTCTGAATAAAAAGGCCTAAAGCATGGCCGAAACAACAACTAAGAGAGTTAGGTACTACGCACCGAACCTAACTGCAACTACTAAAAAGGTAACAACAACTAAAAGAGAATCACCAGCTGGGACTAAGGGTAGGACCGGAATCCTCGAACTGAAATTCGGCAACCGGTCGTCCTCTGCAACTAAATCAGGCTCAAAACCTGACATGTGGAACCCAAAGAGAAAAGGGCACATGTCAGCAAAAGTCTCCCAAAAGAAAACGGAGGACTTTTGTGCAAGGATACAAATAATAGAAAGGCGACTAGCAGTTCTAATATAATGAAATGACATGACATTAAAGAATGCAACAATTTATAATGACCTGATGAACATGCATGCACGTTGTAGCAGAAGCTATGTAAAACATTATTTCACGAGTCACGAACATTATCATTTCACATTGTGCACATGGTTTACGCCTTTTGGCTAAAGTGGCTGTACGGGCACCTTCCATGCTCAAGTGATCGCTTAACCCTACCCCTCCACGTGTATCGAGCGTTGGTCTCCCAACAATACTTGCTCGCTTCTGGATCACGAGCCAGGAAGTGTTTTTCAATATGGCATATGGTTGTGTCCGCAAAAGTAGGTGCCTAGCCTCAATAGTAACAATAGTTGTAGAGTGTGCTACGCAATTACGATGAAACGTTTGATGCATGACATGACATGGCAATGAGCAGTTAAAGTGCGTACCGTTAATTAAAATTAAACATGACATGGCAGCATGAATGAAAGAATGTAAAAAGTGTCGGATCTAGCTTTGCTGTCAAGCTTGATCAAGTAAGGTGTCGGATCTAGTTTCGATGTCAAACTAGATCAAATATGGTCGTCTAGGCGACTATCATTTCACCGCCTAGTCTCCTTTACGCAATTTTACAAAATGGCCTAGAACATGGCCTAAACAATTACTGGCAAGTATCACTTGCCTGAAATACATGCTGGAATCACAAATCTCAAAGTCCAATCACAGATTCACAAAGTCCAGAGCTCCCATGCTCAGTCCAATAATCAGCCTACAGTCACGTATTATTAAGTTGGATTAGTGAGTTACAAAGCAGTAAAAATATGTTTTTTTAATCTTGAATTAACATGCGATGGTTGGGGTTCCTATGGTTAGAAATATACCCTCACACGACGCGAGAGCTACTCTGACGTCTGGAAGCGACGTCAGGGGTTGAATTAAAAGCGGGCAAGCGAGCGACCTACGGTCAACGGTGATCCAATGATCACGGCAACGAGCTATGGCCAACGAATGGTGATGGCGACACCTAACGGCAAGTTGGTGCCAAATCAGCGAGCGAGAGGCCCAACTAGCGATCGGGAATCCAAAACAGCGACTGTGAAGCCGTGGGGGCTGTTTTGACGTCACGACGTCGCGAGGAGAGCGTCTAGCCCTTGGACAGCGAGGGGAGACGACGGGGATGCGACTAAACGTCGCACAAAGGAGAGGGGCTGTCACGCCCCGCTTCCCAAAAATATGGAGGCGAAGCGTGAGAGGGTCCGCTTAGACTTGAAGCTACAAAGCTGCAAGTCCGATAAGCGTCAATCAAATTTAAAACTGCAGGTCCTTGCAACGCGAGCGAAACAAGATAATAATAATGAAATGAGACAAAAGAATAATCTCAGAATATCCATAAATATAATTCCAACATTGCAGAAAAGCCACCAGGCTAAAAGAAAAAGAGACTAAAGGCCCAAACATGGCCAACAAAAGTACAAAGTACAAAACAACGGTGCTACGCACCAACAACTACCAAAAGGCCTAAAGCAAAATAAAGCTCAACAAAGACTCAAAGAATGGTCACCGGTGTCCACTAAAATCCTCCTGTGCAATCATGGACTCAGACTCAGCGTCAGCAAAACATCACGTACTCAGCAACGGTCTCTGGCTCAGGGTCTAACATGTAACACCCAAAAGAGCAACGGGCACATGTCAGCAAGTCTGGAAGACTTGTGCAAGTGAAACTGAAAGTACAAGTAAGAGCAACCTAGCAGTTCTAGCATGATGCAATGACATGGCAGTTAAAGTATGAGTGCAGCAGGTAAAGTAAAGTAAAGTAAAGTACGAGCATGGCATGGCATTCACAAGACAAGTACAAGACAAGAAAAGTAAGCACCTCGTGCACAGAGATTCCGTCTTTTGGCTAGAGGGCTGATCATGCCACTCCTAAGCTCAAGTGAACGTTTATCCCTACCCCTCCACGTGTGTCGAGCCAGGGCCTTACCCCTGAACGGGAATGCTCGCTTCTGGAACACGAGCCAGGAAGTGTTTTGCCTTGCTGGTCTAGGGGTGCACCTAGCCAGTCAAGGGAGTACAAGTACAAGTATTGTAGCGTGTGCTACCAATGCGACATTCAATGCATGGATGACATGACATGACAAGTAGTAAGGCGTACAGGTAAGGAAAGTAAACGTGACAGTTTAGTATGCATGAACAACAAGTTTAAAGGTTGGATCTAGCTTCGTTGTCAAGCTAGATCAATTAGGTGACGGATCTAGTTTCGTTGTCAAACTAGATCAAGTAGGCGTCTAGCCAGCTATCATTTCACTGACTAGTCTCTTTTACGCTAAAAACAAGGAAGTGGCCTAAAAACATGGCCCTACACAAGAGTTGGCAAGTTTCACTTGCCTGCAAGTGACGTCTGAGCACACCGTCCAATGAGTCCAAAAATTCACAATTATCCTACGTGCACAAGTCCACCGGCCTAAAGTCCATATTATTAATCTTCATTAGTGAATTTAAAACATTTAAAATACTTTAAAAAATACCGATTTTAGTCTTGATTAGCATGCATTGGGTTGGGGGTCCTAAGGGTGCAAAACGTTACCGCAACACGACGCGAAAGCTACACCGGCGTCGGGTAGCGACGCCGGGGGTTGGAATAATAGAACGCGCTCCAAGTCCTGATTCCAATATAGTTTCCTCGCTGGAAAGTTCAGAGCATCAACCCGGGCGACGATTCCAGATTCCAAAGCTCGCACGTGCGACGACGTCGTACGCGGCAAGTCGTCGAAGAGAACACACCTAGGTGGGGCCCACAGCAGTCCTAGGGGCCTTTGGGGGACCCACAATAACTCTGGAGAACTTGGGGGGCCCACGGAGGCAAGTGGTGCGACGGATGCGGGGTAGCGACGCTTGCTCTCGGTCGTACACAGCCAAATGCGGGGGCTGCCATCGGTCGCTGCGGGGGAACGGGCTTGGTGCAGCGCTTGGGTCGGTCGTAGCCTTGGTTCTCTCGGTCGCTGCGGGGAGGGCCATCGGTCAGACACTGGGGAACAGAAGTTGCAATGTCGCAACGTTGCAACGATGCGGAGAGCGGTCGGTGCGGGCGAACGGCTCGGTCAAATGCGGAGCGGAGCGGGCGAACGGTGCCGGGGTCGGTGCGGTGCGGAGATGCGGGGATGTCGAGCGGGTCTCTCGGTCTGACCGAGAGATCCTATCGGTCGAAGCGGGGAACGGAGCGGCTGCAGCAGCGGGGTGCAGGCAGGGCTTGGTGCGGGCGGAAGCATCGGTCGGAGCGGGGAAAACGGCCTCGTTTCTTCGGTCGTGCGGTGGCTGAACGTCGCAACGTTGCGACGAATCGTCGCAACGTCCAATTTGGGTTTTGGAAGAGGCTAGGGTTAATTTCTTGAGAAAATAGGTCTTCCTAGAGGTTGCTTATATAGTGTAGATGGGTTGACTTGGTCTAGGGCTAATCCTAATGTGATTAGGAGTTTAAAAATATTTAAAATTTAAATCTAAACTTCTCCAACTCACCCAAGGATTTGACTTGGTCCAAATGAGCTGGAAATTGGCTCAAAAATTCTTTAAAACGTTTAAAACTCAAATAAATTTTATTTGGCCGAAAATAATTTATAAATTAATTATTAAAAATAATATAAAACTTGTTAAAAATGTAAAAGTGGTCAAATGAACTCCAAAAATTATAAAATAAATATCGTGGTGATCGTGGCGACAAATGTGAGCTAACTAAGAAGACAGATCTTGATTTCGACGTCGGACGACGAGACTAAAAATAGAAACGTCTCCCGTCAAGAGTGAGAATCGTCACATCTCATCGAGTAAGTTTAAATTGTGGACATACGACTCGAGAAGTGTCGTTCCAAGATAGTGCCACTATTTAATACTCTCAGAGACGTTCGCAACGGCATATCACACAAAAGTGTTCGCAACGAACAAAGTCTAGAACAAACACGTGCACGGCCAAAAGCACGTGCACGAAAAACGTACAACGAAAAGTGGTCGTTACAGGGGCTGATGGGCGCCGGAGGGTGGCGCCCAGACGGCCGGCGATAGCTTGTTTGGAGATGGGTTTGTGGCAGTTTCGAGGGTGGAGGAGAGGTGCACGACCTTGGGCGCTTGGGGGTCGTTTGACAGTTTGAAGGGGATGGTGATGTGTTTGGGGCTAGGATGGCCGGCGGTAGGATCTAACAAGGGGAGAGGGAGGTGCACTGCCATGGGGCTGCAGGAGGTGGCCGACCAGGTGGGGGGAAAAGCAGGCCATGAGCAAGGGTAGGGGTGTGCGGTAATGACAGTTGGAGGGAAAGGAGAAGTGTGGCAGTTTGAGGATGGGATGTGGATATCAGATCCATGGGGAGAGGAACGCCACTCGTGGGGGTCTTGCTGGGCAACGCAGGGTGCACCGGTGGCGGCCCTGGCCATGGTGGCCGGCGATCTAAGAGGAGTAGCGGCCATGGGGGCTCGACGGTGTTTTGGAGAGGATGGGGTGGCCTAGGTGGCGCTGGGGATGGCCGGAAAATAGGTGTTCACCGGAGCAAGGAGTCGGGAGGGCGGAGCTAAAGCCGCAGGTCGGATGGGGAGGCCATGGGTGATGGTGGCTGCTATGTGCTAGGGCTGGGTTGCGTGGATGTTTAGAGATGGGAGGGTTTTGCTATATAGATTTGAGAAGGGGTATAGTTAAGGGAAAGTGGGAGAGAGAATGTGAGAGGGAGGTGGTGCAATTTGTTTAATAGGGGGTGGTGGATAGCTAGGGAAGAAGACATGTGAAACGTGGGATACCCTATTGTTTAAGTTGATTTTTAATTAGGGGTTTGAAATTAAGGTTAGCTAGGTTAAACATAAGTTGAAAGTGATTAGAGTAATTGGCCAACTAAGCGGTGTCCGAAAAATATAATAAAAATATAGGGAAGACCGTATCGACGAGAGAATCGAGGCTACGATGATCGGCCACTCGCTAGGGAAGAGAAAAATTGAACTAAAAATTGAAAGGTCTAACGACGAAGGTGGAAGCTACGCCACATCTTCAAACAAAGTTATTTTGTGGGAGAACGACCCGTCAAATGACATTCTAAAATAATTCCACAAATTAATACTCTTCAAGAGGGTCACAACGGCATATCACATCATAGGGTTCGGATACAAGAAGAGATCAAATTAATTACGCGTATGAACAAAAGTACGCACACGAAAAACGTACGATCGAAAAGCAACCGTGACAATGAGTTATCCAGGGATTCGGTAGGATCGACTGAAATACTCCCCTAAATCCCTAATTCAACCTAGGGATCCGGATCTATGTCTCCCCCCTAGGATCTTAGGGCTAACCCATCAACCCTAGAAAGATCTACACACTCATGACAATAATAGCGAAACAAATATCATTTTTATAGAAATTGGTAGAATAAAGATCAAAAACTTACAACGATAGATGCAGAAAATAGACGAGAAATAGATCCAACAAAAATCCAGATTCCAATACGCAATCGCAACAGAGAACCAAAATTAACAATCCAAAAGTTTCGATCCAAAACGTATTCAGAAATTTAATCTAAAGACTTACAATCATTCCCCTAAGCTGCGCTCTCAAAAAGTATTCAAAACTCTCAAATGAATCGCCTCCCGAATCGACGTCCAGCTCCTAGCCTTCACTCCTCAGATCGTACGACAATCGCTCAAAAAATATTTCCAAAAATGTCCTCAGCATCGCCGACCGAGTAGGCTGCTTGGTCGAGCAATGCGTTGCTCGGTCAGTTGCTCGGACCGAGCAGCTGTGCTGCTCGACCGAGCTTGACAGGGAGTTGAAAATCTCCAAAATCCTCACTTTGCCTACACGGGCCGAGTCAGCTCAGCTCGGTCTGGCTGACTCGGTCGCTGAATAGTTTCTCGGGCCGTGCACTGGATTGATTCAACTTTTGGGACGAAGGGCTGCTCGACCGAGCAGATGCACTACTCGGTCCGAGCGATCCCCGTATCTGCTTCCTCTTCTCATTTGTATCTGCTCGGTCTGAGCATCTGTACTGCTCAACCGAGCAGCCTGTGAAATCTTCTCCTGAGGCTGCTGAGCTGATCTCTCCTCCTGCTCTCTCTCCTCCACTCCTCCCGAGGATCCCAAAACATGGCAAACTCCTGTGGGGCTTCACCAATGAGCTCACGAGCGTGTCGGATGTGTCCATACCCAGGTGGGGTCCTAAATCGCTCCAAAATCCTTGAAAACTCATAAAACACTACAAAACTCGAATATAACGTCAGAACCGCGATATCGTAGTAAAATATGGGATTTGGATGCGAAAATGGCATGGAATGCAATGAAATGATGATATGAAAATGGTAGAAAATATGGACACATCAAAATCCCCCAAGCTTACATCTTACTCGTCCTCGAGGAAGACGAATACTAGGTACGTCGGGAGGAAAACAAAAGAAAATAAAAAATAAAAAAAGGATGAGGGGAGAATGGAAGTGAATGAAGGGTGCTAAGGATGCTCGGTCAGATCTCAAGCCTAAGTTGTACATCACGATGCTCTGAATAATAACAATACATGCTAATGGCAATTTCTAGTTTTACAGATCATACGTCTAGCATGTAGTACATGCAAAAGATAGGGATCTACTGAAATAATGCCATCAATTCATATCAATCTCATGCAATCCATATAGTCTAGTATAGAAAAGTTGACTATGCACTTTTCAATCACAGATACACAAGGAGCATATATAAATCACACAACATGCAATAGTGAATAGAAAAAATCATGTCATCCAGGTATTCATTTCAATTCATGAAAAATCTTCAAAAACTAAAGAATTTCGTAAAGTTTAGGTATTATTAAATCTCCTCGTTATGCACCATCTCCACTCTAATGTCATGCTCACTCATGTGATCAGTTGGTTTACCCCCCCAAGATTTGCCTGAGGCGTCGCATCTATGAATATGATATGAAATTTTTCGTTTTCTTCCTAGTATAAGTGATAGCTTCTAATGAAAGGATACAAAGCAATTTTTATTCATTATCTTTCTCTCTTTTTTTGTTTTCTTCTTCATATATGAATATATACACTTTTTTCTTTTTTTCTTTTTTTCTTTCTTTTTTTCATTTAGAAGCTATACTTTTCTTTTTGGGTTTGGAAAGTGAGATGCGGTAAAGATAGCTGTGGGGGTGTAACCAACTGATATGTAGAGAAATATATAGGTATGTGGAGAAGAAAAATAGTATATCTCTCGGTTCACTCATAAGAGGTGCACAACGGTTTGACAAAATAATACCCTAACTAAACTCATAAATAGCATGGATATTTTCATTCCTTTGAAGAATACTGAAAAGGCATGCAGTAATAAGCACAATAACAGCAGGCATGCGAACAGAAGTGAATGAGATAAAAACAGATGCTCCAAGTGTTCTAGTGATACGTGAACCTAGGTGCATTACCCAACATAGTGCATACTAGATACTAATTCATACATTTGATCTTCAATTCATTTCAAGCTTTAAATTAGATAGATCAGCAAAAGAAATGCACGCATATAGATAGTAAAACTGAAATTTACCCTAATAGCATGTCAACAGATAGCAAGCATCACGAATAACTACTAAGGCTACGAGAAATATCATCATGCGGGCCATCCTTAGCATAACAAGAGAAAAAGGCGAAGAAAATAGGAAAATTAAGAAAAAGAGATGCATGCATGGTAAAAAGCAGAAAATATAATGCGGAATGAGAAAAAATAAAAATACGTGGAAAAGTGGCGAAAAAGTAAATAAAAACAGAAATAAGGAAGAAAATGTAAAAAGAAAAATGAAAAAAATAAAGTGATAGCGCTCATCCCCTAAGTTAAACCTAGCAGTGTCCTCACTGCTAAAAAAATGCTAGTAGGCTGGAGATGATGCTAAATAGGGTGGGGTGGGTGTGGGAAAATAAAATAAAAAATGTGCAGAAAGAAAGAAAAACATGACATGATGCAATGCTGAATGATATTTGATGCATGTGTGGGGTCCTCCCCCAAGCTATATAAGTGCAGGGCCCCGAACAGACAGATGTGCTCAATAAAAAGTGAGTGAGGCAGAAATTGGTAAGGACGACATCAAGAAGAGGCACCACCCTCTGGGGGTGGTGATGGTCCCTCTGCTGTGGACCAGGCAGTATGGGGGGATCTGGCTAGAACTCGTGAGGTGGGTCAGTTCGCCAGTGACGAACGAGGCTCTGAAGAAAAGGTAGGTCACGCTCGACCGACTGTTGAGTCATGGCGCCACCATAACCTATAATAGGAGCATGGCAGTGAACTGGTCGCCTTGGTTAGCGTCACGGAATGTAACCTCGTATTCTGCATCGCCGATGTAAAGAGGTTCAGGGGGAGCGGGGCGGTGGGTGGCACAGGGGAATTGGTGGATGATTTGCCAACAGTGTTGGTTTGAGTGGGCGAGCGTGTACGACGCGTACATCGAGTAGGCCTAGGGTTTGATGTGCTGGTGTTGATGGGTCTAGCACGGCATGGAGGCATTGTGCAAGCGGAAGAAAATAGTGTGGTAGTGTGTAAAGCAAATAGGGGAACGAATTTACCGACTAGAATGAGATGACATTGCGTTTTGTGTCGTGATTGCCGCTGATCGGGAGTATCCCCCAAGCGGTTTATAGAAGTGTCTTGTGACATTAGCAAGTCGTACTAGAATGAGATGGCGTTGCATTTGGTGTCGTGATTGCCGCTGATCCGAAGTATCCCTCAAGCTGTTTATAGAAGTGTCTTCTGACATTGGCAAATCGTACCTGAAATAGGGATATGAAGAACGTGAGTATATTTAAACATAAATAAGTGAATTTTAGGCGTGAGGTTGCCCGGCCGAGTAGTTATAATGCTCGGTCCGAGATGGAATGCTCGGTGGGGATTTATGAACGCGGAGAGAGAGATGGGGGGTGCTCGGTTGGAAATTAGGCGTGAGGTGGGCGGCTGTGTGGAAAGAAGAAGGGGGAGAGAGTTCTGAAGGGGGGAGAGAGAGAGAGAACGGGTTTGGGGGGTGGCGACGACCATGAGGGGACGGTCGGGGTCGAGCGAAGGGGGTGGCTCGGGGTGATTATGGTACGGTGTTAAAGGGCAAGGGCGGGTCTGGTTTAAATGAGCAGCTCGAAACCGACCGAAAGAATACGGCCCGATATCAACTAGAGATATGATTGCTCGGTCGAGCAAGTTGCGAGATGAATGGGGATAAAATTTCAAGAATACTCCCTTTAGCCTTCTCAATCGAGCAGGACGATGCTCGGTCGGGCAGGGGACTGCTCTGGCCGCTGCTATCGCTTGGACCGTGTAGATAGAACGTCGTTTTTTTCCACATTTCCAAAAGCCCGTCATACTGGACCGAGCAGTAGGTTGCTCGATCGAGTCGCCTACTGCTCAGGCCAAGCCAATACCACTCGGACCGTGTAGGCAGAGTGATGATTTTTCCATATTTCCAAAAGCCTGTGCAATCCGATCGAGCAGCAGAGTGCTCGATCGAGTCTATGCCAACTCAGACCGAGCTGTCGATGCTTGCTCGGAACGAGCCGCTGACGATTTTCCTCACATTTCCTGTTTCTGCACTGCTCGACCGAGCAGAGTGGCTGCTCGGTCGAGTCATCTGTCTTCTTTCTGCTTCTTTTTCCTTTGGCTTTTCTCTCCAAATCTGTTGTTCTCCTCCATCTTCCCTCCGATCGAAACATCGATCTGCGTGTCCCCTCTCATATCCAACCTGTACAGAGGAAAAAATTCATCAAATTTTTGCGGTGTTATAATTTCATGTCTAAAATATGAAATAAAAATAAGAGATTGATAAAGAAAATCCAAAATCTAAGAAATTGGGTTGCCTCCCAATAAGCGCTCGTTTTTAGTCATGAGATCGACTCCCTTTGATTAATCAATTGTCGTTTGGGGCACGTGGAAGACACACATCGTTCTTTCCGACGGTGCAATTCGGCTGCTCTTGGTATCTGCCTACTTCAAGACTCTCCCCTGAGTAGACTATGGTCTCCGGTTCTTCACGATTTGGAGAATGATGTAGAAATTCCTCATCCAATACTCGGATGTATGCAGCGACCGCTTTGTGGTAGGTTAGGTCGCCGTCATCGTCTATTCCTGTTTTCATTGGGTCCTTCATGGCCCCCTCAGAAGTGAAATCTTCAACAGCTTCATCTTCCAGAAGCTCCAAATAGCTGGCCCTTTCCTCATGAGCAGCTCTCTCATCGGCTTCTGCAGCCGGAACTCATGATATTCACCACATTCAGAGAGAGAGAGTCCCTTCCCGGGCATCAATCAATACACCGGCCGTCGCCATGAAGGGGCGGCCGAGTATAAGCTGGGAGATACCTCCCTCGGGCATGTCCATGATAACAAAATCGACAGGAACACATAACCTAGGGGGTATCTGAAGAATGACATCAGTGGCTATATGTAACGATTGCTTTTCATGTATCTGGATTTAATATAATATAATATATGTTTGGGTGGATTTTCTCCTCTTGTGTGGTTTTTGTCTCCGTAGCTTTCATTTTCGATCGATTCGTCGTATTTTCTCGCTTCTTCCTTAGGATCGTCGATTTCGAAGTATGTCATTCGTGACGGACTTCATAACGGTCGTAGCTAACTATTATATCAAGCCTAGGAGTCTTAGGAATCGATCCTGGGGCCCCGCGCTCCGTATCGGTACTTTTGGTGCTTATTAGCCGGTATAAGAAGGGGCACCGACCGACTAGATGACGATCCAGTCGGTCGGCAATCCTTCTTCGACCGACTAGTTGGCTTTCTAAATCATTCAGGATTTACTGTTTATCGTTAGTCGGTCTAAGAACGTTGGTTGACCGACTAGGTTGCAAACTAGTCGGTCGGCAATGCTTCTTTAACCGACTAACACATCATCTAAATTTTAGTATCAGTACTGTTCATTCTTAGTCGTTCTAGGTTCATCCCTCGACCGACTAGTTGCTAAACTAGTCGGTTAAGTTTTGTACTCAGACCGACTAATTCTTGGTTCTACTGTACAGTTAAGTTACTGTTTACTCTTAGTCGGTCTAAGAACGTTCATCGACCGACTAGATGATAAACTAGTCGGTCAGTATTTGTTCATGGACCGACTAACTCTAAAATCCTATTTTCGTTCAGAAGTTACTGTTTACACTTAGTCGGTCTGCGTTGGTCGACCGACCGACTAGTTGCCAAACTAGTCGGTCAGTGGTTGCTCTTTGACCGACTAACCTGTGTTAAAACCCTAATTTCTGGGCAGCCGCCAGCCCAACCTATTTAAACCCAACCCAAACGTTTTCATCTTCCCCAATATGACCCAAAACCCTAAAATCTTCCCCATTGAGCCCCCATCTTCCTCCAAGCTCCAATCCTTCATTCCAATCCCTAAATCCATCATCCAAACCATCCATTCACTCCATCTACCTCTCATCTTCCCCAAAATCTCACCAAAACCCATCAAAATCCACAAATCCCCCAAAACCCTAGTTTCCCCAAACTTCTCCAATCTTTTCCAGATCTGGTCCTAGGGTTCCCCGGAGTGTTTCTTCCGCCTCCTCTCGGTAAGAAATCGATTCCCCGTTGTTTTCATAACCCATTTATATTTTTATGAGACCCTAATATAATTTCATGTTGTATGTTGATTGTTCCCCCAAAACAGCGATTTCCCCGTAGATTGGCATCCGTGTGACGAAGTGGTCGTCATCCCCGGTGCTAGGCAAGTGAAACTTGCCACTTAGGGTTTAGGCCATGTTTTAGGCCAATGGCTTGTTGTCGGCGTAAAAGAGGCTAGGCGACGAAATGATACTCGCCTAGGCGCAAATTGGGGAACTAGCTTGACAACGAAGCTAGTTCCGACATATAGCATGTTGCACAATTACCCTGTCATGTTTACTTTCCATTAACGGTACGCAAATTACATGTCATGTCATTGCATTCCTTGTTGATCCCGTGATTGCGTAGCATCGCTACAATACTTGTGTTCCTGGCTCGTGACCAGAAGCGAGCATAATGAGTTGCTAACCCCAACGCTCGATATATTGAATTTGAACTGAGAATGCGAGCTCATGTGCGGGGCAACCCCAGGCTCACTAGCTGAGCTCATTGTGCGGGGACCCTGGCTCCATTACGTGTGGGATGGGGTGAGGGTTAAGCGGCCAGGCAACTGGGGGTCTGTTTGATCAACAACTGCAGTTGTAAGGCGTAAACTCTTTGGGGTGGGGTAGTGTTTAGTGCCGATCGGTCTGAAATGTTGTACCATTCAGCGAAGGGCGTAAACATCTACAAAACAACGTGAAACGTGAAATGTGATTTGTGTTTAGTGCCGATCGGTCTGAATGTTGTACCATTCAGCGAAGGGCATAAACACCTACAAAACAATGTTAATTGATTGAGAATGTTAGTAGCTTAGCTACTCTTGTCTTGTCCCGATAATTGATCTCTCGTACAAATTGTCTTGCCATGTTTTGATTGTGCACTCATGTTATAACTGCCATGTCATGCATACCATAACTGCTAGGTTGCTAGTGCCTTACTTTCAGTTTCCTTGCTCAAGTCTTTTTGACTTGCTGACATGTGCCCCTTTACTCTTTTGGGTGACACATGTTAGATCCTGAGCCTGAGTACCTTGTTGTGGACGAGTTGTTTGCTGACGCCGAGCCCGAGCTTGTGTTTGACGGGGAGTACGTGGACACTGGGGACCAGTCCTAGTGTCTTCGTTGTGTTTTACTTTTGTTAGACAGTTGTTTTGTTATCGGTGCGTAGCACCCATACTCTGTTATGTCGTTACTTTTGTTGGCCTTGTTCTGGGCCTTTAGACTCTTTTCCTTTAGCCTGGTGGCTTTTCTGGATGTTGAACTTATTTTCATGTTGGACAAATTATGAGATGTGAGATTCCATTTCCGTCACTCCTTTTATTATTATTGTTGTTCTCTTGTGGTTACAGGGACCTGCTCATGTATTATTGACGCTTATCGAGTTTGGGGCTTCACAGCTCCACTCTCGTGCGGACCTTTTCACGTCTCGCCTCCATTTTAGGGAAGCGGGTCGTGACAGGTTTTGTTGGTTGCCCATGCAGGTCCTTCTGTAACTGCGATGTTTGGAATAGCGATAATAATATTAGAATGTCCAATAAACTAAGTTCGACGTCCGAGTCATAAACTATGAGTCTAATCTGATTTGTTTTCCGTGTCACTAGATGGCAGGAAGACGTTTCACCCGTGGTGGGGGTAGTGGCGCGATCCCTCATGATGAGGAGCCTGAGCGGGAACCCACCAGCGGTGAGATGATGCGGATGATGCTTCAGATGATGCAAGTGCAGCAGGGCGTGCTTCTGCAAGTCCAGAATGCTCCACTTGCTCGAGCTGCCCGAGCTCTTCCGGATGTTCCTCGCTCTGAGTCAGGAGCGAAGCAATTTCGGGAGCAGGGTCCCGCGTATTTTGATGGTTCTGAGGGTCCTCTGGCTGCCGATGAGTGGATTCAGAACATCGAGGACAATCTGAAGATGGCCAAGTTCACCCCGGCTGGATGGGTTGATTTGGCGAAGAGGCAACTCAAGGATAATGCTCGGAATTGGTGGGATGCGGAAGAGAAGATGTTGGTGGAGCCGATAGCTTGGGCTACCTTCAAGGCCAGATTTGAGGGTGAGTTCTTCCCGAAGGCTGCCAGGGAGGAGATGCTGCAGCGTTTTATCGATTTGAAGCAAGGGAACTCGTCGGTGGACATGTATCACCAAGAGTTCATGAGGCTGAGTCGGTTTGCACCGAAGATGGTGCAGGATGCTGAGGAGAGAGCTCAGAGGTTCCTGCAGTTGCTTGCTTCGGAGCTCCAGAGTTTTGTGACCTCTTCTGACCGGGAATCTTATCAGAAGGTTCTGGTCGCTGCCAAGAGGCAGGAGCTGCTCGTGAATCAGAGGAGAGGGTCTGTTGTTGGTGCTGGGAAGAGGCCTGTGGAACAGGCGAGAGCTGTGGTTAGACCTGGATTCAGGCCTAATCAGTCTGCTCAGTTTAAGAGGCCAGGAGGGCCTATTCTGAAGACTTGCCATTTCTGCGGCAAGCCTGGCCACATTAAGGATCAGTGTCAGAAGTTTTTGGGCCAGTGTCTGGTTTGTGGTGATGCTTCCCATATCGCGAAGGATTGTCGGCATGCGGGTCAGCTGCGGAGGGCACCTGTTGCAGCTCAGCCGTTGCAGCAGCGAGCGTCTGTTCCTGTTGGACGTGGAGCAGCTCTTGTTCCGTAGAGGCAGGCTTTTCAGCAGGCTGCTCCGCCGAGGAGGCAGGCTTTTCTGATGACCGCTGCGGAGAGCGAGGCTGTGGATGAGGTTATCGCAGGTAATCCTCACTCTAGCTGTTACTTTCCTAGCTGGTTTTGATTGCTAGATTGTGTTGTTTGCTTGAACATGGTTGTTTGCTAGACTAGGGTTTGATTGTTAATTGTTTGTTAGGTGTGGTTTTGGTTTGCACATTTCCTGCACGAGTCCTCTTTGACTCTGGTGCATCGATGTGCATTATTTCTCGGAGCTTCGTGGAGAGGCATTCCTTGTCGACGTCCCCTCTACCCAAGAGTTGGAATATCGTTACAGGGAATGGTGTGGTCTCGGTGCATCGTGGTTGCAATTCTTGCCCGTTGGTGGTCTGTGGACATGAGCTTTTCGCTGATTTCATTGTCCACGACATCATCAACTATGATGCAGTTCTTGGGATGGACTGGCTTGCGAGCTTCTATGCTACGATCGACTGTCGGAGGAAGAAGGTGGTGTTCGAGATTCCCGGACATCCAGTATTTGAGTTCAGTCGTGGTAGCAGTTCGCTTGGTCCTGTCAGATTTCGGGCCAGGCCAGTGGAGGCTGTGGCTATGCAGATGGAGCTGGAGTGGCCAGCTGTGGTGCGTGATTTTGGCGACGTCTTCCCCGAGGAGATGTCTGGATTGCCGCCTGATCGAGCTTTGGAGTTTTCTATTGATCTTATCCCAGGTGCGCAGCCGATTTCGAAGGCGCCGTATCGTATGGCACCAGCAGAGTTGGAGGAGTTGCGGAAGCAGTTGGATGAGCTTTTGCAGAAGGGTTATATTAATCCTAGCGTGTCTCCGTGGGGAGCACCGGTGTTGCTGGTGAAGAAGAAGGATGGTTTGCGTCGCATGTGCGTGGACTATCGGGAGTTGAATGCGGTGACCATTAAGAATAAATACCCGTTGCCTCGCATGGATGATATTTTTGATCAGCTTGGAGGTTCAAGGGTGTTTTCTAAATTGGATTTGAGGAGTGGTTACCATCAGTTGAAGGTGAAGAAGGGAGATGTTCCGAAGACAGCGTTCAGGACGAAGTATGGACACTATGAGTTTGTGGTTATGCCTTTCGGTGTAACTAACGCGCCCGCAGTTTTCATGAATCTGATGAACCTGATTTTCTACGACTTTTTGGATAAGTTTGTCGTTATCTTTATTGACGACATTCTGATCTATTCGAAGTCGGAGGAAGAGCATGCCTCGAACTTAAGGACGGTGTTGGAGATTTTGAGGAAGCATCGTTTGTATGCTAAGTTTTCGAAGTGCGAGTTTTGGCTGGATCGAGTTGCTTTTCTTGGGCATGTGGTGACTGGAGATGGTATTTCAGTGGATCCCGAGAAGATTAGGGCCATCAGGGAGTGGCCGGTTCCGTCGTCTGCGTCTGAGATTCGGAGTTTCCTTGGACTTGCTGGTTATTATCGGCGATTCATTAAGGACTTTTCCCGTATTGCTGAGCCGATGACCAGGTTGACGCGGAAGGATGTTGCTTTTGTTTGGTCGGGTGATTGCGAGGGTGCTTTTGGTATTCTGAAGGAGAGGTTGACGACTGCCCCTATTTTGGTTGTGCTTGATCGCAGCGGTGGATTTGAGATCTTCTGCGATGCTTCTGGCAAGGGTCTCGGTTGTGTGTTGCATCAGCACGGACATGTTGTGGCGTATGCGTCTCGTCAGCTTAAGGTTCATGAGAAGAATTACCCGACGCATGATTTGGAGTTGGCTGCCGTTGTGTTTGCTCTCAAGATTTGGAGGCACTTCCTGCTGAGTGAGAAAGTGAAGATTTTCACCGATCACAAAAGCTTGAAGTATATTTTCACTCAGAAGGAGCTCAACATACGACAGCGTCGATGGTTGGATCTTATGGCGGATTATGATATTGATTTGTAGTTTCACCCTGGCAAGGTGAATGTGGTTCCGGATGCTTTGAGTAGGCTCCCAGCGGTGATGATTTTGACCTCGCAGTGGAGATTGCAGCAAGATTTTTGCGAGTCTGGAGTTGAGATTGTTCTTCCTGGAGAGGCTTCGTCGTTGATGTACATGCAGGTACAGTCGACGATCGTGGATCGGATTAAGGCTGGCCAGGCTGAGGATCCGAAGCTGGTGAAGATTCGGGAGCAGGTGGAAGCCGGTCTGCAGACTGACTTTTTGATTCATGAGGATGGCTCGCTGAGGTTCGGAGCCAGGTTGTGTGTGCCGGCTGGGGATATCAGAGAGGAGTTGATGGTGGAGGCACACAGTACGCCGTATTCTGTGCATCCTGGTGGCACCAAGATGTATCAGGATCTTCGTCTGAATTATTGGTGGCATGGTATGAAGAGGAGCGTGGCTCGGAGTGTAGCCAAGTGCTTGGTTTGCCAGCAAGTGAAGGCGGAGCATCAGCGTACGGCCGGGTTGCTACAACCGCTTCTGATTCCGGAGTGGAAGTGGCAACACATCACTATGGATTTCGTGACTGGACTACCTCGGAGTCCGAAGCAGAATGACGCGATTTGGGTGATCGTAGATCGATTGACCAAATCTGCGCACTTTATTCCGTTCCGAGTGGGACAGTCCACTGAGGCGCTAGCGAGGAGATATATGGAGGTAAAATTCTTTTACTCTCCGTTTTTATTTCCTTTTCCTAGTTTGGATAGTGATGTAACGTGAATCGTGCAGGAGGTTGTGCGACTTCATGGAATCCCCGTGAGTATCGTGTCTGACAGAGACACGAGGTTCACATCTCAGTTCTGGTAGAGTTTGCAGAAGAGCTTGGGTACGCGTCTGAGTTTCAGCACGGCGTACCATCCGCAGACGGATGGCCAGTCCGAGAGGACGATTCAGATTTTGGAAGACATGCTGAGGGCGTGCATGTTGGATTTCAAGGGTTCGTGGGAGGACCATCTGCATTTGGTGGAGTTCTCTTACAACAACAGCTTCCAGGCGAGTATTGGCATGGCGCCTTTCGCCGCTCTTTATGGGAGGAAATGTCGATCGCCATTGAGTTGGGATGACGTTGGTGATCGGGAGTTGTTGGGACCTGAGATGATCGTGGAGGCCGTGGATATCGTCAGGAATATTCGGGAGAGGTTGAGAATTGCTCAGGACCATTTTAAGCATTGGGCGGATGCTAAACGTCGTCCTTTGGAGTTTCAGCCGGGCGACCATGTGTTCTTGAAGATTTCCCCGAATCGTGGTGTGATTCGTTTCGGGAAGCGTGGGAAGTTGAGCCCGTGATACATTGGACCATTTGACATTTTGGCGAGGGTTGGCGAGGTAGCTTATCGCTTGGCCATGCCGCCATCTTTGGAAGGAGTTCACAATGTTTTTCATGTGTCGCAGCTTCGTCGATACATTAGCGATCCGTCTCATGCGGTGGATTTTTCGGAGATTACCGTTCGCCCCGATATGACGTATGACCAGCATCCAGTGCAGATTCTGGACAGGCGTCAGAAATCGCTTCGGAACAAGATTGTCAATCTTGTGAGGGTGATGTGGCGACACGGTTCACCTTGAAGTCACCTTGAGATGCGAGAGCGTTTCCCACTTTTGTTTCCGGACTCGTGAGTATTTGGAAATTCCGAGAACGGAATTTTTCTTAAGTTGGGGAGGATGTAACGACTGCTTTTCATGTATCTGGATTTATTATAATATAATATATGTTTTGGTGGATTTTCTCCTCTTGTGTGGTTTTCGTCTCCGTAGCTTTCATTTTCGATCGATTCGTCGTATTTTCTCGCTTCTTCCTTAGGATCGTCGATTTCGAAGTATGTCATTCGTGACGGACTTCATAACGGTCGTATCTAACTATTAGATCAAGCCTAGGAGTCTTAGGAATCGATCCCGGGGCCCCGCGCTCCGTATCGGTACTTTTGGTGCTTATTAGCCGGTATAAGAAGGGGCACCGACCGACTAGATGACGATCCAGTCGGTCGGCAATCCTTCTTCGACCGACTAGTTGGCTTTCTAAATCATTCAGGAGTTACTGTTTATCGTTAGTCGGTCTAAGAACGTTGGTTGACCGACTAGGTTGCAAACTAGTCGGTCGGCAATGCTTCTTTAACCGACTAACACATCATCTAAATTTTAGTATCAGTACTGTTCATTCTTAGTCGGTCTAGGTTCATCCCTCGACCGACTAGTTGCTAAACTAGTCGGTTAAGTTTTGTACTCAGACCGACTAATTCTTGGTTCTACTGTACAGTCAAGTTACTGTTTACTCTTAGTCGGTCTAAGAATGTTCATCGACCGACTAGATGATAAACTAGTCGGTCAGTATTTGTTCATGGACCGACTAACTCTAAAATCCTATTTTCGTTCAGAAGTTACTGTTTACACTTAGTCGGTCTGCGTTGGTCGACCGACCGACTAGTTGCCAAACTAGTCGGTCAGTGGTTGCTCTTTGACCGACTAACCTGTGTTAAAACCCTAATTTCTGGGCAGCCGCCAGCCCAACCTATTTAAACCCAACCCAAACGTTTTCATCTTCCCCAACACGACCCAAAACCCTAAAATCTTCCCCATTGAGCCCCCATCTTCCTCCAAGCTCCAATCCTTCATTCCAAGCCCTAAATCCATCATCCAAACCATCCATTCACTCCATCTACCTCTCATCTTCCCCAAAATCTCACCAAAACCCATCAAAATCCACAAATCCCCCAAAACCCTAGTTTCCCCAAACTTCTCCAATCTTTTCCAGATCTGGTCCTAGGGTTCCCCGGAGTGTTTCTTCCGCCTCCTCTCGGTAAGAAATCGATTCCCCGTTGTTTTCATAACCCATTTATATTTTTATGAGACCCTAATATAATTTCATGTTGTATGTTGATTGTTCCCCCAAAACAGCGATTTCCCCGTAGATTGGCATCCGTGTGACGAAGTGGTCGTCATCCCCGGTGCTAGGCAAGTGAAACTTGCCACTTAGGGTTTAGGCCATGTTTTAGGCCAATGGCTTGTTGTAGGCGTAAAAGAGGCTAGGCGACGAAATGATACTCGCCTAGGCGCAAATTGGGGAACTAGCTTGACAACGAAGCTAGTTCCGACATATAGCATGTTGCACAATTACCCTGTCATGTTTACTTTCCATTAACGGTACGCAAATTACATGTCATGTCATTGCATTCCTTGTTGATCCCGTGATTGCGTAGCATCGCTACAATACTTGTGTTCCTGGCTCGTGACCAGAAGCGAGCATAATGAGTTGCTAACCCCAACGCTCGATATATTGAATTGTGAACTGAGAATGCGAGCTCATGTGCGGGGCAACCCCAGGCTTACTAGCTGAGCTCATTGTGCGGGGACCCTGGCTCCATTACGTGTGGGATGGGGTGAGGGTTAAGCGGCCAGGCAACTGGGGGTCTGTTTGATCAACAACTGCAGTTGTAAGGCGTAAACTCTTTGGGGTGGGGTAGTGTTTAGTGCCGATCGGTCTAAAATGTTGTACCATTCAGCGAAGGGCGTAAACATCTACAAAACAACGTGAAACGTGAAATGTGATTTGTGTTTAGTGCCGATCGGTCTGAATGTTGTACCATTCAGCGAAGGGCATAAACACCTACAAGACAATGTGAATTGATTGAGAATGTTAGTAGCTTAGCTACTCTTGTCTTGTCCCGATAATTGATCTCTCGTACAAATTGTCTTGCCATGTTTTGATTGTGCACTCATGTTATAACTGCCATGTCATGCATACCATAACTGCTAGGTTGCTAGTGCCTTACTTTCAGTTTCCTTACTCAAGTCTTTTAGACTTGCTGACATGTGCCCCTTTACTCTTTTGGGTGACACATGTTAGATCCTGAGCCTGAGTACCTTGTTGTGACGAGGTGTTTGCTGACGCCGAGCCCGAGCTTGTGTTTGACGGGGAGTACGTGGACACTGGGGACCAGTCCTAGTGTCTTCGTTGTGTTTTACTTTTGTTAGACAGTTGTTTTGTTATCGGTGCGTAGAACCCATACTCTGTTATGTCGTTGCTTTTGTTGGCCTTGTTCTGGGCCTTTAGACTCTTTTCCTTTAGCCTGGTGGCTTTTCTGGATGTTGAACTTATTTTCATGTTGGACAAATTATGAGATGTGAGATTCCATTTCCGTCACTCCTTTTATTATTATTGTTGTTCCGTTGTGGTTACAGGGACCTGCTCATGTATTATTGACGCTTATCGGGTTTGGGGCTTCACAGCTCCACTCTCGTGCGGACCTTTTCACGTCTCGCCTCCATTTTAGGGAAGCGGGTCGTGACACTATACCCACCGAGTAGGTGATTGAGTGTTCTGCAAGCTGGATGGACATATTCGTCTGTTCTAGTTCACTTCCAGTCTGTAATCTCTTGAAAATAGAGAGGGGCATCAGAATGATGCTAGCCCCCAGATCAATCAAAGCTCTGCTGATAGGCATCCCTCCAATGGAGCACGACATGGTGAAGCTCCCCGGATCTGGCAGCTTCCAGGGGAGATGATTTTTGATAACGGAGTGGATTCCTCCATGAGCTTAATTTCTTCAGGCTTTCTCTTCTCCGTGATTAGATCCTTCAAAAATTTGGCATAAATTGGGATCTCTGTGATGGCGTCCATGAACGAGATGTTCAACTGAATTCCCTTCAATAACTCCGTGAACTTGGAGTATTTCTTCTCCATCTTGGCCAGGGCTAGCCTCTATGGGTATGGATGGGGAGGTCGGGTAGCTTTACTCTTGGTAACATCAACAAGAGGTAGTGTTGTATTAGGCATGATGGGTGGTGTATCAGCCTTCTCTTCAATAATGATAGGTTCTTCAGCGGCCTCCTCTCTATCGCCGCCATCAGCGGCTTCTTCAACAATAACTTTCTCCTTATTCAACACCAGAAACATGACGGGGTTCGTCACCCGTCCACCACGTGTGGTAACAGAAACCACAGCATTAGCCTGGGCCCTCGGGTTTGTCTCCTGCTGTGAGGGCAATCTCCCCTGATTCTTCAAGAGCTGGAACATTTGACCCCTCAGTTCATCAAGTGAAGCATTTATGCTCTTAAATTGGGTCGAGGTGTCCTGATTAAAATGGGCCTGACCACTCATAAAGGTCACCATAGTGGCATCCAGATTTGACCGATGCGGGTTTTGCGCATAGCCTTGCTGCGGTGGCTGGTTGAATTGATAACCCGGCGGTCTGTAAGGCCCAGCTGGCCTAAATCTGTCCTGTTGCTGATTCTGCTGCTGCCCATGCTGCTGTTGAGGAGGGGGTGGGGGTCTCTGAAATTGTGGAGGTTGCAGCCCTCCACTTGGATTCCCATAAGAGAACCCCGGGTGATTCCTAGCAGCTGGATGCTGCCAGTGATTCCGTCCCTCTCCTTGGACGTATTACACAGATTTTGATAGTTTGGCACCATCATACTGTGCCTCACTAGGAATATAGTCCTGATCAGCATACTCCTCTGCAGGATGATAACCTGATGTGCTTGGTGATTCCGTGATGGAATCCTGGCAATGTTCAATCCTAGCCACTTGTTTGCATAGGGTCTTGGTGTGAGAGTCTAAGTGGCTAGCAACTTTAACCACAGGGGTCCGGGTCACGATGGTTCTTTCTTCGTTACATTGTTGATTGTTAGCTGCCATATGTTCCAACAAGTCTATAGCCTCTTCAGGAGACTTATCAAGTAAGGCGCCTTACGCCGCAGCATTTATGATCATCTTGGTTCTGGACTGGAGCCTGTTATAAAAGCTCTGCACCAAATCCCAGGGCTGGAGCCCGTAGTGATGACACTGATGTTGGAGGCCCTTGAACCTCTCCCATGCCTCATAAAGTAATTCCTGGGGGAGGTGCTTGAAGTTTGAGATCGCTCCCCTGATTCGCACCGTCTTCGAGGGTGGATAGAACTTATCCACGAAGGTAAGTGCCAGCTTCTCCCAGGTGGTGAAATGGTTGGGAGGACGGGCCCTGAGCCAGTACGAGGCTTTATCCCTCAAAGTGAACAGGAAGAGCTACAGCTTCACAACATCACCGCTCACGTCCTTGGCCTTGAACGTGTCACACTTCGCCAGGAAGGTGTCAATATGGTGGTTGAGATTTTCATGTGTGGTTGACTACGGAAGGACGCGCAAATGCACGCCTTCCACTCTCAAGCATAGGAGTGTCAATGCAATAAAAATAACCGGTGAGTACCGGGTCGGATCACATGGACAAGTCGTTCTATGTTCACAAAATTGATCGATAAAGAAAAATAAAGTGTGAAAACACCCACCTCGCTAACGGTAGATGAGTGGGAAAAGTGTATTGAAATCTAAAATTCTAACCTACGCACTAGGGGTGGAGAGCCGAATCGGCAAGCAACGAGGAGGACTCATGTGATATGTGTGTGAATGAGGCCGTGAGCGAAGGAATTCATCCCAAATATAACTCAGTTGATCTCCCGGCTAAGGAAGCTAAATCGGAAAATACGACATTTCATCGAACGTGTGGGGTGCAATAAGTAATGAACGAAACTCATATGAGTAATAATCAATTAAGCACATTAAAGAGGATCCGCTAGGATTATCCTCTTCTTGGATTTCCCCTTAGGGTTCCAATAAACAAAATAACTCAAGTTTCATCCACTAATTTAGAAAATAAAATTGTACTAGGGATACAATTCTCAACCCAACAACAATAATCAATCAACACAACCACACATGCAATCACACTACTCCATCATAGCAAATAAGATGAGATTTATAAACAAATTCATCCAATATTCAATACAAAAGAAAAATGCAAAAATTATACAATAAAAGAGGAAAGAGATCACCAATCTCTCAAGAAATGAGGCTTCCCTCTCACTTGGGCACCTCCTCCAAGCTTCTCCACCATCCAATGGCCTCCAAGCTCCACCCCTAGCCTTTGGGGAAGAAGAAACCCCTCCAAGCCCTTAAAAAAACTCAAAAACGCAAGAAAAACGAAGGACAGCCGAGAATCCCCCCAATTTTCGCATTCCAGGCCCCATAACAGCTTTGCGGGTCGGGTTTGGGCTCCCCGACCTGCCAAAACTGCTTTGCGCGTGCTCAGCGGGGTAAGTTGGGGCGGAGCGGGCCGGCCAGCTGGGCCGGCCCGCACGCGCTGGTTTTTTTAAAATTCTTTTTTTAACTGTTGCAGCGGCCCGCCCAAGAGCGGGCCGCTGACTTATTATTCTTTTAATTTTTTTTAAAATAAAGCTGCGGCCCGCTACACAATTAAGCAGCCCCTGGCGCCACGTGGCGCCGCCTGATTGCGCCATGTGGCGCCCCTTATAAAAATCCCTTTTCTGGCATTATTCCACCTTTTTCCTCCAAATAATCCACGAAAAATACCTAGAAATCTTAGAAAAATCCCAGAAAATTCTGGAAAATCCCCAAGACCCCCAGGAGTACCTGAAAATTAGGAGAATGAGAAATTAGTCCATTTGATTATGAAATTAATATAATGACTATTAAAACACAATATTGACTTCCAAACTCCATATAAAATAATCCATCGCTCAAATAATTCTCAAAAATTGACAATATGATCAAAATAATACCAGGAGCATATGAAAAATATCAGGAAGCCAATAGAGATGATAAAAACTGTATTTTGTGCAAAGAATGAGGATAAGCTCTAAGAATGATATGAAGTGAAAATATACCCAAAAATAGCAAGATTAAGTATAATTCTTAGCACAAAATGGGGGTAGCTAGGGGGTATAAATATACACTTTTCACTCCGAATCACACCCCCCAACTAGCTTTTTCTAGTCCCTATCAAAATATGCGATAAATTCGGATTAAAGTGAAAAACATACACCAAACTCAAGATATTCTCATGGCATCCCCAAATGATATTTTCAAATGATTTCAAAGCCAATATACCCAATGTATAAAAGTAGATAACAAATGAAACTCTCATCAATCCAATTCAAAGAAAAGTAAGGAAATAAGCACCGTATCACATTCGTTGGAAAATATCACGATGTCAAAGTTTCCAATTATCAAGGAAATGGACAAAACAAAAGAAATTCTTCTAAGTGGTGGGAGATGAGATTGCATCACTCATATTGCTTATTCTTTCATTTATTCATTCATTTTTATTTTATTTTCTTTTTCCTTCTTTTTTGTAAATTTTTTTTGGATGTTCATGTTTTGCATTCACGCGATAACGCTATGAAATGCAAACACCGCCCCCTTTGCATACACGCGATAACGCTATATAGGCAAAGGGATGGAATGATCACCTAAATCCCATCTTTGGCGTCCTCCCCAATGTTTCGTGGGGCACCGGCTACTCAATTTGATTAGGAAGAAACATTCACTTATATTAACTATATTTTTCATTCTCTGACATGAATTATCAACTCATCCACCCACTCCTTAAGATGAAAACAAAATGATCGCGTCCGAGTGTACACCCGAAAAACGACTTGTAGTTTTACCGCAAGCGCACGGTGTAGCGGCGAGCGGGTATCGAACTCAGGGAGGAACAAATGACTGTGTCTCTTCCCAATCACCTAGCTATCAAGAGAATCGAGAATATTTCTGGGTATAACATTCACAATCGTTCAAATATCAAGAGAAATATCAATTTTTTAAAATGTCTAGGGATATGGAATCTCCACTACGAACCGTCTCTCATCCTTGTGATCCATAAGTTTCATTGTAACTAAGCTTGAATATAGGTGAACTAGTCGTAACTTAATGTAGAACCAAGCTCACTCTCTCGTGCTATTGCCGGTCTATAGTAAACCTAGGATAGAGCCCACTCTCGTGCAAACCCTAGCCTAAGCCGCTGGCGTGAAGAATGACATCATTGTTCAATCGTATCCCGAGCCCACTCTCGTGCAAACTCGAGCTACGACCTAGGTTATAATAGTTCCTATCCATCCAATCTCTTGCAAACGGATATGGGTATAGAATCACAATTAAAAATCCTAGCTTTGGTCCAATTTCTTGCAAACCAAATCTAGGGAAATCCAATTGTCAATCTAAATCGAATATCTAGGCCTTCCTATCAATTGGGATCCAATCTCTTGCAAATCCCAATCGATATGAATTCCTAGCTATCCGTAATTAATCAATTACAACATAACCCTAATGAATTCTAGCAACAATTCTACAAATTCATCACAATTTAGAAATAGGGTCCGTCGGGTTCATCCCTATGCCCTAAGACGACGGCACTACTCACTAGACATCATGCAAATCTCAGAAAAATCAACACTAATCATGGCACAATTCATTGCAAAAGAGAAATAATGCATAAAAATTGAGTTTTTAATAGGAATAGACAAACCAATGTAGATGCCAATGATTTCCAGCTGAGAATTCACCAAAGAGTAGCCGTCAAAATCCTAAAAGAAAGTCTAAAACTTAATTGTTTAAAAGCTCTCTAAACTAGGGAAAAAACTGGGTTTAAATACCCTCTAAAATCGTACAAAAAATCGTTACCAAACTGCCCCTGTGCAGCCCAGAAATCGCAACCCTAGCAGCAGGCGGAGCGGTTCACTCCGCCGAGCGACCCTTGTCACTCGGCCGAGTGACAAACCCTGTGAAACAACCGTAACTTCGGATGTTCCAGGGTCTTTCTTCGAGGGATGGCTCGACCAAGTAGACTTATTCATTCGGCCGAGTAGCTATATCGTTCGGCCGAGTGGGGCTTCGTCAGGATCTTTGAAAATTCCAGTGTCTCTGGCCTTTCTCCGGACAATTTCCTTGTACCACTCGGACGAGTGAGATTTCTCACTCGGCCGAGCAGGCATTCTTAGTTCGGCCGAGTATACGATGAAAAACTATGTGTGCGTATCCGTTCTGGTCGGCTGAGTGGGACTCCTTGTTCGGCCGAGTGGCTGTTCTACTCGGTCGAGTGATGTGCTGAAATGCATGTTTCTCCTCGTCGCTCCTATTGATTTCCTCCTTCTTCCGCTCATCCTCCATCACTGACACTCCTAAGCGCTTACAAACCACTTGATCTCAAATTCACTCCAAATCTCTCCATATTTCCTGAAATACGACAAAAACAAGAAATAGTGAAAAGCATCGCAATATTGTCGAATAATCATGAAAAACGCGATATGGGCGATCAAAACGGCATGCAAACATGCAGAAAAAGGTGTAAAATATGGAGTGATCAAAATCCCCCAAGCTTACCTCTTACTCGTCCTCGAGGAAGATAAATAAAAGGCGAACCCGACGGGAAAAATAATAAAAAGAAAAAACGGAAGGGAAAGAAAATAAAGAAAGAAAGCAAAGAGAGAGGTGCTAGATCATTTTCTCAAGACGTGGGCCTTGCTTATTCATATAGCATACGACGAATATAAAACAATGCCAAAGATTTTTATTTCGATATAACAATCATATGGATGCATTCAAAATAGAAAACTCGAGAATAGCAAATTAGTATGAAATATGGAATCGTTCTAGAATTAACATCGTCTGAAGCATCTAAAGTGGTATACATAATCATAGACCACACACTTTTCAATTGAATGCTTTCTATTTGGAGTATAAGAGATATCACACATCATGGATCAATAAGAATAGAAAGGTATGGTTTTCATGAAGTGCATGCTAAGTATCAATTCCTGGATTTCGTAAAACTTTCAGTAATCTCACCGAGTATAGAAAATTACCTAGCATAGGTTGTCATGCACAGTCAAGTAGTCACTCTCTCTCACATCATTGGATCCTCTCCCCCAAGCTTATCTATAAGCATGGTGGCATAAGTAAATCAATAAGTACATTCCCCATTTTTGAAGCTCCAATAAAAATAAAAACAAAAGAGGGAAGAAAGAGAGAAATGGTGTGATATGGGATCATGTTTAAGCTTATTTTCCCTTTTCTTTTCTTTTTTTATATACATAATAGTATATATACATCTGAGATCCCAAATCAAAAGATAGAAAGATATTCACGTATTTTTTTCTTTTTGATTTTGGGGAATTGGAGCATGGAATTTAATAGCGGGGGAAATTGCCAATGATAGAATCGCTAAAGGGAGATTCACCAATGAATATAAGTGTAGAAATAATGCTCAAGATATGTGGAGAAAGAAATAAATTTAACACTCGATTCACTCTATAGGACGTGCACGACAACTTTCAGCAGAGTAATGTAATCTACTCAGTTTAATCTCAGAAAGTAAACTAGTCCAGTTATATCAACCTAACATACATCCATTCAACCTAAAAGTGAAGCGTACAATTATCATGCAATAAGAAGTGATATAAGAAAGGAAAGCAGTACTCCAGGTATAAGCAATCAATGCGTGAAACTTGGTGTGTTTTCTACGAAGAGTATACATATAAATTATCAGATTCAGCTAATAAAAGAATTTCATCCATATTCATACATGAAAGTGCAGGTCACTATCTCAAATGCATATCAAGACACAACATATGATATCTGAATAAAAAACTATGTCATGTCAAAGTAATATGCATATAGAGATAAGCTAGCACCACGTCATCATCATCACAGAAAATTCATCTCTAGCAAAAAGATGAAAGAAATGAGGATAAAAAGGAAATAAAAACTACTACTGTACAATGCAGCACACTCAAGAAATAGAAAAAACGTGATGCATGATAATAAAGGAAAAAGTGGGTGAAAATTGGGGTGAAAACGAAGAAATGTGAGAAAAAATAAAAATAAAAGGCGACAAAAAATGAAAAGTGTGAGAACTCACTCCACAAAGCTAAAGTTCACAGTGTCCTCAGTGTGCAAAGTGTGGCACACCGAGAGGCAAAAAGTGGGTGGGGTGGGTAAGTGTGCATGCATGATGAAAAAAAGGAAAATGATATGAGAATGCAGGTGATGCATGCAGAGATCAAAATAGTGCAGATATGAGTGTCCCTAAAAAGTACTCCCTCTCTCCCAAACAGATATATACAGATAGGATCATAAGGTGAACAAAACAGTGTGTGAATCAGCAGGCTCACAAAAAGTATCCAGTGTATCGACAGCAAAAATGTGGAAGGCATCCAGTGTGTGCCTAAGGGGGTGGGGGTGCACCAGCACCGTCCTGTAGCGGAGGTGGTGGCGGGCATGGTGGCTGCTGGGTGGGTGTAGGTGGCAGGGGCAGACGCGCAAGAATCTGATTCAGGCAAGCCTGAATACTAGGAAGTATGGCGACGCCGGTCTGGACTGCACTGACGGTGGCGGAGAGAGCCCAAAAGTCTCCTCTGAGTCCACTAACTGCCCCCTCAAGAGCACGAATGCTCTGAACTAGAGTGTCGGGGGGAGGTGAAGCAGAGGGTCGAACAGGTGAAAAACGGGGCTGTCTCACACGGTCGCCGTAAAGGATGGGTGCAGCTATGTGGTGGTGCTCGGGTGCTGTGCTCGCTAAGTGTCGCTCGGCCTCTGTGTGAGGCTGAGACGCAGGCAAGGTAGACGAGGAAGGAGCAGCAGCAGAAGCTGGAGTGGAAACAGACGACGAGGCGGGCAGAGAGGTCAGTGCCACAGAAGTGGGGACAGACGTCACGACGCTCTCAGAGAAAACAGCAGCAGTGGGGACAGACGGCTCAATGGCTGGGGTGGCCGTGAGCAAAAGTGAGGACAGGGCCGCCACTGCGACGGTAAAGGAGGTCTCGCCGCTCTCTAAAATGGTAGTGGGATGCTCAGGGCTAGCAGCGGAAATGGGATCGACAGAAATGGGCACAGAGGTGGTGTCGATGGTGGACGAGGACTCAGCAAAAGTGCTCCTGACACTAACAGAAGTGTGGAAAGAGGTGTTGGGAGGTGCAGACAGGTCAGGTGCAGGTTGAGGGATCACTGGGTCCTGGGTCAGGATCACGGGGTCGTGGGTCCTGAGCTACGACCTAGGCATATGTGTCGCGAGACGTGCCCACTACCCAAGTAAAAATGCGAAGTGCTATGTAATGAAACGAGTATACCTGAGCATGCCGCGAGTGCAAAATCTGATGTGTGTGAAGAACACCTCCTCCGCGCGGCTCGGAGTGCGTCCAAAAGCTCCCCCAAGCTCCCCCAAGCTAACCTGAAACGTAAACAATAAAATCAGCGAATGATAATCAATATTAATGGGGGAGGTAGGCGATAACAGATATATATATATATATATAGGAGTTGATTTGAGTTTGGGGTGCAATGGGCGTACAAAATGGGAGAAATGAGGAGAAAATCGAAATCTGGGGGAAATGAGGGTGACCAGCGGCGGGCTCAGGCGGCACTGGTGGCAAGCAACGGCGGGGCGACGTCGACCGGCGTGCGGTGGCAGGGCGAGGGGGTGTGCAATTCGGGCGAAGGTAGAAGAAGCGGCAGCGGGCTCAGGCGAAAATTGGGGGTTTTTTGTGTTTTGAAATTCGCGTAGCTGCAACACATATATATAGGAATGTTACGACTCGGCCGAGTGAAGAGTTCACTCGACCGAGTGGGACATGCGATAGAATTTCGAATTTATTTCCCACAAGTTATGACTCGGCTGAATGTCTTTTCCCACTCGACCGAATGGATAAGCTCCATTCGACCGAGTGGCATAGCCACTAGGCGATATTTAGAGTGTGCATGGTATCTGATTCACTCGGCTGAGTGACAAGTCACTCGACCGAGTGGCAAATTATACTGTAAATCGAAAAAAAATAAGAGATAGTTGGTCCGAACGATCTTCCCTGATCTGTACTCCACTCGGACGAATGGAGTCTGTGCTCGGCCGAGTGCCATATGTTACTCGGCCGAGTGGCATCCTGTTTTCTGCAACGGCTCTCTGTTTTCGCTCTATTATCTGTTTTTCGTCCTCCAGTCAATCCATGCCTTCTCCTGAGGCCTGAGCGCATTCCTGAAAGCGCTCTCCCTTGCCTTAGTCATCCCCCATATGAATTATTTCTCGTTCTACATCTCCTATCATTAAAAATAAAGACCGTTGTAACGATTTTTATAGACACTAGACTCTAAACACTAAGAAAAATCTAGAATAAAAATGAAAATCAACCAAAAATGATATGAAACTGTCGGGTTGCCTCCCGACAAGCGCTCGTTTAAGGTCATGAGCTCGACCCCTTATGATTTTCGTTTAGCGCGTGATGTTGGGCGCATGCGAGATACGCCCATCAAACTTGCCGGGAAGGCCACTTGGATTTGGTTGTTGATGCTCGTCGGCTTTCCTCGGTGTCCCCTCATAATGGGTAGGGTTGGGGGATAAGTCCCCCAAACTTGAGCTAGAACCAATCTTCTTCCTCACTGGTGACACCGATCTTCTATTCGGTGGAGCTTTCTTCGAATTGTTGGCCGTTGAGAGCTTGCAAAGCTCCCTTATCCTTGTGACATCGGCGTCATCTTTATCATCAGTAGTAGAGCTATCCGGAGGGTCCTCCAACTTTTCTTCAATGCTAGAAATTTGGCCTTCTTCAAGGCCATCATCATGGAGAGCGCCTATAGAATATGGAATGGCCTCGTCGATCACCTCATCAAAGAGGTCCACATAGTCCAACTCCTCTTGGTAGGGCATATGCTTCATGGCTTTGGGTATGTGGAGTTCAACCTCGATGTTCCCAACATTCAAGGAAAATGTACCTTCCCGCACGTCGACTATAACGTCGGCGGTGGCTAAGAACGGGCGTTCAAGTATAAGTGAAGTGTCGTTCTCATCCTTAATGTCCATAACGACAAAGTCGCAAGGCAAGCATATCCCTCCCGGAACTTGAAGCCGAATGTCCTCAGTGATCCCCACCGGCCTAGTAACCCGACCATCCGCTAGTTGTATTCTCATGTCGGTTGGCTTCAAGTTGGTCCCCATATTCAATTTCTGGAACATGCTAAGGGGCATTAGGCTCACACGTGTTCCCAAGTCAACTAAGGCCTTTTGCAATGGGACTCCTCCAAGTGTGCATGGGATGCGGAAGCTTCCGGGATCCTTGAACTTCGCGGGCTCCTTTTCCCTCCGGGTGAACCAAGTTCCTTGTTCGGCAAGCATTATTTTATCCTTCCTCGTCTTTCCCGATATTAAGTCCTTCAAGAACTTTGCATACGACGGGATCTCCACTATAGCATCCAAGAAAGGTATGTTGAGGCTTACTCCCTTCAAATATTCAAGGAACTTGGCAAGCCTCTTCTCTATTTTGGCTCTCGCCAACCGTTGTGGAAAGGGCACCGGCGGCATGTAGGTGTGCTCCTCATTAGGCTTCTTCATTTCAGAATTTCCAACTTCTTGCGGCTCTTTTGTGCTCTCCTCTTCAATAGCCGGCTCTTTGTCATTCAAAATCTCATCCATGGGCTCCTTGGTTTGGACCATGACGGGAGTGGTATCCTTCCCGCCCCTAGTTGTGACCACCACTACCTCATTTATGTGACCGGTATTGCTCCATGGATTGGGCTCCGGTTGAGCCGGCAATTGTTGAGTGTTTTTGTTTAGCAACGCAAGTTGGTCTCCAAGTTGCGTAACGACGGTATTTAACGAATCTTGTTGCGTCGTCAACCTAGCATTGATTTTTCTTTGCTCCACTATGAATTCCTCCACCCTAGCTTCATGATCTAATCGTGGTTGAGCTTGTGGTTGGTTGGGAGCTCTCCAACCTTGGTTATAACCGGGCGACCTATACTGTCCCGCTTGTTGCCTAGGCGGGTAGCTTTGTTGCGGTGGCCCCCTCGGTTGGTATTGAGGTTGTGGAGGTGGAGGCCTTGCTTGAGTTTGTTGCGGCGGCGGCGGGTTTAGAGCCCCTTCATTATTTGCATACGAAAATCCCGGATGGTTCCTTGCGGCCGGGTTGGCCCAATAACCGGAGTTCCCCGCAACATATTGCACTTGTTCCAAGGCTCCCTCTCCATGCTCTTCTCCTACGAACATGACTTGAGATTGGTCTTGCCAATCACTCATATTGCTCCCCATTGTAGGTGTGGAAGGAGCTCCATGCGGCTTGGTGATATACTTCTCCAATCTCTCTACTACCTTGTGGAGAGAGTCGAACTTATTGGAAAGCTCTGCTACGGCCTTGGCCTCATATATGCTCGTTGGCTTCAAGGAGGTAGAAGATTGCCCTCGCTCATCGCCCCATTGTTGATTATTAGAGGCCATCTCCTCTAATAGGGCCGTAGCTTCATTCGGTGTTTTTGGAAAGAATGGGTCCGTTGACGGTTGCATCTATGATTTGCTTAGTGCCCGGTTGGAGTCCATTATAAAAACTGTGAACGAGCTCCCATGCTTCTATGCTGTGATGGGGGCACTGATGCTGCAGATCCTTAAAATGCTCACATGCCTCGTATAGGGCCTCTTGCGGTCCTTGCTTAAAGGATATGAGTGCGCTTCTAATCTTCACTGTCTTGGATGGCAGATAGAATTTATCAACAAAAGCACTAGCCAACTCATCCCAAGTAGTGAATATCCCTTCCGCCTGCGTCCTCAACCAATATAGAGCCTTGTCCCTGAGGGTGAAGGGGAAGAGTCTCAAACGGATCGCATCAGCGGAAACACCCGGCATTTGAAAGGTGGCGCACTTGGACAAGAATAGCTAGATATGATAATGTGGATTCTCATGGGAGTTCCCATGGAATGGGTCTTGTTGCATTAAGAACACTAATCCCGTCTTGAGCTCAAAATTCTTATCCGCCGCCAACTCCGGCATAGCGATGGAAGAAGTAGTGGAGGAAGTCTTAGGCCGAAGCCTATCTCTGATGGATATAATCCTCGCCATACATGCCGCTAGTTCTTCCAGTGTCTCCGGGCGGTTCATACAATTATCCTCTATATTGAGTCTCTTCTCGGCTCTGATCCTCCTCTCAGTACATTCGATCTCCGGATCAAATATTATACCCTCTAGACCGCCGTCGATCTCGTGTACATGCAAAGAAAAATAGAGTTTCGATGGAATTGTTAGCACGATAGAGGAGTAAAATAAAAATTAATAAAACAAAAAGAAATAGCTAAGGAGAGAAAATAAAACACTTTCGCGTCCCCTGCAACGGCGCCAAAAACTTGATCGCGTCCGAGTGTACACCCGAAAAACGACTTGTAGTTTTACCGCAAGCGCACGGTGTAGCGACGAGCGGGTATCGAACTCAGGGAGGAACAAATGACGATGTCTCTTCCCAATCACCTAGCTATCAAGAGAATCGAGAATATTTCTGGGTATAACATTCACAATCGTTCAAATATCAAGAGAAATATCAATTTTTTAAAACGTCTAGTGATAGGAAATCCCCACTACGGACCGTCTCCCATCCTTGTGATCCATAAGTTTCATTATTGCTAATCTTGAATATAGGTGAACTAGTCGCAACTTAATGTAGAACCAAGCTCATGCTCTCTCGCTATTGCCGGTCTATAGAAAACCTAGGATAGAGCCCACTCTCGTGCAAACCCTAGCCTAAGCCGCTAGCGTGAAGAACGACATCATTGTTCAATCGTATCCCGAGCACACTCTCATGCAAACTCAAGCTACGACCTAGGTTATAATAGTTCCTATCCGTCCAATCTCTTGCAAACGGATATGGGTATAGAATCACAATTAAAAATCCTAGCTTTAGTCCAATTTCTTGCAAACCAAATCTAGGGAAATCCAATTGTCAATCTAAATCGAATATCTAGGCCTTCCTATCAATTGGGATCCAATCTCTTGCAAATACCAATCGATATGAATTCCTAGCTATCAATAATTAATCAATTACAACCTAACCCTAATTAATTCTAGCAACAATTTTACTAATTCACCACAATTTAGAAATAGGGTCCATAGGTGTCACGCCCCAATTCCCAAACTACGGAAGCGAAGCGTGACTAAAGCCCGATTAGGCCGGAGAAGTGAAGCTCGGACCCAATAAGCGTCTGTGTGGTACTCCAAGACGAAGGAACAGGTCCCTACAGGTTAGTACGAAACAACAAAAGTACTAAAAAGAAACATTCATTTTATTCCAAAATAACAATCCAGAAGTATTGAGAGTCTAACAAAAGCCTGACGCGGCTACAACAACTGAAAGGTAAACTACTGGTGCAAGCACCCAACCTAGACAGAAAATAAACGGTGCTACGCACCCAACTAAACTGCAGTGAGACCTCTAGATCAGCAACGTAAAGACCTCTAGCTCTGGTCCTCCTCGGGCACGTACTCTGGATCGATGTCCTCCAGCTCTACGTACTCTGGCAGGTCTGCCTCGTCAACATACTTTAGCTCATCACCTGACGTACATCACCCAAGAGAAAAGGAACTGTACGTCAGGTAAAGTCTACACAGAAAATGTTAGACTCTACTGCAAGTGTATTATAATTTAGAACAACGATTTACTGGTTGATTAACATGCTGGGGTTATAACATAGCTTTTAAAGAAAGTAAACAGAGCAGAAAAGTAAACACGTCAAGCAGTAGCCGTAGCGTGTGCTACGGACTACGGGACTAACCTAAACGGGTCCAGACAAGACGTGACAAGACAAGACAAGACGTGTGTCACTAAGGTTCACGCCTTTCGGTTAGAAGGCGGCCAGCACCTTCTCAACTGAGAGAACGCTCAACCTTGTGCATGGGAACAAGACAAGACACGTGTGACTCGAAGGGTTCACGCCTTACGGTTCGAGGGGGATCAGACCCTCTCCCCGTGCGCATGCTCAACCCTACCCCAACCCCAGTGCTCAAGACAAGACAAGTCCGTACAAGGGATCACTCACTCTAGCTTGGTGCATGCCCTATTGCCCGCAAGCTGTGTATCAGTACAAGGGATCACTCGGAGAGTGACCTATTGCCCGCAGGCTGTGTATCAGTACAAGGGATCACTCAGAGAGCGCCCTATTGCCAGCAGGCTGTGTATGACAAGACACGATGTGACAAGATAGGGATGGTTCTTCTAGGGGGTCCACACGCACGCACACACAAGATAACCCTAAGGTGTCAAAAGTTGTTGTTGAACTTAGACTTCGTCGTCAAGTCTATGCTATCTCGGGCGTCCGGGACGCTATCATTTCATGTCCGATTCTCTTTGTTCACAATTTAGTAATTCTAAGAGTCTAAGGCCTAAACACAACCGAAGGTACAAGTGAGTACACTTACCTGCGGTGGCGAGTGTGTCGTCTGTCCGGAGCGTCCCGTCCAAGAGTTGCGTCCGCGGTAGTCCGTCTGAAACAGAGTCACGGCGATGGTGTCAGGTCGCGTTTTTCAACAAATCCTATTAGGTGTTGTTTCTAAAATTGACGGGACTACCCTATCAGTCAAAAAGTCATGTTTTTATGTTTTGTTCAGTCTAGATCGACATCTACCCTATGTGCACAGAAAAATTGTCCGATTGTCGATCTTTCCTACGGTGGGCAGCGTTTTACAGATGCTGAAAGTAAATTTAGTTCAAGTTGTCCAATTTTAGTTTAGGGTTTGATTTTAACTATGGTGTGGGTTCTCTACGAGTTAGGGAGCCAACCACTCCGGTGTTTGACGTAGAACGGAAGTAGGGTCTGAACGGTGGGGTCTCCTCATCGTCTACGGCATCTCGACTTTGGGTAGCGTAACCAGAAACATTCTCGTAGCGAACTGGAGGTGAGGGCAGCAAGCAGGGACTGGACAGCGAGCGGGGAAGTAGAACTGTGGATGTTGGGCATTGTGAAGGTGTCTAACGGCGACGGGGAGAGCGGTCAGCGAATGGGAAACAAAAACAGCGAACGAAGGCTGCCGTCTTGCAAAGACAACCACGGCTGCAGTTGTAGATGGCACAGGGAAGTCCGGGGGTGGCTAGTGCGGTGGCGCAGCCATCGAAAGGATCGCAGCGGTTGTTTCAGGGTTGCGTGCTCAGCTGCGGAGAGGAGGAGGCCGCACGGGGTTCTCGGCTGCGCTGCGGAACAGATAGGGAGTTCTCCAGTGACCCAAGGCGACTGGGGGCTCCGGGGATCACCGGCGAGCTGTGCGGCGATCAGATACGGTGGCGGTGATCGGAAAATAGCACAGCTGTGGGCTGTGCTTGCTGCTGCGAGAGATGTCGTCGGTAGGGGCTTCAGTCGGTGATGGGGCGGTTGAGGGGAGCACCGGCGGTCGGGGGGTCGACGAGGGAGACGTGCGATGGCTTGCTGACGGCGGAGCGGCGGAAAAGCGCAGCAGCGGTTGCTGCTGATCGTGCGGCGGTGCGAGTGGGTCTCGAACGTGGAGCTCTTGGCTGGAGGCGGGGCCGTCGACGGGGTTGAGAGCGAGGGAGAGAGAGTGTAGCGAGAGAGGGTGGAGGAGAAGAACTCGGGGGGTTGTGTTTGGTGGCGGCGGATGCAAAAGAAAACCCTAGGTGTTAAACGTGGGTAGGGTTGCTTGGATTTTAAAAAGAATTCCCAATGCTATACACTTATAGAATTATAAGAATATTGTGGGAGAGAGATAGAAATAGAGGGAGTGGAATATGAGGAAAAGTGGGTGACAATAGAGGCTGCATTCTTATCACCTAGACACGTATGAACATATATAGGGCTTGGGTTTAATTTGAATTCCAAGTAGATTAAGGGTTAATTAAGAGAGGTAAATTGATTAGGGGATAACTTCTACTAGGGGCTTCAGAAAAATAATCCGAAAATATCGGGACGATCGTGGGGACGAGAAGTACGTGGCTACGGGGTCTGATCACGCGTGACGCCTACCAAAAATTAATGTAAAATCGAGAACTGGGTTTAAAGGCAAAAGACTAAAACGCCCCTTCCATTCAAAGCCATTTTGCGAGAAAACGAGTCGTGAAATGACGTTCCCAAAAATTACTATAAAATTCTACACTTCCATATGGTCACAACGGCATATCACGTCGCATATACCGAAACAAAGAAATAGTCAAATAAAATACGTGCACGAAAAGTACGTGCACGTAGAAAATCCATAAGATCGGAAAGCGACCGTTACATTCTACCCCACTAAAATAAAGATTCCATCCTCGGAATCAACAACACTAATCAACAAACCAAAAGGGAAAACGCTCTCTCATCTCCTCCTCGCGCTCCTAAGTGGACTCTACAGGTGATCCGTGATGCCACATCACTCTCACCAGGTCGACTACCTTATTCCTCAATTGCTTCTGTCGACGGTCCAAAATCTGCACAGGCTGCTGGTCATATGTCAGGTCCGGGCGGACTGTAATCTCAGAGAAATCAACCGTGTGCGACGGATCACTGACGTACCGACATAGCTGAGATACGTGGAATACGTCGTGAACTCCCTCCAAAGATGGTGGCAAAGCAAGGCGGTAGGCCACTGCTCCCACACGCTCCATCACATCGAATGGTCCAATATACCTCGGACTAAGCTTTCCCTTCTTCCCGAAACGAATGACTCCGCGGTTCGGAGAAATCTTCAGGAAGACATGATCTCCACGTTGAAATTCCAAATGTCTCCTCTTGGCATCTGCCCAATGCTTGAAGCGATCCTACGCGACTCTGAGCTTCTCCATGTTGTCTCTCATGACATCCAAAGCTTCCACTATCATCTCTGGACCCAACAGCTCCCGATCTCCGATGTCATCCCAACTCAGTGACGATCAATATTTTCTCCCATACAAGGCAGCAAACGGCGCCATGCCAATGCTCGCCTGGTAGCTGTTATTATACGAAAACTCCACCAAGTGAAGATGGTCCTCCCAAGATCCCTTCAAGTCGAGCGTACAAGCTCGCATCATATCCTCCAGAATCTGAATAGTCCTCTCAGTCAGGCCATCGGTCTACGGGTGGTACACCGTGCTGAAACTCAGACTCGTACCCAAATTCTCCTGCAAACTTTTCCAGAATTGAGATGTGAACCTCGAGTCTCTGTCAGACACGATGCTCACGGGGACTACATGTAAGCGTACAATCTCCTGCACGTACACGGTCCATATCGCAACTAACTCAAAGAGGAAATTAAAAGAGAAGTAAAAGAAATTTTACCTCTAGATATTTCCTCGCAAAGACTTCCATTGACTGGCCCACTCGGAAAGGGATGAAATGCGCAGACTTAGTCAATCGATCAACGATCACCCAGACTGCGTCGTTCTGCTTCGGGCTCCGAGGTAAACCAATCACGAAATCCATCGTGATATGCTGCCACTTCCACTCTGGGCTAGGAAGCGGTTGTAGCAATCCAGCCGTACGATGGTGCTCAGCCTTCACCTGTTGGCATATTAAACACTTGGTAACACTCCGTGCCACACTCCTCTTCATGCCAATCCACCAGTAATTCAGACGGAGGTCCTTATACACCTTGGTGCCTCCAAGATGTATAGAATATGGCGAGCTATGAGCCTCGCTCAACAGCTCCTTTCGAACATCACCTGCAGGTACGCAGAGTCTGCTGCTATACCTCAGCGAACCATCCTCATGTATCACGAACTCCGTTCGTAGTCCAGCTTCAACCTGCCTCCTGATCCTCTGCAGCTTCGAATCTCCTGCCTGTGCTGCCTTGATCCGATCCATGATCGTGGACTGAATCTGCAAATTCATGAATGAAAGAACCACACCAGGTCAGACGACCTCTAAATCCATCTCTCACAGCTCCTGTTGTATCCTCCAGTCGGCGGTACTACAGGTCTATCTCATAGTCTGCCATAAGCTCCAACCATCGTCTCTGACGCTAGTTGAGCTCTTCTACGTGAAGCGATACTTCAAGCTTTTGTGATCAATGGAAATCTTCACGCTCTCACTCAGCAAGAAGTGTCTCCAGATCTTCTGTGCAAGTATCACTGCCACCAACTCCAGATCGTGCGTCAGGTAATTATTCTCTTGAGTCCTTAACTGACGAGAAGTGTACGTGACCACGTGGCCATGCTGATGCAAGTCGCATCCTAGGCCCTTCCCTGATGCATCACAATATACCTCGAAGCCTCCGCTCCGATCCGGTATCGCCAAAACCGGTGCTGAAGTCAACCTCTCCTTCAAGATACTGAAGGCCTCCTCACAAGCTTCTGACCAATGAAACTCCACGTCTTCCCTCGTCAGCTTCGTCATCGGCCCTGCATTCCTCGAGAACTCGAACTTAAGATGGCCCGGAATCCTGAATACTGCCTTCTCACTGTGGCATTCAAACAGAGCGTGGAAGTCTCCCAATAATTTGATGTCAAGAACGACATCAAAAAGCGGTAGATCATGGACAATGAAATCTAATAGTTCATGTCCACTGACCACCAAGGGAATCGATCGACATCTTAGATTCACTGTCACCACTCCGTTCCCTGTGGCGATATCCCAACACGTTGGAAGTGTATGGGTGGGAAAAACTGTCTTGTTACAACCTCCGAGAGAAGATGCACGTGGATGCACTGGAGTCGAACAAGGCCAAGGCCAGGTGAGACGACACTAGAATGGTGCCTAAGGTATAAAAGAACTACAGCCAACCCACTACCCAACAATTAGCAAGGACAACACACATTTACAAATGAAACAATCTAACTGTAAAAGAAAAGACCAGATCTCAAAAGAATACACCTGATATAACACTATCCAAGTCTTCAGCCTCGCCGGCTGTCATGGTACGCCGGCCTCCGGAGTTGCATTACCTGCCGAATCATATGCTCCTGCGGGGCCAAGGGTGGTCCACAGACAGCAGCTTGTAACGGTCGGTTTCCGATCGTTCTTTCTTTGTGCACGTGCTCTTGATTGTGTACGTGTTTATTTTTGACTTTATTTGATTTTGAACATTACTATGTGATATGTCGTCGTGATCATCTCTGAGAGTATTAGATTGTGGAATGACTTTGGAACGACATATCTCCAGTCGTTCTTCCGTGATACAATCTTATTTGATGTGACGTCGCGACTTTCTGTTTTGACGCGAGACATTTCTATTTTTAGTTTCGTGTCTCGACGTCGAAATTTAGATCCATCTTCTCCACTCTCTTTCTTTCGTCGCCTCGAACACCCCAATATTTATTTTACAATTTTTGGACTTAATTTAACCTATTTTCCATTTTTTTGAAAGTTTTAAATAATTTTAAAACCTACTTTTATAAGAGTTTTAATTATGATAAAATTCTTATATTATAATAACGTATTAAAGAATTTTTTGACCAAATTTCAGAATTTTTGGCCGCACCCATCTTGCGTGAGGGAGAGGAGAGTAAATTTGTTTTAAATTAATTATCTTAATTAATTTAATTACGTTTTCTTAAACCCTAGACCTAACCCTAGCTCTAATCTATTTAAATAAACCCTCGGCTAGCTTATTTTCGCAGCCACACAAACCCTAGCCGTCAAAAACACCTCCCAACATTCGTTGCAATGTTGCGACAATCGCCCCAGTGCACGACCGACGGCTGCCCCCGCAATTCCCAGTGCACGACCGGCGCTCCGCTCCGCATCGCCGCTCGCAGCGCTCCACTGCAAGCCCCCCCGCTGTCGCCCGCTCCGACCGAGAGCATCGCTCGGTCAGACCGAGCGCCCGCTCCGCACAGCCTCTTCGCCCGCACCCCGCTTGGTTGCAGCCCCCGCCCAAGCGCCTGACCGGTGGATTCGCTCGCACCGACCGAGAGGCAGCCCCGCACCCGCGCTCTGATCCGCTTCGTTGCAAGTTGCAACGTTGCAACTTCGCCGCTTCGCTGCGACCGACGGGATCCATCGGTCTGACCGAGGGAATCCCTCGCACCGCACAAGGCCCCCGACCCCCGCAGCACTGCACGGCGCCGACGTAGTGTCTGACGGAGGGTTTCCTCCGCACCGACCGTGTCTGACCGACGGCCAAACGTCGCAACTTGGTTTCTCCCACACCAACTCCTGTGGTGGGCCCCCCAAGTTCTCCAGAGGTGTTGTGGGTCCCCCATTGACCCCTAGCACTGCTGTGGGCCCCACTTGGGTGTGCTACTTCACAGATTCTCCGTCTACGACGTTACAACACGTCGTAGGCCTTCGTCGCAAGTTTCAACTTTTGGGAAATCGTGCGAGGACCAGATCTGAAGCTGAGGAGTTCTCCGTTCAGACATGACTTCCATACTACGTCAAACTCCGGTTCAGGTTGGTTCCCCGAAACTCGTAGAAACCCCCACAATAGCTGACTGAACCCTAAACTAAAAATCGTCAACTTGAACTAAAATTTATTTTCTAGAACCAGTAAAACATTGAACAAATCTAGAAAATCGACGAATGGACTTTGTTGACTGTGCACATAGGATAGATGGTCGATTAGGCTGAAACATCGAAAAAGTGACTTTTGACGAATAGGATAGTCCCGATAACCTAGAAACGAACCCTAATAGGATTTGATGAAATTGAGACCTGACACCGTCGCCGTGGCGATATTTCAGACGGACTTCCGCAGACGAGACGCTTGGACGAGACGCTTCAAGAGGACGACACACTCGCCATCGCAGGCAAGTGTATCTCACTTGCACTTTTGGCCGTGCTTAGGCCGTAGTTGGTTAGAACTGATAACTGTGAACAAATAGAACCGGACGTGAAATGATAGCGTCCGGGACGACCCCCTGACGGCTCAGACTTGACGGCGAAGTCTGAGCCTGACAACAACAACTTTTGATATCGTAGGGCTATCATGTGTGTGCGTGTGTGTGGACACCCGAGAATAACCCTTCCCGTCTTGTCACGTCCCGTCCCATCTTGCACAGCCCACTGGAAAATAAGGCACTCTTCGAGTGATCCCTTGTACATATTCACAGCCCGCTGGGCAATAGGGGCACTCTTCGAGTGATCCCTTGTACAGATTCACAGCCTGCGGGCAATAGGGCACTCTCCAAGCTAGAGAGAGTGATCCCTTGTATGGATACACAGCATGCGGGCAATAGGGCACTCGCCAAGCTAGAGCGAGTGATCCCTTGTACTGTTTGTCTTGTCTTGTCTTCCTTGGTGTTTGGGGTTGGGTTGAGCATGCGCACGGCAAGAGGGTCTGATCCCCCTCGAACCGTAAGGCGTGAACCCTTGCGTGTCTCACTTGTCTTGTCTTGTCTTGTCCCGTCATGTCCCGACTTGTCATGACACCTGTAGGTTAGTCCGTAGTTGGTAGCACACGCTACGGCTACTACTTGTTGCGTTTTACTTTCCTGCTGCGTTACTTCTTTTTGTTACTCAGTTATAACCCCAGCATGCTAATCAACCAGTAAATCGTTGTCTAAAAAAATTTATACACTTGCAGTTTGGTTTAACTTTGTTTGTAGACCTTACCTGACGTACAGTTCCTTCTTTTGGTGCTGTACGTCAGGGGTTGAGCCAGAGTACGTCGACAAGGCGGACTTGCCAGCAGACGGAGAGCCGGAGGACGTTGATCCAGAGTACGATCCAGAGGAGGACCAGAGTTAGAGGCCTCTAGTTGCTGATCCAGAGTTATTTTCCAGTTTAGATTGGGTGCGTAGCACCTGTTGTTTTCTTGTCTAGGTTGGGTGCTTGCACCGGTAGTTTCGTTTTCTGCAGTTGTAGCCCTTCGGGCGTTTTTAGACTCTCAGTACTTTGGATGATTATGTTTGGAATAAAATGATATGATCTTTCCTTTCAGTACCTTTATTGTTTCGTACTAACTTGCAGGGACCTGTTTCCTTCGTTTTGGAATACCACATACGCCTATTGGGTATGGGCTCTCTGCCCCGGCCTAAGCGGGCCTTAGTCACGCTTCGCCTCCGTCCTTTTTGGGAAGCGGGGCGTGACAGGTTTTAGTGGTGGCCAATGCAGGTCCCATCCTTCTGCGAATACGAAACAATCAAAGTATTGAAATTCATTTTATTATCATCCAGTAATCGTACGAGTCTAAACTCTGTGTTTCTGTCAAAAGGATGGCAGGAAGATGCGTTGCCCGATCGGGGAACTTAGGCGATGGAGTTCCAGAGGACCAGGGCGGTGACTTCCGTCAGTTTCTGGGTGTGATGAGGGAGATGCTGGATGTTCAGCATCAGTTGGTTCAGCAGTCTCAGCGTGCTACTCAGGCTGCTCCAGTTGCACCACCACCACCTCCACCTGCCCCTCGAGCTGCTTCAGGAGTGAAGCAGTTCAATGAGCTCCAGCCGAGGACATTTTCAGGGAAGGAGGGACCCCTAGCTGCTGACGAGTGGATCCAGAGCACGGAGGAGAAGTTAGTTGCTGCGAAGATTCCTGACGATACCCGTGTGGAGATAACAAAGATGCAACTGATGGAGAATGCAAGGAACTGGTGACGCATCGAGGAGAGGTGTCTTGAGAAGCCAGTGGATTGGAAGACCTTCAGGTCTATGTTCAAGGATAAGTATTTCACCAAGTCTGCTAGGAGGGAGCTGCTGAGCAAATTCATAGACCTGAAGCAGGGAGATATGACTGTCGAGGAGTATGAAGTTGAGATTGAGATGCTGAGTCGTTTTTCCCCGTATATGGTGAGGAAGGAGGAGAAGCGAGCTGATCGCTTTCGTCAGGGACTGCGTCCGAAGATTCAGGCTTCTATGTCTTCAGCCAGTTTCACGACTATGAGGGAGGTGCTTGATGCTGCGAAGAATCATGAGCTCATAGCTCTTCTGCCTGACCCTCCAGCTGATAAAATGAAGCGTCCCATGGAGTAGTACCGGCCACCTGCTAGGCCGGTGATGAGGCCAGTTCAGACAGTACCATTCAAGAGGCCTGGAGCACCAGTTCAGATCCAGGGCAAGGGCCCATGCCACTTCTGCGGAAATCCTGGACATGTTCAGGTTACCTGCAGAAAGAAGATGGGACTATGCTTAGTTTATGGAGATGCCTCGCATGCTACGAGGGATGGTCCGAGAACTCGTCATGCTGTAGTTGGAGCGCCAGCCCCGCTGCAGATGAGAGCGCCTGCTCCAGTTCAGAGAGGACCTGCTTTTCGTGGACCACCCTTGGTGCCACAGAGGCATATATTTCAGCGAGCAGCGCAACCCCAGAGGCCGGCGTACACCTTGACTGCTGTTGAGACTGAGGAGCTGGATGGAGTTATTGCAGGTAACTCTTGATCCTAGTCTTTCATTTCATAGTTTAGAACTTATTATTAGTGTTGCTTGCTTGACTTGTTTGTTAGAGTAGCTTGGTTTGACCGTAGTTCTCTTATATCTTAGGCACCATTCTAGTGTCCTCTCACCCGTCCTTGGCTTTGTTCGACTCCGGTGCATCTATGTGCATCATATCCCGGAAGTTCGTAACAAAGCACTCCATTTCCACCCATACACTCCCTAAGTGTTGGGACATCACCACATGGAACGGAGTGGTGACAGTGAACTTGGTATGTCGATCGATTTCTTTGGTGGTCAGTGGACACGAGCTCTTCACAGATTTTATTGTCCACGATCTGCCACACTTCTATGTCGTTCTTGGAATCGTTTGGTTGGGAGATTTCCACGCCTCGATCGACTGTCACAGCAAGAGGGTGGTGTTCCGGATTCCAGGCCATCCGGAATTCATGTTCCGCAGCAGAGATGAGTCGCTTGGGCCCATCATATTTCGGGCCAAGCCGGAGGTACTGATTGTTGCAGCGATGCAGATGGAGATGGAGATCGAGCGACCAGCAGTCGTCAGAGACTTTGACGACATATTCCTAGAGGATATCTCAGGTTTGCCACCCGACAGAGCTTTAGAGTTTGGAATTGATCTTATGCCGGGAGCGCAACCGATATCGAAGGCGCCGTACCGTATGGCTCCCGCTGAGCTCGAGGAGCTACGGAAGCAGTTAGATGAATTGTTGCAGAAGGGTTTCATCCACCCTAGTGTGTCACTGTGGGGTGCACCAGTTTTGCTCGTGAAGAAGAAGGATGGGTCTCGCAGGATGTGCGTGGACTATCGAGGGCTGAATGCTGTCACTGTGAAGAATAAGTATCCACTGCCACGCATCGACGATATCTTTGATCAGCTTGGAGGTTCGAGAGTCTTCTCGAAGTTGGACTTGAGGATCGGATACCACCAGTTGAAGGTGAAGAAGGATGATGTTTCGAAGACAGCGTTCCGGACGAAGTATGGGCATTATAAATTCGTGGTCATGCCATTCGGTGTGACCAATGCTCCAGCTGTGTTCATGAATTTGATGAATTTGATTTTCTATGACTTTCTGGATAAGTTTGTCGTTATCTTCATTGACGACATTCTTATTTATTCGAAGTCTGAGGAGGAGCACAACTGTCACCTGTAACGACCACTTTTCGTCGTACGCTGTTTGTGCACGTGCTTTTGGCCGTGCACGTGTTTGCTTTAGACTTTATTTGTTTGTGAACACTTTTGTGTGATATGCCGTTGCGAACGTCTCTGAGAGTATTAAATGGTGGCACTATATTGGAACGACGTTCTCGAGTCGTTTTTCCACAATTTGATCTTACTCGATGAGATGTGACGATTCTCACTCTTGACGGGAGACGTTTCTATTTTTAGTTTCGTCTTCCGACGTCGAATCTGAGATCCGTCTTCTTAGTTAGCTCACATTCATCGCCACGATCACCACGATATTTATTTTATAATTTTTAGAGTTTATTTGACCACTTTTATAATTTTTACAAGTTTTATATTATTTTTAATAATTTATTTTTAAATTAAATTCGGCCAAAGAAAATTTATTTGAGTTTCAAACGTTTTAAAGAATTTTTGAGCCAATTTCCAGCTCATTTGGACCAGGTCAAATCCTAGATTGGGTTGGAGAAGTTTGAATTCAAATTTCAAATCTTTTTGAATTCTAATCCTATTAGATTTAGCCCTAGACCAAGTCAACCCACCTATACTATATAAGCAACCCCTAGCAAGTCCTATTTTCCAAAGAAATTAGCCCTAGCCTCTTCCAAACTCATTTTTGGACGTTGCGACGAATCGTCGCAACGTTGCGACGTTCAGCCCCGTACGACCGAGGAAACAGCCCTCGTTTCCCCGCCCTGACCGACGCCCGAGCCCGCACCAAGCGCCGTCCGCACCCGCTGCTGCCGCAAGCCCCGTCTTCCCGCTCCGACCGAGAGGAGCCCTCGGTCTGACCGAGGGCTTGGCCCGCATCCCCGCCTCCGCATCGACCCCGCACCGTGCTCGCTCGTCGCCCCCGCTCCGCTCCGTGCCTGACCGACCGCCCCGCCCGCTGTGACCGAGCGCCCGAGCGCTGCAGCGTTGCAACGCTGTCCCGCCCGCATCCTAGCGAACGACCGAGGAGCTCTATCGGTCTGACCGAAGGAAAACGTCGCACCCCCGCTGCTGCGACTGACCCCAACGTTGCAACAGCCGTTCCCTAGTGTCTGACCGAAGGAGATCCCCGCATTTGGCTGAGTACGACCGACGGCCACTTGTCGCAACGTCGCAACTCCCGCATCGCTTGCCACCATGGGCCCCCAAGTTCTCCAGAGGTATTGTGGGTTCCCCAAAGGCCCCTAGGACTACTGTGGGCCCCACCTAGGTGCTTGCTCTTCAAGGATCCGTCGCGTACGACGTCGTCGCACGTCGTAGCCCATCGTCGCACGTGCGAGCTTTGGAATCTGGAACCGTTGCCCCGGTCGACGCTCTGAACTTTCAGCGAGGAATATATATTGGAATCAGGACTTGGAGCGCGATCTATTATTCCAACCCCCGGTGTCGCTACCCGACGCCGGTGTAGCTTTCGCGTCGTGTTGAGGTAACGCTTTGCACCCCTAGGACCCCAACCCAATTGCATGCTAACCAAGACTAAAATTGATGTTTTTAAAGTATTTTAAATGTTTTAAATTCACTAATCAAGATTAATAATATGGACCTTAGGCCGGTGGACTTTGCACGTAGGATAATTGTGATTTTTGGACTCATTGGACGGTGTGCTCAGACGTCGAACTTGCAGGCAAGTGAAACTTGCCAACTCTTGTGTAGGGCCATGTTTTTAGGCCACTTACTTGCTTTTAGCGTAAAAGAGACTAGTCAGTGAAATGATAGCTGGCTAGACGCCTACTTGATCTAGTTTGACAACGAAACTAGATCCGTCACCTAAATGATCTAGCTTGACAACGAGGCTAGATCCAACCCTTAAACTTGTTGTTCATGCATACTAAACTGTCACGTTTACTTTCCTTACCTGTACGCCTTACTTCTTGCCATGTCATGTCATCCATGCATTGAATGTTGCATTCGTAGCACACGCTACAATACTTGTACTTCCTGGCTCGTGACCAGAAGCGAGCATAGTAAGTTGCTAACCCCAACGCTCGATACGTAGACAGGCTAGGTGCACCCCTATGCCATACTTGTTAAAAACACTTCCTGGCTCGTGATCCAAAAGCGAGCATTACCGTTCGGGGGTAAGGCCCTGGCTCGACACGCGCTACAATACTTGTACTTCCTGGCTCGTGATCCAGAAGCGAGCATTACCGTTCGGGGGTAAGGCCCTGGCTCGACACACGCTACAATACTTGTACTTCCTGGCTCGTGACCCAGAAGCGAGCATTACCGTTCGGGGGTAAGGCCCTGGCTCGACACACGCTACAATACTTGTACTTGTCTTGTGAATGATTCATGTAATACTTGTCATCCATGCCATGCCATGCTCGCACTTTACTTTACTTTACCTTACCTGCATCATGCTAGAACTGCTAGGTTGCTCTTACTTGTACTTTCAGTTTCACTTGCACAAGTCTTTTAGACTTGCTGACATGTGCCCCTTGCTCTTTTGGGTGTCGCATGTTAGACCTGAGCCAGAGATCGTTGCTGTGTACGTGATGAGTTGCTGACGCTGAGTCTGAGTCCATGATTGCCCAGGAGGATTTTGGTGGACACCGGTGACCATGCTTTGAGTTTTGTTGGGCTTTATGTTGCTTTAGGCCTTTTGTTAGTTGTTGGTGCGTAGCACCGTTGTTTTGTACTTTATACTTTTGTTGGCCATGTTTGGGCCTTTAAACTCTTTTTCCTTTCAGCCTGGTGGCTTTTTCTGCGATGTTGGAAACTAATTTTATGGATATTCTGAGATATTTCTTTTGTCTCATTTCATTATTATTATCTTTGTTTCGTTAGCGTTGCAAGGACCTGCAGTTTTAAATTTGATCGACGCTTATCGGACTTGCAGCTTTGCAGCTTCAAGTCTGAGCGGACCTTCTCACGCTTCGCCTCCATATTTTTGGGAAGCGGGGCGTGACAGGTTTTGTTGGTGGCACATGCAGGTCCAGTCTTGCAATTGCGAATTAACGGAACAACGATAATAACAGAATGTCCATTAAATAAATTGCAACATCCGAGTCAGAAGCCCTGAGTCTAGTCAATTTCTTAGGACACTAGGTGGTAAGGGACTTAGTTAGACGTCTGTGCTTGATAGTTAGAGGCCCCTGATTGTAGTTAGACCCCCTTCTAGCAATTGATCGCCGTAGGAGTTACCTTAGTGGTCCTTGCCTAACCCTGACCATATTAGACTTCTAGATTTTCCTTCGATCGTTCGCTTTTGGGTCCAACGATTTCGGACCAAGCTGAACGCATTTCTTTACCGTCTAACCTTTAGAAGTCTTAGCGCCTAGTTCTTAGTCCTTAGTTGGTCGACCGTAGGAGTTTCTCCGTAGCCTCTTCTGATTCATAACCTAGGCGTATGAATGTTTTGATCATCCGACCAATTTCCTTACCTCGATTCACGAGATCGCCTCGGGACGATCGTCGTCCATTTTCAAACCTCTCCATTACGAACCTTGAAACTCTTGAAAGTATTTTTCGAACTTCCTCCTTTCCGAAGTTTAATTTTGATCCAAATTTCAATGCATGTATACTTATACTTCATCCCCCTTCGTTGATTTAAATTTTTTTTAAAACGTTGTCGGAATTTTGAACCCTAGCTTATAATATTTTTCCCAGCCTATGTTTTCGTACTCATGTCGTCTTTCCATATATTAATTTCATTCTGAACCATTTGTCCAATTTGATTTATAATTTTCCCTCTTATTTATGCCATTTGAATAATACATCGTGTTTACTTTTAATATACTTTGCAAGTCACATGGAATTTCAGATTTCAGCAAGTTGGCTTTGCTCGTCATTTTCGCTACCTCAGATTTTTGCAAAATTGCTATTTTCATAACCTCTTCCTGCTTTAGACCCTCCCTGATTTGATTTTAAAGAATTGCTATTCGATCCTGATAATTCTTATGCTAAGTTACTACTATTTTCTTTCCGCTCACCATACACGCTTTTAGAAAAAATTTCTAAACCAAATAGAATTTCAATTATTTTTATAACCGTGCCAGACTTGTTATGCTCATATATTAAGAACCTTGTGTAAATCGTTTTTTTTCATTTTCGGCAAACCCTGGTTCTCAAAAAGTAGTTTCAATTGAGTATTTTAATTTTTCCATAGCCTAAAAGTTTTGAAAGCATTTAATATGATTTTAAATTCTTCCGTTACTTGATTTCATTCTTGACCCTCCAAACTTTTGACAACATTATATTAAATTATTGACGTATAATTTTCTAAACCATGTCCTTAATATTTGTGTAAATGATTTTACTTCCTTTCAAAATGATTTTTAAAACCAGTAGGCCATTTTCTATCATGTTGAACATTCGACTCGGATTTATTTTGAACAACTCGTTTTATCGATCCCCAAACATTTCTTCTCCGACGAGAATTTTAAAGTACAACAGTTTTCAGATTTCACGTATTTTAGCACGTGCTACCTACCCTATTTTCTTTTCTGTAATCTACTTAAGCATCTCCACATCTCCTTTCCTTCAACCTAAACATCACCTTGAGTCAATGTTTTCCCTAACCAAGCCGTCTCCTTGTATTCGTCCTATCTGAACTCGTGCTTATCGATCCTTCCCTCGTCACGCTCTCGACCTCGACCCCTCTTTATTGCTTAGGCTTAAGTACCCGTCAATATCTGTGTCAACCCTTAATTGTTAGTAGGCCCTTGGACCTTGTGAGGTGTCGTAGTGCACGTGCCTAAGTTGTGTACGTGGGCTTGAATGAGCGTGCCCCATAGTATTTTGGTGCTTGCTTATTGTGTGATATATTTATATATATATACTCGGAGCCATTCGTGATGGTATGAAGTTGTTGTGTGACAGTAGTTATAGATTTTGTGGATAGCTATACTATACTAGGGATGCTTGTGTATATTTGAATTAGCGTTGGAATACCTAAGTTGTGTATGTAGTAAGAGATACTTATGATGGTTGAAATAAAATGATTGGTAAAGCTATGTATATGCTAGGTGTGATGATAATGTGTGAACTTATAGATAAGTAAGTAGGCCTATTGAGTGATCTATATATTAATTACGTATGTGCTCGTAGGTAGATATATATAGTGTTTAGACGTAAGTAGTCATGTTTTGTTGCCTGAGTATATATGTGATATACATATGGTAGTAGGATTATAATTTTGATTGGTATTGTTTGCTTTCGCGGGATGTTGCATGCGTGCATACCGTGAGGTATACACAACTACTGCACATCTTAATTATGTATGTGTGGATGTGTTAGTATACAAATTATAGGTAGTAGGCTATGGTGTGAATATATATATATATATATTACTTATGTGTGACTATACGGTGAATGTTTGAACTAGGGAGGGTATTATAAATATGTGGGTACTGATGTCTGTAATGTTATTATTATGGTATATGAATTGATTTAACTATGTGGGTGTTATCTGACTAAATATTAAGTGTGATTGACTTATGGTATGCATATGGTTGTATTGGTTGACATATATATATATATATATAATGGAGTGGTATTGGTATAGGTATGAATGTCGTGTTACGCGTATAGAATATTCTGATATGTGAGTCTCACTCAAGCTTGAGTGGGTATACTCTAAGTATATTGGAAGTATGTTTGTGGTTGAATATAGCAATGTTTGATGTATGTATAGTGATAGGAGTGTTTGTGCCTGGTTGTGCTACGCACATGATTGTGGGTCGCTACGCCAGTATATAGTTATAGGTATTGATGACTATGATATATGTGGCGTGTCGTAAATACAGTTATAGGACCGTACGTGATGTGAATATATGGTGAACTATTTGCATGTATCCGAATGACTATATATCGTGAAATTTTAGTAGTGGTGAATGTATATTAGATATAGGGAACTTGACTTAATTATGGTATGGTGTGACAACATGTGTTGAAGTGTTTGGTATTGAATGAATATTAGAGGGTAGTATACCCTTGATGTTTGTGCATAGGTAGCCATCTATACGTAGAGCAATGATTGTATTTTGTGAGACTATCCTTATACGAGTATCTGAAATATTGTTTTGTGATTAGGTAGGTAGTAGTTATACAAGGGATGCATGCTTATATATATGATTGAAATACGTGTATGAGTCTGACGGACTATAATAGGTATAAGTGTATACGTACGTGAATGTATATACGTGTTGGTAGTATTAATGTTTGACTACTTAGTGCATATATAAGCACTTGTAATGACTATGCCTGGTTGAATTATTATATGACTTGATTTGGGTAGTTACTAGGGCGCTTAGCTATATTAGAAAGTCCGAGGACGGACTTTATTCTAAGGTGGGGAGGATGTAACGACCACTTTTCGTCGTACGCTGTTCGTGCACGTGCTTTTGGCCGTGCACGTGTTTGCTTTAGACTTTATTTGTTTGTGAACACTTTTGTGTGATATGCCGTTGCGAACGTCTCTGAGAGTATTAAATGGTGGCACTGTATTGGAACGACGTTCTCGAGTCGTTTTTCCACAATTTGATCTTACTCGATGAGATGTGACGATTCTCACTCTTGACGGGAGACGTTTCTATTTTTAGTTTCGTCGTCCGACGTCGAATCTGAGATCCGTCTTCTTAGTTAGCTCACATTCATCGCCACGATCACCACGATATTTATTTTATAATTTTTAGAGTTTATTTGACCACTTTTATAATTTTTACAAGTTTTATATTATTTTTAATAATTTATTTTTAAATTAAATTCGGCCAAAGAAAATTTATTTGAGTTTCAAACGTTTTAAAGAATTTTTGAGCCAATTTCCAGCTCATTTGGACCAGGTCAAATCCTAGATTGGGTTGGAGAAGTTTGAATTCAAATTTCAAATCTTTTTGAATTCTAATCCTATTAGATTTAGCCCTAGACCAAGTCAACCCACCTATACTATATAAGCAACCCCTAGCAAGTCCTATTTTCCAAAGAAATTAGCCCTAGCCTCTTCCAAACTCATTTTTGGACGTTGCGACGAATCGTCGCAACGTTGCGACGTTCAGCCCCGTACGACCGAGGAAACAGCCCTCGTTTCCCCGCCCTGACCGACGCCCGAGCCCGCACCAAGCGCCGTCCGCACCCGCTGCTGCCGCAAGCCCCGTCTTCCCGCTCCGACCGAGAGGAGCCCTCGGTCTGACCGAGGGCTTGGCCCGCATCCCCGCCTCCGCATCGACCCCGCACCGTGCTCGCTCGTCGCCCCCGCTCCGCTCCGTGCCTGACCGACCGCCCCGCCCGCTGTGACCGAGCGCCCGAGCGCTGCAGCGTTGCAACGCTGTCCCGCCCGCATCCTAGCGAACGACCGAGGAGCTCTATCGGTCTGACCGAAGGAAAACGTCGCACCCCCGCTGCTGCGACCGACCCCAACGTTGCAACAGCCGTTCCCTAGTGTCTGACCGAAGGAGATCCCCGCATTTGGCTGAGTACGACCGACGGCCACTTGTCGCAACGTCGCAACTCCCGCATCGCTTGCCACCATGGGCCCCCAAGTTCTCCAGAGGTATTGTGGGTTTCCCAAAGGCCCCTAGGACTACTGTGGGCCCCACCTAGGTGCTTGCTCTTCAAGGATCCGTCGCGTACGACGTCGTCGCACGTCGTAGCCCATCGTCGCACGTGCGAGCTTTGGAATCTGGAACCGTTGCCCCGGTCGACGCTCTGAACTTTCAGCGAGGAATATATATTGGAATCAGGACTTGGAGCGCGATCTATTATTCCAACCCCCGGCGTCGCTACCCGACGCCGGTGTAGCTTTCGCGTCGTGTTGAGGTAACGCTTTGCACCCCTAGGACCCCAACCCAATTGCATGCTAACCAAGACTAAAATTGATGTTTTTAAAGTATTTTAAAAGTTTTAAATTCACTAATCAAGATTAATAATATGGACCTTAGGCCGGTGGACTTTGCACGTAGGATAATTGTGATTTTTGGACTCATTGGACGGTGTGCTCAGACGTCGAACTTGCAGGCAAGTGAAACTTGCCAACTCTTGTGTAGGGCCATGTTTTTAGGCCACTTACTTGCTTTTAGCGTAAAAGAGACTAGTCAGTGAAATGATAGCTGGCTAGACGCCTACTTGATCTAGTTTGACAACGAAACTAGATCCGTCACCTAAATGATCTAGCTTGACAACGAGGCTAGATCCAACCCTTAAACTTGTTGTTCATGCATACTAAACTGTCACGTTTACTTTCCTTACCTGTACGCCTTACTTCTTGCCATGTCATGTCATCTATGCATTGAATGTTGCATTCGTAGCACACGCTACAATACTTGTACTTCCTGGCTCGTGACCAGAAGCGAGCATAGTAAGTTGCTAACCCCAACGCTCGATACGTAGACAGGCTAGGTGCACCCCTATGCCATACTTGTTAAAAACACTTCCTGGCTCGTGATCCAAAAGCGAGCATTACCGTTCGGGGGTAAGGCCCTGGCTCGACACGCGCTACAATACTTGTACTTCCTGGCTCGTGATCCAGAAGCGAGCATTACCGTTCGGGGGTAAGGCCCTGGCTCGACACACGCTACAATACTTGTACTTCCTGGCTCGTGACCCAGAAGTGAGCATTACCGTTCGGGGGTAAGGCCCTGGCTCGACACACGCTACAATACTTGTACTTGTCTTGTGAATGATTCATGTAATACTTGTCATCCATGCCATGCCATGCTCGCACTTTACTTTACTTTACCTTACCTGCATCATGCTAGAACTGCTAGGTTGCTCTTACTTGTACTTTCAGTTTCACTTGCACAAGTCTTTTAGACTTGCTGACATGTGCCCCTTGCTCTTTTGGGTGTCGCATGTTAGACCTGAGCCAGAGATCGTTGCTGTGTACGTGATGAGTTGCTGACGCTGAGTCTGAGTCCATGATTGCCCAGGAGGATTTTGGTGGACACCGGTGACCATGCTTTGAGTTTTGTTGGGCTTTATGTTGCTTTAGGCCTTTTGTTAGTTGTTGGTGCGTAGCACCGTTGTTTTGTACTTTATACTTTTGTTGGCCATGTTTGGGCCTTTAAACTCTTTTTCCTTTCAGCCTGGTGGCTTTTTCTGCGATGTTGGAAACTAATTTTATGGATATTCTGAGATATTTCTTTTGTCTCATTTCATTATTATTATCTTTGTTTCGTTAGCGTTGCAAGGACCTGCAGTTTTAAATTTGATCGACGCTTATCGGACTTGCAGCTTTGCAGCTTCAAGTCTGAGCGGACCTTCTCACGCTTCGCCTCCATATTTTTGGGAAGCGGGGCGTGACATCACCTGAAGACAGTGCTGGAGACGCTGAGGCGACACAAGCTTTATGCCAAGTATTGCAAGTGCGAGTTCTGGCTGGACAGAGTCGCATTCCTGGGACACGTGGTGTCCGGTGATGGCATATCGATGGATCCGGAGAAGGTCAGAGCAGTCAGAGATTGGCCGACTCCACAGTCAGCGTCAGACATCAGGAGCTTCCTTGGTTTAGCAGGCTATTATCAGCGATTCATTAAGGATTTCTCGAAGATTGCAGAGCCGATGACAAAGCTGACGAGGAAGGATGAGGAGTTTCTTTGGTCAGATGCTTATGAGGAGGCCTTCAGTATCTTGAAGACGAGATTGACCTCAGCACCGTGTTGGCAGTACCGGATCGAAGCGGAGGCTTCGAAGTTTATTGTGATGCATCAGGGAAGGGCCTAGGATGCGTCTTGGATCAGCATGGCCATGTGGTCGCGTACGCTTCTTGTCAGTTGAGGACCCATGAGAAGAATTACCCGACGCACGATCTGGAGTTGGCAGCAGTGATTTTTGCACTGAAGATTTGGAGGCACTTCTTGCTAGGTGAGAGTGTGAAGATTTTCACCGATCACAAGAGCTTGAAGTACATCTTTACGTAGAAGGAGCTCAACATGCGTCAGAGGCGATGGTTAGAGCTCATGGCCGACTACGAGATTAATTTGCAGTATCATCCGGGGAAGTTGAATGTAGTGCCGGATGCCTTGAGTAGACTTCCTACTGCGATGATGCATACTGCCGACTGGAGGATTCAGCAGGACCTGAGAGAGATGGATTTGGAGGTTGTCCTACCTGGTGTAGTTCATTCATTCATGAATTTGCAGATTCAGTCCACGATCGTGGATCGGATCAAGGCAGCATAGGCAGGAGATCCGAAGCTGCAGAGGATCAGGAGGCAGGTTAAAGCTGGACTACAGATGGTGTTCGTGATTCATGAGGATGGTTCACTGCGGTACAGCAGCAGACTCTGTGTACCTGCAGGTGATGTTCGTGAGGAGCTGTTGAGCGAGGCTCATAGCTCGCCATGTTCTATACATCCTGGAGGCACTAAGATGTATAAGGACCTCCGTCTGAATTATTGGTGGATTGGCATGAAGAGGAGTGTGACACGGAGCGTTGCCAAGTGTTTGATATGCCAACAGGTGAAGGCTGAGCACCATCGTACTGCCGGGTTGCTGCAACCGCTTCCTATTCCGGAGTGGAAGTGGCAATATATTACGATGGACTTCGTGACTGGTTTACATTGGACCCCGAGGCAGAATGACGTAGTATGGGTGATCGTAGATCGGTTGACCAATTCTGCGCACTTTATCCCAATCTGAGTGGGCCATTCTACGGAAGCTTTGGCGAGGAAATATCTGGAGGTAAAATTTCGTTCTACCTTTACTTCTATTTTGATTCCTCTTTGAAATAGTCGTGACGTAGACCGTGTACGTGCAGGAGATTGTACGCTTACATGGAGTCCCCGTGAGCATTGTGTCTAACCGAGACACGAGGTTCACATCTCAGTTCTGGAGAAGTCTGCAGGAGAATTTGGGTACGAGTCTGAGTTTCAGCACGACGTACCACCCGCAGACTGATGGCCAGTCCGAGAGGACTATTCAAATTCTGGAGGACATGTTGCGAGCTTGTACGCTCGATTTGAAGGGATCATGGGAGGACCATCTTCACTTGGTGGAGTTCTCATATAACAACAGCTACCAGGCAAGATTGGCATGGCGCCGTTTGCTGCCTTATATGGAAGGAAATGTCGATCGCCACTGAGCTAGGATGACATCGGAGATCGGGAGCTGTTGGGTCCAGAGATGATAGTGGAAGCTGTGGATGTCGTGAGGGACATCAGGGAGAAGCTTAGAGTTGCACATGATCGCTTCAAGCATTGGGTAGATGCCAAGAGGAGACCTTTGGAGTTTCAGCCTGAAGATCACGTCTTTCTAAAGATTTCTCCGAACCGCGGAGTTATTCGTTTTGGGAAGAAGGGAAAGCTGAGTCCAAGGTATATTGGGCCATTTGATGTGCTAGAGCGTGTGGGAGCAGTAGCCTACCGCCTTGCTCTGCCACCATCTTTGGAGGGTGTTCACGACGTATTCCACGTATCTCAGCTACGTCGGTACGTCAGTGATCCGTCACACACGGTTGATTTCTCGGAGATTACGGTTCGTCCGGACTTGACATATAATCAGCAGCCTGTGCAGATCTTGGACCGTCGACAGAAGCAGCTGAGGAATAAGATTGTCGACCTGGTGAGAGTGATGTGGCGTCACGGATCACCTGGAGAGTCCACCTGGGAGCGTGAGGATGATATGAGAGAGCGCTTCCCGCATCTTTTTCCCAGCGATGCTTGATGTTGATTCCGAGGACGGAATCGTTTCTAAGTTGGGGAGGATGTAACGGTCGGTTTCCGATCGTTCTTTATTTGTGCACGTGCTCTTGATCGTGCACGTGTTTATTTTTGACTTTATTTGATTTTGAACATTATTGTGTGATATGTCGTCGTGATCGTCTCTGAGAGTATTAGATTGTGGAATAACTTTGGAACGACATATCTCGAGTCGTTCTTCCGCGATACTATTTTATTTGATGTGACGTCGCGACTTTCTGTTTTGACGCGAGACGTTTCTATTTTTAGTTTCGTCTCTCGACGTCGAAATTTAGATCCGTCTCCTCCACTCTCTTTCTTTCGTCGCCCCGAACACCCCAATATTTATTTTACAATTTTTGGACTTAATTTGACCTATTTTCCATTTTTTTGAAAGTTTTAAATAATTTTAAAACCAACCTTTATAAGAGTTTTAATTATGATAAAATTCCTATATTATAACAATATATTAAAGAATTTTTTGACCAAATTTCAGAATTTTTGGCCACACCCATCTTGCGTGAGGGAGAGGAGAGTAAATTTGTTTTAAATTAATTATCTTAATTATTTTAATTACGTTTTCTTAAACCCTAGACCTAATCCTAGCTCTAATCTATTTAAATAAACCCTAGGCTAGCTTATTTTCGCAGCCACACAAACCCTAGCCGTCAAAAACACCTCCTAACGTTCGTCGCAACGTTGCGACAATCGCACCAGTGCACGACCGACGGCCGCCCCCGCAATTCCCAGTGCACGACCGGCGCTCCGCTCCGCATCGCCGCTCGCAGCGCTCCGCTGCAAGCCCCCCCTCCCCCCCGCTATCGCCCGCTCCGACCGAGAGCATCGCTCGGTTAGACCGAGCGGCCGCTCCGCACAGCCGCTTCGCCAGCACCCCGCTTGGTTGCAGCCCCCGCCCAAGCGCCTGACCGGTGGATTCGCCCGCACCGACCGAGAGGCAGCCCCGCACCCGCGCTCTGCTCCGCTTCGTTGCAAGTTGCAACGTTGCAACTTCATCGCTCCGCTGCGACCGACGGGATCCATCTGTCTGACCGAGGGAATCCCTCGCACCGCACAAGGCCCCCGACCTCCGTAGCACAGCACAGCGCCGTCGCAGTGTCTGACCGAGGGTTTCCTCCGCACCGACCGTGTCTGACCGACAGCCAAACGTCGGAACTTGGTTTCTCACACACCAACTCCTGTGGTGGGCCCCCCAAGTTCTCCAGAGATGTTGTGGGTCCCCCATTGACCCCTAGCACTGCTGTGGGCCCCACTTGGGTGTGCTACTTCGTGGATTTGCCGTCTACGACGTTACGACACGTCGTAGGCATTCGTCGCAAGTTTCCACTTTTGGGAAATCGTGCGAGGACCAGATCTTAAGCTGAGGAGTTCTCCGTTCAGACACGACTTCCATACTACGTCAAACTCCGGTTCAGGTTGGTTCCCCGAAACTCGTAGAAACCCCCACAATAGCTGACTGAACCCTAAACTAAAAATCGTCAACTTGAACTAAAATTTATTTTCCAGCACCAGTAAAACGTTGAACAAATCTAGAAAATCGACGAATGGACGTTGTTGACTGTGCACATAGGATAGAATGTTGATTAGGCTGAAACATCGAAAAAGTGACTTTTGACGAATAGGATAGTCCCGATAACCTAGAAACGAACCCTAATAGGATTTGATGAAATTGAGACCTGACACCGTCGCCGTGGCGATATTTCAGACGGGCTTCCGCAGACGAGACGCTTGGACGAGATGCTTCGAGAGGACGACACACTCGCCATCGCAGACAAGTGTATCTCACTTGCACTTTTGGCCGTGCTTAGGCCGTAGTTGGTTAGAACTGATAACTGTGAACAAATAGAACCGGACGTGAAATGATAGTGTCTGGGACGACCCCCTGACGGCTCAGACTTGACGACGAAGTCTGAGCCTGACAACAACAACTTTTGATATCGTAGGGCTATCATGTGTGTGCGTGTGTGTGGACACCCTAGAATAACCCTTCCCGTCTTGTCCCGTCCCGTCCCGTCTTGCACAGCCCGCTGGGCAATAGAGCACTCTTCGAGTGATCCCTTGTACAGATTCACAGCCCGCTGGGCAATAGGGCACTCTTCGAGTGATCCCTTGTACAGATTCACAGCCTGCGGGCAATAGGGCACTCTCCAAGCTAGAGAGAGTTATCCCTTGAATGGATACACAGCCTGCGGGCAATAGGGCACTCGCCAAGCTAGAGCGAGTGATCCCTTGTACTGTTTGTCTTGTCTTGTCTTCCTTGGGGTTTGGGGTTGGGTTGAGCGTGCGCACGGCAAGAGGGTCTGATCCTCCTCGAACCGTAAGGCGTGAACCCTTTCGTGTCTCACTTGTCTTGTCTTGTCTTGTCCCGTCACGTCCCGACTTGTCATGACACCTTTAGGTTAGTCCCGTAGTTGGTAGCACACGCTACGACTACTACTTGTTGCGTTTTAATTTCCTGCTGCGTTACTTCTTTTTGTTACTCAGTTATAACCCCAGTATACTAATCAACCAATAAATCGTTCTCAAAAAAAATTGATACACTTGCAGTTTGGTCTAACCCTGTTTGTAGACCTTACCTGACGTACAGTTCCTCCTTTTGGTGATGTACGTCAGGGGTTGAGCCAGAGTACGTCGACGAGGCGGACTTGCCAGCAGACGGAGAGCCGGAGGACGTTGATCCGGAGTACGATCCAGAGGAGGACCAGAGTTAGAGGCCTCTAGTTGCTGATCAAGAGTTCTTTTCCATTTTAGATTGGGTGCGTAGCACCTGTTGTTTTCTTGTCTAGGTTTGGTGCTTGCACCGGTAGTTTCGTTTTCTGCAGTTGTAGCCCTTCAGGCGTTTTTAGACTCTCAGTACTTTGGATGATTATGTTTGGAATAAAATGATAAAATGATATGCTCTTTCCTTTCAGTAACTTTATTGTTTCGTACTAACTTGCAGGGAACTGTTTCCTTCGTTTTAGAATACCACAGACGCTTATTGGGTCTGGGCTCTCTGCCCCGGCCTAAGCGGGCCTTAGTCAAGCTTCGCCACCGTCCTTTTTGGGAAGCGGGGCGTGACACAGCTCCTCTCTGAACTGGGGCAGGCGCTCTACGCTGCACTGGAACTGGCGCTCCGCCCTCCACTTGGTGACGCCTCGGGCAATCTCTAACCGCGTGCGTGGTAGCTCCACATGTCAGACACAATCCCAGTTTCTTCCTGCAAGTGTTCTACCGATGTCCTGTCTTGCCACAATAATGACACGGTCCCTTGCTCTGACTCTGTGTAGGTGCTCCAGACCTCTTGAAAGAGGCCGACTGAGTGGGTCCCACTGCAGGCCTAGCTGCTGGCCTGAACTGCTCCACTAGTCGGTTCCCTCGCAGTGGTGGTGCAGTCGGAGGAGCCTGGGCAGCACAGGCAATCTGATGTGCCTGATCAACCAACCGATATTGAACGTCTAACATCTCCCTCATAACGCCCAGTAATTGGCGAAAATCGTCACCTCGGCCATCCATGTGTTGGAACTTGGTATTTTCCATCCTCTCTTCCATAAGGTTTTGATGTGACAAATCAATATATTTCATGTTACTAACTTTATCTATGCAGATGTACAGCTACAACGCAAATTCATTCACATCACGCACTTGATCAAAGTACAAGGATCCTCTGCAAAAACAGTGTTGCTACTCAAAATTACGTGTGAAACACGTATCTATGGAATGATGTAATTTTTACTTTTTAGATAGCTTCAGGGCCTTGGTTATATCATATCATATATCCCTAAAGTTCAAATCTACATCATCTCCTAACTCATTTTTGAACCTAAGTCAAAATTCGTATTTTTCAGTATTAGCCTACTAGGATTTTTCCTAGCCTACCAAAACAGTTATATTTTGACTTGATACTTTCAGACAAGGATCTATCCGTTGTCTATTCCACGTCACCAAAATTTTGTGACCGTTTGTTACCGTTTCAAAATTGACAGGCTACGAATTTTCCTAGCATGCCAAAATGCTTTTGGGACTGAAATTTTCCAGAACAGTTTCTGACCGTTCTCCAACGTTTCTCTCAGTTTCTGAACGTTGTGCAACGTCTCTTTTAGAGCCGTTCACAACCGTTTCTAAAACCTATAAAAGGAGGGGTACCCCCTCTCATTTTCCACACACTTTCCTCTTCTAAATTCTGATTTTGTTGAAAGCAAGTCATTGATTTTCTTAAGTAATTCAGCCATTAGTTGTTCTTTTCTTATTTGTAAGAAGAAATCATTAGATTTCTCTCTTCATTTAAGAACGGAAGAACTTGGATTTTCAACAGCACTTTTGGAAAGTTGTTTGTGTTCATAATTGCAAAAAGATATCAATAGATCTCTCTCTTCTTTTATGAACCAGAGAACTTCAAGTGTTGCGCTTCATTACATATCTTTTACATCTTGAAGTTCATCTTCTAAACACCATCCTTGAATTCATTCTCTGAAATTTATAACAAGGCTATAGGTGTTTTTCTATTTCTTATTTAACAGGTTTGAATCTCTGTTTAGAGATTGTACAAAGTTTGGGACACGGGGAGTGTCGCCATTTTTGTAAGTTCGTGCTTGCGGGGCAAGTGATTATAGTGGATTGAAAATCTCTACGGGGTAGAGGACTGGAGTAGGATCACAAGGATCCGAACCAGGATAAATCTCTGTGTTTGCGATTGGTTTAATTTCAGTACTTGTCATTTTATTTTTGTGCCATCTTTGCAGAGATTACTAACATCTTATTTGCGACAATTTTTTAATATACACTATTCACCCCCCTCTAGTATATTGATCCTTACAGGCTAAAATTACATTTGGTATCAGAGCAAGGTTAAGATGGCAGCAAGTTCCTCAAACATGAACGCAGTTCCACACAACTATAATCAGCATCCTGAAGGGCACTCTCAAACTCGTCCTCCTCTATTTGATGGTTCAAATTACTCATATTGGAAAATACGACTGGAGATTCCTCTCCAAAGTATGAATTATGAGATTTGGGACATCATAGAGTCAGGATACGAAAAGCCAACAACTCCTGTTGCTGATTGGACCACCAATGACAAAGCTGCAAAAACCAACAACTCAAAGGCCATGAATGCTTTATTTTGTGCTATGGATAAACATGAGTTTAATCGAGTATCTCAGGCCAAAAGTGCTAAGGAGATTTGTCATATACTTGAGGTAACTCATGAAGGAACCCGTAAAGTGAAGGAAACTAAGATTTCCGTTTTGGTTCAAAAATTCGAATTATTCAAGATGAAGGACCAAGAGACAATTGGAGAAATGAACACCAGGTTTACCAATATTATAAATTCTTTGAATGCTCGTGGAAAAACTTACCCTTCTCTTGAACAGGTTCGCAAAAATCTTAAAGCTTTAACTCCAGTATGGCGTCCAAAAATCACCGCTATTGAGGAAGCCAATGATCTTTCCACATTAACTATGGAAGATCTTATTGGTAACTTAATGGCCCATGAAGTTACACTACAAGATGAGAAAGAAGAATCAGATCAGAAGAAGAAAGTACTTGACTTCAACGCAACATCAGATAATGAAGATTCAGATGATGATATGGCATTTTTTGCCAAAAACTTCAGAAAATTCTTTCAGAAAGGTAAGTATAATAATTTTAAATCTAAGAATACTGATTCATCTCTTTGCTTTAATTGCAATAAGCCATGACATATGAAGAAAGACTGTCCACTTCTCAAAGCAAAGGTTCAAAACTTCTAACAATGATCAATCCAGAAGAGAAAGGAGGTTTGACAAAATGAAAAAGGCATTTGCAGCAACATGGGATGATTCTTCAGATGATGAAGATGATGATCTAAATGAAAGTGCCAACATGTGCTTTATGGCACAAGATGATGAAGATGAGGTAAGTTCTTTTAATAACGAAGAATTACTTGATGCTTTAAAAGATCTCTATTCTCGTTTCAAAAAATTGAATAGTCAACATAAATCATTGAAACAGAATAATGATGATCTCCTTTCTAAATATCAAGAATTATCATCTTCTAAAAACATTGAAAATACTTCTTCTCAAGTTTTGGATCTTAGTAAAGAGAATGATATTCTCAAAACTAAGAATTTAGAATTACATACACAAATATCCGAAATGGATAAAAGTATTTCATCACTAAAGATGAAATACGACGAGATGTCATCCAATGTTAATAAATTTAACAAAGGAAAGACTAATCTCGATGATTTGCTTAAAATTCAATATCCAGCAAATCATAAACAAGGACTGGGATATTCCAAAAAGGATATACCCAAAACTTATAACACTTCTTCCTCTTGTGGTAAAACAACTTTTGTTAAACAACAAAAGAAGAATCATGCATTTATTTACACGAAGAAAGTAAATATTCCTACTTCTTCTTCACAAAGAAATGTTACTAACATTTCAAAAACATTTCATAGGAAACCTACTACAATTAGTATATGGGTTCCTAAGGATTCATGTTTAAAAGTTAGAAATAGTTATATTTCTCATTATATGCATTCTATTGTTTATTCTAGAGATTATCTTAGAAATCCAAACTCCACTTGGGTTTGGCTTCCAAAAATCTAATCCCAAGGACCCTCAAAAAGGGGTACCAATGCTTAATGTTTTATCTTTCAGGTACCTAAAAAGGAAAGATGGATTTTGGATAGTGGATGTTCAAAACATATGACAGGAAATGTCAAACTACTTTCAACCGTCAAGTACAAACAAGGAGGCACAGTTACCTTTGGTGACAACAACAAAGGCAAAATCATAGGCACTGGAACAGTTGGTAATAAAAATCAGCCTATCATCGAAAATGTTCTCCTGGTTGATGGTTTGAAACACAACTTACTTTCCATTAGTCAGTTATGCGATAAAAATTACAAAATAGTTTTTGAACAGAATGATTGCATCATTTATGATTCTGATATGTCATCTATTTTATTTCGTGGTAAGCGTAAGAATAATATTTATATCTTATGCATGTCTATTTCCACTAATAATCATTGTTTAATGATTACATTAGATGATACACTTTTATGGCATAAACGTTTTGGACACACAAATTTCAAAAATCTAGCACGTATTTCAAAACACAAGTTAGTTAATGGAATGCCAAATATTTCTTTCAAACACAAACATTTTTGTGATGCTTGTCAACAAGGAAAAATGCACAAATCTTCTTTTAAATCAAAAGACGTTATCTCAACAAAGAGACCATTAGAACTCCTTCACCTAGATTTGTTTGGTCCTTCAAGAGTAGCTTCTTTGAATAGAAGTAGATATGCATTTGTCATTGTTGATGATTATTCTAGATACACTTGGGTTATATTCTTACAAAACAAGAATGATGCTTTTGAAGAATTTTCAGTATTTTGTAAAAAGATACAAAAAAATCAAATCCTCTAACATTATCACTATTCGTAGTGATCATGGGGGAGAATTTGAAAATGAATCATTTACTAGGTTTTGTAATGAAAATGGCATTACACACAATTTTTCTTTTCCTCGTTCTCCTCCTCAGAATGGCGTAGTAGAAAGGAAAAATAGAACTTTACAAGAATGTGCAAGAACAATGCTTTGTGATAGTAATCTTCCTAAGTATTTTTGGGCAGAAGCTGTTACAACTGCTTGTTACATTATGAATAAAGTTCTTATAAGGCCGTTACTTAATAAAACATGTTTTGAATTATTTTTTAATCGTATTCCTCGTGTATCATATTTTAAAGTGTTTGGATGTAAATGTTTCATTCTTAATACTAAAGATGCACTCGAAAAATTTGATTCTAAATCTGATGAAGGTATTTTTGTTGGATACTCAACACGTAGTAAAGCCTACAGAGTATACAACAAAAGAATTTCAACAGTTGAAGAATCACTTCACGTCACATTTGATGAGAATCCTTCATCTAATTCTCCCATCATTGATGATGAAGAGAATATATTACCTCTTTCTAATTCTTTAGATAATATGAAACTTGATGAAATTGATGCTACTAAACATTCTGTTGAGTCTATTTCAGATAATGCAGATCGTCCTAAGGCATTTGCACAAGTTCCAAATCATCCATCAGAGTTAATTATTGGAGATATTACAGATGGAGTAAGAACTCGTCGCCAAATAGAGCAAATGGCACATTGTGCATTTCTCTCAACCATTGAACCAAAGAACATCAAAGATGCATGTGAAGACAGTTCTTGGATTATGGCTATGCAGGAAGAACTCAACCAATTTCAACGAAATGATGTTTGGGAATTAGTTCCCAGACCATCTGATCATTCAATTATTGGTACCAAGTGGGTATTCAAAAATAAATTGGATGAATCTGGTCAGGTAATTAGAAACAAGGCACGATTGGTTGCACAAGGTTATAATCAAGAAGAAGGTATTGATTATGATGAAACCTATGCACCAGTTGCTCGTCTTGAATCTATTAGAATGTTATTATCATTCGCTTGTTTTAAAGATTTTAAACTTTTTCAAATGGATGTGAAAAGTGCTTTTCTAAATGGTTTTCTTAAAGAAGAAGTTTATGTAGAACAACCTCCGGGTTTTATTCATGAAAATTTTGAAAATCATGTTTTTAAATTGAAAAAGGCTTTATATGGTCTCAAACAAGCACCTCATGCTTGGTATGAAAGACTTAAAAGTTATCTTTTAAATTCAGGATATTCTATTGGTAAAATTGATTCTACTTTATTTATTAAAAACATAAATTTTGATATTATCATTATTCAAATATATGTTGATGATATTATTTTTGGTTCTACTAACGGATCTCTTTGTCAAGATTTCTCTAAAATTATGCAGAAAGAATTTGAGATGAGTCACATGGGTGAACTAAACTACTTCCTTGGTCTTCAAATCAAACAAATGAAGGAAGGAATATTCATCCACCAAAGCAAGTACTCTAAAGAACTCATCAAACGCTTTGGTTTAGAAAGTTCTGCAGAAAAACATACTCCGATAAGTACATCTACTTCCCTCGACAAAGATTTAAATGGTAAGAGTGTTGATCAACGTCTATACAGAGGTATGATTGGCTCCTTACTTTATCTAACTGCAAGTAGACCAGACATTATGTTTTCAGTTTGTTTATGTGCACGGTATCAGGCAGATCCTAAAGTTTCACATCTAACTGCCGTAAAATGGATTATTAGATATGTTAAGTATACTTCTGATTTTGGTTTATTTTATCCTAAAACAAACACATTTGATTTATTATCATATAGTGATGCAGATTTTGCTGGTTGTAAATCAGACCGTAAAAGTACTAGTGGTACATGTCACTTTTTAGGACATGCCTTAGTTTCTTGGTTTAGCAAAAAACAAAACTCTGTTTCATTATCTACAACCGAGGCAGAATATATTGCCGCCGGTTTAGCATGTGCTCAAATTTTATGGATGAAACAAACTATTTCAGACTATGGTATTAATTGTTCCACATGTCCTATAATGTGTGATAATACTAGTGCTATTAATTTATCTAAAAATCATGTGCATCATTCACGTACAAAACATATTGATGTACGTCATCATTTTTTAGATGATCATGTTCAAAAAGGTGATATTATTTTAAAATTTATTTCTACTAAACATCAAGTTGCCGATATTTTGACTAAGCCTTTGAAGGAAGAAACTTTTCTCAAGCTTAGAAGAAATCTGGGCATTATTAGTGCATCAGAATTTGATTTATGAATATATTCATTTATTTTTTATTTTTGTGAATTTTTCTATAATTTTTTGGTTACTATTTATTTTTGGCAGGCTACAAAATTTCGTAGCATGCCAATTTTAAACAATATTTTTCTGTTCTCCGTTTTGTACCTACTTTGATCCCTGGAATTTGGATTTTTTAAATACTTCTCCTATATTTTATTCTCAAAATCAAATTTCGTATCGAAATTCTTACCCGTTCTCTTCCACTTTGTCTCTATCTTTTTGATTCCTGTTGCTATCTGTGTTCTCTCTACTGCCACATGGATACGTCTCCTTTGTCTTTTTCCGATATCCTCTGCTTTTCATGTTGAACGCAGCACTGCCATTCATTTTCATTCTTCCAACTTTCCACTTGCACTCTGTACTTTAGTTTCTCTGTTGCTTTGGACTTCACAAGAAGCCAAACATTTAATTCTTCTGACCCTTTTTTCAAGGACAAAACCGCAACCCAATGGTACTTTCCTCTTTATTTTCTCTCACCAACCATCACTTCCTCCCGTTGGAAATCATTTTTATTATTATTATATTTATATTTATTATTTTTTTCCCCACCAAACCTATTCAATTCGGCCTTCACTTTATCCTCCACTTGGGTGTTTCTTATTGGTCCAAGCCACCAACCCGCCTTATCTCCATGTACGGCATAACATGGGGACTTCAACCTTATTTTATTTTTTTATTATTATTTAATATATTTTTTTTAAAAGAACACTCCCTGACATTTGTCTAGGAACTCTCATTTGAATTTTTTTCGGCCAGCACATCTATGTTGGCCTTAAATTTCTTTCAACTTCCAATGTTTTCACCTACCCTATTAATTTCGGCCTGACATACTTGTTTATTTTCCAATGTACCTCGGGCCTGACATACATTAAACATCTTTACGTTTTGGGTCTTCACATTTTTTTAATGTACCTCGGGTCTCCACATTCTCTTCCCTGCTTCTTTTTTTTATATATATCATTCTATCTCCCAACGGTTCTTCTATTTTTGCAACTAACGGGTACACGTTTCATACAACCGCCGCTTCTTCTTCTTCCCATCTGTTCGTTTTTCTGTATTTTGAATTTTTCTGTTGTTCAAACTCCCTTCAGTTTTCGCAACTGCTTCCACTTCCTATCATGGCAACCGAATGGGTTTCTTTTTCTCTCTATTTATTTCGTACTCTTTTCATTTCTTTCACCATCTCTGTTTTCTCTTCTTCCTATCTTTGTTTTCTTTTCCTATAATTCGATTCCCATGGCCGAACCACCCTTCCCTTCACCCTCCGACCGTTTCCGTTCGGCCGCCGCCCAAGCTCGTTATCTTCGCTCCGAAGCAACCCGCTTTCATTCGGAACGCTTCCTCGACTACGGCACGCCGATGATGATGCATGTCAAACAACTTCTCGCGGTTGTTGGGCTACATCAACTTTGGTCGATCACCAACAAAATCCCCTATTATCCTACCCTTGTGCGGGAATTCTATGCTAATCTTTGTAGGATCCTGCCAAAACAGAGTTAGGATCGATAAATAAAGTTGAGACTTAGGCTTGCGTATGCGGCACGGTAGTCTCGGAACTTTGCCTTCGGATTCGCCACGACGGATCGAGTCTTCTCACGACCGGAGTAAGGCTACTAAATCCACAATCTAAATCTCTACTTTAGATTAAGAACTTGGATAGAGGGAGAGGAAGTATTTCGGCAGAGCTTCGCTAGAATGAAAATGCATGCAAGAATGCCATGCAAAAGTGTAAGGAAAAAGGCTAACCCTTGGGTCTTATTTATAGCCCCCAAGGTAGTTATTTTAGGATCAATTGTTCCTTTGGAACAATTTAACTAAGGTGTACCATCGTACATGGCATATTATAAGCTTAAGTTGTACCATATGCATGGTACAATATAAGCTTAAGATATTACCCCTTTATTAGCCATATGTCGCATGCACTTATGCACATATAATGCGACTTTCCCATCAATCTAGAGATCCTCTCCGCAAGGGAACATATTCCCTTTACGCACGACTTCGTGTACGCGACGTTCGAGGTCCGTATTCCCTTGTACATCCCCTACAAGGGTGTACTAACGTCTTCCATATCCAACATCTCCCACTCACACTTGAGGGGATTGTAAGAGAACATCTTTCTCTTAGTTCTTTCATCTATCATACCGAGAAATAGACCGTGCGACCGTCATGCGCGTAGAGTCTGTTGTTGTGCACTTGTTAGAGATACACAACGACCTCGAAGGTGTAAAGTTGAGTAGTTCAACGCATGCTTTACCCTAGATTATTTCTTCACATTTCTTATACTTTATATTCAACAATTGAATCCCATCTGGATTACAATTGGCTGGCCAGCTTTGAATCATTAAAGTCCAAATGCGAATATGAAATCAATCTTCCTCTTCTTGCGAACCTTCTGATCTTGACTTGATTCGCTTTTCTAACGTGCCCCGCCGAGCCGAATTATCATAGCCCATTAGCAACACGCTAAGATAGCGATCATCTCGTCAAATCTAAAGGAACCAATTGGAGTCCTTGAGGGTAAGAGTCAAGGCCCATATGGCCTTTGAGTCTCACATAATAGCAAACACTATTGCTACTAACTCAGTGGTCGAAATGCATACGTGGTATGAACACGTACTACAACATCACTCCTTTCCCAGGGAGAGTATGTCTTAATGATGTTGTACGGATGAAAGATCAGACACCACAGTGCCTATCTTTTTGAGTCCCCTTACTACTCGTGAAATATTCACGAACTCTCATCCTGCATAAGACAGATAGGATTTAAAAAATCCTATGAGATCTCTTTCAAATATCCTTGTGATACAGATCTCAGATCTTTTGTAAGCATCCATATGATGCAGATCTTTCATTCGACTATCTTGTTTAAGTCACGACTCTAAATCATTTGTCTAATGATTTTGACTTTAAACTAGTCTCATCTCTATCTTATCCTTCTGATAAGATAAGGCGGTTGCTCATGTGAGAGAGCCAACCTTAATCTGTCCGACATACACACAACAAAATAGCTGAGACTTAAACACAAATGTATATAAAAATCATTTGTAAGAAACTTGTATGCAATTTAAACTTTGATCTTCTATAGACATGGGAAATATTACATGATACAGCTCAGTACCTACGCATTCCCATAGATGATAAGTGTTTGAAAAACACATCTCTGGGGATCGCCTTAGTAAGGGGATCCGCTATCATCTCATGCGTGGATATGTATCCTATGTCTACTTCCTTCCGTTTGTCATAGTCCTTCGTAAACTTGAATCGAATATCAATGTGTTTGGTCTTATAATGAAATTTAGGATCTTTGACATAGGCAATCGAAGCTTGACTATCACTGTATATAGGAACAGTGCTCGAGTCAGTGGCATCTGTTAGCCTGTCTAAGAATTTCCTAAGCCAAACAGCTTCTTGGACCGCCATGCTGAATGCTACGAATTCGGCTTCCATGGTTGATAGGGCGATGCAGGTTTGCTTCTTGCTGCTCCAGGATATTGCACCATTCCCGAGCAAGTAAACAAAGCCTGAGGTAGATCTTCGCTCGTCGAGATCACCCGCCCAATCAGCATCGGTATAGCCTTCGAGTCTCAAGGTATTGCCTTGATAGAATATTGCATAGTCCGCAGTCCCTTTGAGGTATCTTAATATCCTCTTCACCGCTTTCCAGTGTGCCTGTCCTGGGTTGGATTGGTAACGACTTACCATACCAACAGCATAGCAAATGTCAGGTCTGGTACACATCATGGCGTACATCAGACTCCCGACAGCACTGGAGTATGGAACCTTTTCCATAGCTTTCTTTTCTTTTGGATCTTTGGGACACATTTCCAAACATAGACCCTCGCCTTTGCTTATTGGAGTATCAATTGGCTTGCAGTCCTGCATATTAAACCATTCTAAGACTTTCTTTATATATGTCTCTTGAGAGAGAGAAATAAGTTTCTTGGAACGATTCCTTGAGATCTTAACCCCAAGGATATATGCAGCTTCACCCATGTCTTTCATCTCAAAGACGGATGAAAGCCAAGCTTTGATATCCATGATAAGATGCTTATCATTTCCGGCTATAAGTATGTCATCAACATAAAGAGACATAATTACATACTTGTTTTTAATCCTCTTAATATATACGCAGTTGTCTTCGTCGAGCATGGAGAAACCATACGACAAAACGACTTCTTGAAAGCGCATATACCACTGCCTTGAGGATTGTTTAAGACCATATATGGATTTACGAAGTTTACAAACCTTATGTTTGTTTTCTTCTTGTACGAACCCGTTTGGTTGTTCCATGTAGATCTCCTCATCTAGTTCTCCGTTAAGAAAAGCAGTCTTTACATCCATCTGATGTAACTCGAGGTCCAAACAAGCCACCATTGCCAGAATTAAGCGAATGGAGGTAAAACGCACGACAGGAGAGAAAGTCTCTTCGTAGTCTATTCCTTCCTGTTGCGTGAAACCTTTCGCAACAAGGCGAGCTTTATATTTCTCGATGGAGCCATTAGCCTTATGCTTGATTTTGAGAACCCACTTGTTCCCAATGGCTCTACGTCCCTTAGGTAAATCAACCAAGTCCCAGACTTGGTTTGTTTTCATGGATTGAAGTTCTTCTTCCATTGCCGCTATCCAATTATCTTTAGCAGTGCATGTGACGGCCTGTTTGAAATTTGCAGGTTCGTCATCATCTTGTAGTAATGTCATGAATGTTTGAGGAAATTCATCCTCAAATCTCAGAGGTGTTAGCCTCGTTCGATTACTACGTCTTGTTTGAGTTTGATCACTCCCATTTAGAATGACATCACTCCCACTTGGAATAATATCACTCCCACTCGGAATAGGATTGGTATCGTTCGTATCATCCATTGGTGAAGTTTGAAACGTATTTTCTTCTTCACCAAGAATTCTCCCACTCGAACGTTCTGATCCTTCTTGATCCCAAGTCTCAAACAAGGATAAGTCTTGACTTATCTCACCCTGTCTTGGAAACTCGTTTTCCAAGAAGACAACATCCCTCGATTCGAATTCTATTAGACCCCCATTGTCCTCTTGACCGACGAAAACATATCCTTTGGAGTTTTCAGCGTATCGGATGAAGATACACTTCCTCCCACGTGGCCCAAGTTTGCCATATTTGTGAGAGGATAAATGTGCGTAAGAGGCACAACCCCAAGGTTTTAGAATGTTTAAGTCTGGAGTTCTATTGTTCCACAACTCATAAGGAGTAGAACTTACCGACTTCGAGGGTACACGGTTTAAGATGAATGCTGCCGTCAATAATGCATCACCCCAAAAGGTGATAGGCAAATTTGCCTGAGACATCATTGATCGGACCATTTCCATCAATGACCTATTTCTTCTTTCCGCAACACCGTTTTGTTGCGGAGTATAAGGCATAGTTATTTGATGAACTATGCCTTTTTCATCACAGAGTTCCTTAAAACTCGTTGATTGATATTCCCCACCCCGATTGGTTCGCAAGACCTTTATCTTGAGATCTAGTTGATTTTCCACTAAACTCATATAGTTTTTGAAGCAAGTTAAAGCTTCATGTTTGTGGGAAATCAAATAAATATGACCGAAACGAGTGAAGTCATCAATGAAAGTGATGAAATAGGACTTCCCGCGTCTTGTCTTAACATTCATTGGACCGCAAATGTCCGAATGGATAAGCTGTAATGGAACTTCGGCCCTTGTGCCAGTTCCAAACGGCTTGCGACAAGTTTTCCCTACAAGACAATGTTCGCAAGTTGACATTTCAACTTTTGAAACATTAGATAGCAAGCCACTTTTGGCAAGTCTATCCATTCTAGTTGGTCCAATATGACCAAGTCTTGCATGCCAACAAATGATCTCAGATTCAGAGTTAGAAGCATTTGTCAAATGGAAACTTTCATTAATGGAAGAAGAATCATCATACATTGTATTTAAAACAATTAATCCATTACAAACATTACCCGACCCAATTAAAGAACTATTACAAACAAGGTCAACCTTCTGTTTACAGAACCTCCATTCATAATCTAAAGACATTAACATGACCACGGATACGATATTTCTTCTAATATCTGGAGCAAAGAGGACGTCGTGCAATAATAAAGTCCGGCCGTTGTCGAGAACTAGCTTGCATGTTCCGACGCCTTTGACTTCAACACGTGTGTTGTTGCCGACGTATATCCACTTTGTTCCTTGAGTTATCTTTCGATACTCTACGAAGAACCTTCTGTCCTTCGCTACGTGGTCTGTGGCCCCTGAATCAATCAACCAAAAATAGTTAGATTCAGCAAGAAACATGGAACTAGAAACACATATGTAACTAGCCCTACAAGTTACCTTATCACTTCCATCCGTACATGTACGGGCGAAGTGACCGTACTTGTTGCACTTAAAGCACTTGATCTTCTTCAAGTTTTTCTTCTTTGAGTGCACATTCTTTTGCCACTTTTTGTTCTTAGTCTTCTTTGAGGTTTCCGGTTCTTGCTTTCGTTCGTTCACAAACCTTAAGCGTTTATTCTTCCGCTTATTTCCTCCATGTGAGGAACTAGCGGCCACGTGCACTTCTGCACTAGGTTTTACGGCTTGAATCCGCTCTTCCTCGAGTTCAAGGTGTTTTGTAACATCGCTTAAAGTTTTAATGCACTCATTATGAGTGAGGTGCATTTTCATGTTATCCCAGCTATCTGGAAGTGAACGAATGACTGCTTGGATCTGCTGTTCGTCAGACAGCGTAACACCCGCATCCTTTAATTCAGATATGAGATTCGCCATGTGGCGGAGATGCTTTTTCATAGAATGATCTCGCCGCATTTTGTACGAATCAAATTGAATATTTAAGGAGCGAAGTTTGGTAACAGAAGTTCCACCAAACTTTATTTCTAGCTCAGACCATATGTCTTTGGCTAGATCGAATTCCCGAAATAGACGCATTATGTCATTGTCCATTGCGGACAGTAACGTAATACGTGCTATTTTGTTCTTTCGAGTCCGAGTATCATAAGCTTCCCGGTCCCTCTTGTGTTGGGCCGTATTGCCCAACTCAGGTTCTTCCATTATGTTTTGGAGTGTTTCAAGCACATCTTGCTCCTCCAAAACATATTGGATTTTAATTGACCAAAGTTTATAATTGTCGCCGTTGAGCTTTTCACCTTTGTTAAGCTCTGCGACAATGTTCTTAGAAGCGGTAGACATATTCGAATCAAAAAACTGCAAAGAAAATGAAAAACACGATCAAAATTCTATGCATAAAGTTTCGATTCTTTAAACACTTGATAAGTTCCTTGGATGCGTTGAAATGTTACTCTAGAATCGAGAAGTTCACTACATTCCCAACTACCATCTAGAAGTAACTTTCAAAGTATCCCTCTTACTTATCTCAAGTAAAAAGAAATCAGAAATAATACCCGTATGGTATTAGCAGCGGAAAAATACTTTAAAAAACATATCTTTCAAAATGGAATAGGTGAGAGTTTGCGCAAAGAATTTTTAGCGCAACAATTGCCAAGCCACGAGACCTGTTCTACACACCCATGGGTTAGATAACCATGGCCGGATCGTGGTAGGACTTGGAATTCTAAATTGCGCTATCCCGATTAAGGACGGGACATAACCTATTTGAAAACATCTTTTTCAAAAAATTTGAAAATACATTGGCTAATCTCCGTAGAGTAGAGCACAATGTTATGTGTACATTGGCTAATCTCCGTAGAGTAGAGCACAATGACATGGCTAATCTCGCATGAAGTAGAGCACTATGGCTAATCTTCAAGGAGTAGAGCCCAATGAAAAACTTCATTAAAACGTTAGCCCCGTATGGACTAGTCGGCACTGTGGTTAGCCCCGTATGGGCTAATCGGCATATTCGAGTTTGACCAAGGCCTTTTGTCACCCCATATGGGTCAGTTGGCAAGTTTGCAATCGACCCAGACCTTCTGTCGGATTGGTCGACCAAAAACACCAAATTGGTCGACCAATTTTGGTCTACAACTTCTTCCCGGCCAGGGCCTCTGCCCTGGCCGGGGCTTGGCCAAGGGCCGGCCAGGGCCTCTGCCCTGGCCGGCCAGGGGCCCTGGCCGGCCAGGGGCCCTGGCCCCTCGGCCAGGGCCTCTGCCCTGGCCGAGGCCAGCCAGGGCCGGCCATGTCCTGGCCGAGGCCAGGGCGCCGGCCGGCCATGGCCCCTTTGGCCGGCCATGGCCCCTTTGGCATGGCCGGCCACCCCCTTTGAATGGGGTTGCCGCACACCCCGCCGGAGGGGTGGCCGTGGTGGTTATTGGCCGTAGCCAACCCCATCCGCAATGGGAGGGGGGTGCATAGCCTTCATAGCCCATTTGGCGATGGCGCACATGCACTAATATTCATCTTCTCCGATGGAGATAACTACCATCATCTTCCTCGATGAAGCACCCGTTCGTCGATGAAGCACCCGTTCGTCGAGAAATTAGTTATTTTCTAATGGCCGTGTGCCAAAAATGAAAAAATAACACACTATGTGAACGGTCGGTTCTTCCCGTCACGGAGAGTTCCTACCATATCCGTAATGATAGGAGACCCTAACGTGAAAAGAACAACCGCTGTGTTCTCTCCGTCACGAAGCGTTCCTACCATATCCGTAATGGTAGGATACCCATTCGTGAAAAAGACAACGACTCGTTCATAGTTTCGACGGACGGCGGTTTGACCGGGGCGAACCCATATGGCGCTGATACCAATGTAGGATCCTGCCAAAACAGAGTTAGGATCGATAAATAAAGTTGAGACTTACGCTTGCGTATGCGGCACGGTAGTCTCGGAACTTTCCCTTCGGATTCGCCACGACGGATCGAGTCTTCTCACGAACGGAGTAAGGCTACTAAATCCACAATCTAAATCTCTACTTTAGATTAAGAACTTGGATAGAGGGAGAGGAAGTATTTCGGCAGAGCTTCGCTAGAATGAAAATGCATGCAAGAATGACATGCAAAAGTGTAAGGAAAAAGGCTAACCCTTGGGTCTTATTTATAGCCCCCAAGGTAGTTATTTTAGGATCAATTGTTCCTTTGGAACAATTTAACTAAGGTGTACCATCGTACATGGCATATTATAAGCTTAAGTTGTACCATATGCATGGTACAATATAAGCTTAAGATATTACCCCTTTATTAGCCATATGTCGCATGCACTTATGCACATATAATGCGACTTTCCCATCAATCTAGAGATCCTCTCCGCAAGGGAACATATTCCCTTTGCGCACGACTTCGTGTACGCGACGTTCGAGGTCCGTATTCCCTCGTACATCCCCTACAAGGGTGTACTAACGTCTTCCATATCCAACAATCTTGAGACTACGGTTCACCGTGGTCAGAAGTACTTCTCCACCCAGGTTCGGGGCGTTTGCTTCACGGTAGATAGCACCAAGCTTGCCGCAATCATAAATCAGCCTCCCAACAATCTTGGCCTTCTTTCCTTTCCGATGGACGACGCTGTTATCCTTTCTCGTCTCGCCCCAAAAATGACCCCCCATATGTCTGCGGCTAAACTCCGACCCGAGGCCCGCATCCTCCACAAAATCGTCATTCACAATTTGATGCCGAAAGCTGGGTCTGTGAATTATTTGAGTAATGCTTATCTTCATTGTCTCTATGCGATCATGGCCGGTTATCCTATTCACTGGGGCCATCTGCTTCTTCGCTATATCATGCGGCCGGTTACCACTCACTTCTATTTCCCATGTATCATCACACTGATACTTTGCGCATTTGGTGTTCCCACCGACGGCGAACTGCTACTTCAGAATGATGTTCACATTGATGAGAACATCCTCCAGAGCATGGGACTACCCGGTGATGCTTCTACTTCTCCCGACGATGACGCCGATGACAACGACGCTTCCGACGATGACTCTTCGCATCCTCCTGCTCCGCCTGCTTCCTCTCTTGGCAAGGCCCCATTTCCAGGCTCTTCTCTCTCTCGCTGCGGCAGGAAGATTCACACTTCTAAGGATGGTGTTAGCCCCTCTCGAGAGACAAATGCGGTTCTCTTTGATCGTCTTTCTACCCAAGTCGCTGACGGGTTTGCTGGTATTCAAATCCAGATGAGTAAATATGACGATGTTCTTCGTCATCACTCTACCGTCCTTGAACAGATTCAAGTGGAACAATCTTCTCTTCGCTCTTTGCAGGAATCCGCCGACATCCTTCCTACCCATCGCACCCGCACCCGTCGCTCCTCCCTGGGTTCCTCGTCCTATCATCCTCATTGATTTCCCTGTTTCCCGTTGGTCACCTCCAATCCATGCCTGCTCTGTTGTTTCCTACGAATTTCGGCTATCCTTGCTTCACTCGTCCCTTTGCCTCACCGTCTGACGTTTGGTTGATTTTCATGATTCCCGGTTGTTCTGTCGCTAGTTCTGGATTATCTTGGTTGCATTAGTATGCTGGTCGTATGTTGGTCATATGTGGCTTTAGTATGCTTTTTCTGTCTGTTGGTCGCTGGTTCTGTACTTCGAAGTTACTGTATGTTGTTTTAGTGACTGTTTGTTATATGTCTGTTGGTCTTTCAGATGCATGCTATGTACTGGGCTTGGCCTTTACTTCAGTTGTTTTATCATGGTTGTTATGCTAATATATTATAGTTCTTTTGTGTACTTCGTCTCTCTGATCGTTGTTTCCTTACGTATTAGTTCCTTTTGTTACTTACATGCTCTTCTTGCATACTCTGTCTCTGTTTCTTTTTTTAGTTTCCTCCGTTTTCTAATTTGGCCTGCTACGAAAAATCGTAGCTTGCCAATTTTTCTTTTCCACTTTTTGTGGATGACAAAGGGGGAGAAATATGCATATATTCAGGGGGAGTCTATATGACTATACTCAGGGGGAGTAACATCAGTAACATAACATTACATATCAACATCACATTTGTTCATGTTAATACATATGAAATACTCCGGGGGAGTAACATCAGTAACATAACATTACATATCAACATCACATTTGTTCATGTTAATACATATTATTTCATTCAAACTTATTAACACTTGTTAACTCACATTTTTTCACTTCATTATTTGTCATCATCAAAAAGGGGGAGAATGTTGGAACTTGGTATTTTCCATCCTCTCTTCCATAAGGTTTTGATGTGACAAATCAATATATTTCATGTTACTAACTTTATCTATGCAGATGTACATCTACAACGCAAATTCATTCACATTACGCACTTGATCAAAGTACAAGGATCCTCTGCAAAAACAGTGTTGCTACTCAAAATTACCTGTGAAACACGTATCTACGGAATGATGTAATTTTTACTTTTTAGATAGCTTCAAGGCCTTGGTTATATCATATCATATATCCCTAAAGCTCAATTCTACATCATCTCCTAACTCATTTTTGATCCTAAGTCAAAATTCGTATTTTTCAGTATTAGCCTACTAGGATTTTTCCTAGCCTACCAAAACAGTTATATTTTGACTTGATACTTTCAGACAAGGATCTATCCGTTGTCTATTCCACGTCACCAAAATTTTGTGACCGTTTGTTACCGTTTCAAAAGTGGCAGGCTACGAATTTTCCTAGCATGCCAAAATGCTTTTGGGACTGAAATTTTCCAGAACAGTTTCTGACCGTTCTCCAACGTTTCTCTCAGTTTCTGAACGTTGTGCAACGTCTCTTTTAGATCCGTTCACAACCGTTTCTAAAACCTATAAAAGGAGGGGTACCCCCTCTCATTTTCTACACACTTTCCTCTTCTAAATTCTGATTTTGTTGAAAGCAAGTCATTGTTTTCTTAAGTAATTCAGCCATTAGTTGTTCTTTTCTTATTTGTAAGAAGAAATCATTAGATTTCTCTCTTCATTTAAGAACGGAAGAACTTGGATTTTCAACATCACTTTTGGAAAGTTGTTTGTGTTCATAATTGCAAGAAGATATCAATAGATCTCTCTCTTCTTTTATGAACCAGAGAACTTCAAGTGTTGCGCTTCATTACATATCTTTTACATCTTGAAGTTCATCTTCTAAACACCATCCTTGAATTCATTCTCTGAAATTTATAACAAGGCTATATGTGTTTTCTATTTCTTATTTAACAGGTTTGAATCTCTGTTTAGAGATTGTACAAAGTTTGGGACACGGGGAGTGTCGCCATTTTTGTAAGTTCGTGCTTGCGGGGCAAGTGATTATAGTGGATTGAAAATCTCTACGGGGTAGAGGACTGGAGTAGGATCACAAGGATCCGAACCAGGATAAATCTCTGTGTTTGCGATTGGTTTAATTTCAGTACTTGTCATTTTATTTCTGTGACATCTTTGCAGATATTACTAACATCTTATTTGCGACAATTTTTTAATATACACTATTCACCCCCCCTTCAAGTATATTGATCCTTACAGGCTAAAATTACACCATGGTCCCGTCAGCTGAAGGTCCATCTCGAGCTTCACGTCCTCCCACCATCCTAACGACAGGAAAAGCACAACTTAGACTCGCTCACATTACTGGATAATAATAAAAAGAATGTTAATACTTCTATCATTCCGAACTTTTCGTAGAAAATGACCTACATGGGCCACCACTAAAACATGTCATGCCCCTCTTCCGAAACTACGGAAGCGAAGCGTGACTAAGGCCTGTTTAGGCCGGAGCTGTGAAGCTCGGACCCAATAAGCGTCTGTGTGGTACTCCAAGACGAAGGAACAGGTCCCTGCAGGTTAGTACGGAACAACAAAAGTACTAAAAAGAAACATTCATTTTATTCCAAAATAACAATCCAGAAGTACTGAGAGTCTAACAAAAGCCTGACGCGGCTACAACAACTGAAAGGTAAACTACTGGTGCAAGCACCCAACCTAGACAGAAAATAAACGGTGCTACGCACCCAACTAAACTGCAGTAAGACCTTTAGATCAGCAACGTAAAGACCTCTAGCTCTGGTCCTCCTCGGGCACGTACTCTGGATCAACGTCCTTCGGCTCTACGTACTCTAGCAGGTCTGCCTCGTTAACGTACTCTGGCTCAGCACCTGACATACATCACCCAAGAGAAAAGGAACTGTACGTCAGGTAAAGTCTACACAGAAAATGTTAGACTCTACTGCAAGTGTATTATAATTTAGAACAACGTTTTACTGGTTGATTAACATGCTGGGGTTATAACATAGCATTTAAAGAAAGTAAACGGAGCAAAAAAGTAAATGCGTCAAGCAGTAGCCGTAGCGTGTGCTACGGACTATGGGACTAACCTAAACGGGTCCAGACAAGACGTGACAAGACAAGACCAGACGTGTGTCACTAAGGTTCACGCCTTTCGGTTAGAAGGCGGCCAGCACCTTCTCAACCGAGGGAACACTCAACCTTGTGCACGGGAACAAGACAAGACACGTGTGACTCGAAGGGTTCACGCCTTACGGTTCGAGGGGGATCAGACCCTCTCCCGGTGTGCACGCTCAACCCTACCCCAACCCCAGTGCTCAAGACAAGACAAGTCCGTACAAGGGATCACTCACTCTAGCTTGGTGAGTGCCCTATTGCCCACAAGTTGTGTATCAGTACAAGGATCACTCGGAGAGTGCCCTATTGCCCGCAGGCTGTGTATCAGTACAAGGGATCACTCGAAGAGTGCCCTATTGCCTGCAGGCTGTGTATGACAAGACAAGACATGACAAGACATGGATGTTTCTTCTAGGGGGTCCACACGCACGCACACACAAGATAACCCTAAGGTGTCAAAAGTTGTTGTTGAACTTAGACTTCGTCGTCAAGTCTTAGCTATCTCGGGCGTCCCAGACGCTATCATTTTACGTCTGGTTCTCTTTGTTCACAATTTAACAATTCTAAGAGTCTTAGGCTTAAACACAGCCAAAGGTACAAGTGAGTACACTTGCCTGCGATGGCGATTGTGTCGTTTGTCCGGAGCATCCCGTCCAAGCGTTGCGTCTGCGGCAGTCCGTCTGAAACAGGGTCACGGCGACAGTGTCAGGTTGCGTTTTTCAACAAATCCTATTAGGGTTTGTTTCTAAAATTGACGGGACTACCCTATCAGTCAAAAAGTCACGTTTTTATGTTTTGTTCAGTCTAGATCGACATCTACACTATGTGCACAGAAAAACTGTCCGATTGTTGATCTTTCCTACGGTGGGCAGCGTTTTACAGATGCTGAAAGTAAATTTAGTTCAAGTTGTCCAATTTTAGTTTAGGGTTTGATTTTAACTACGGTGTGGGTTCTCTACGAGTTAGGGGGGCCAACCTCTCCGGTGTTTGACGCAGAACAAAAGTAGGGTCTGAACGGTGGGGTCTCCTCATCGTCTACGGCGTCTCGAATACGGGTAGCGTAACCAGAAATGTTCCGGTAGCGAACTGGAGGTGAGGGCAACAAGCAGGGAATGGACAGCGAGCGGGGAAGCAGAACTGTGGATGTTGGGCGATGTGAAGGCGTCTAACGGCGACGGGGAGAGCGGGCAGTGAATGGGAAACAAAAACAACGAATGAAGGCTGCCGTCTTGCGAAGACAACCACGGCTGCAGTTGTAGATGGCGCAGGGAAGTCCGGGGGCGGCTGGTGCGGCGGCGTAGCCGTCGAAAGGATCGCAGTGGCTGTTTCAGGGTTCTCGGCTGCGGAAAGGAGGAGGCCGCACTGGGTTCTCGGCTGCGCTGCAGAACAGAGGGGGAGTTCTCCGGTGACCCAAGGTGACAGAGGGCTCTGGGGATCGCCGACGAGCTATGCGGCGATCAGATACGATGGCGGCGATCGGAAAATAGCACAACCGTAGGCTGTGCTTGCTGCTGCGAGAGAAGCCGCCGGTCGAGCTTCAGTCAGGGATGGGACGGTTGAGGGGAGCATCGGCGGTCGGGGGGTCGACGAGGGAGACGTGCGGTGACTTGCTGACGGCGGAGCGGTGGAAAAGCGCAGCAGCGGTTGCTGCTGATCGTGCGGCGGTGCGAGTGGGTCTCGCAGGCGGAGCTCCTGGCCGGAGACGGGGCCGTCGACGGGGTTGAGAGCGAGGGAGGGAGAGTGTAGCGAGAGAGGGTGGAGGAGAAGAACTCGAGGGGGGGTTGTGTTTGGTGGCGGCGGCTGCAAAAGAAAACCCTAGGTGTTAAACGTGGGTAGGGTTGTTTGGATTTTAAAAAGAATTCCCAATGCTATACACTTATAGAATTATAAGAATATTGTGGGAGAGAGATAGAAATAGAGGGAGTGGAATATGAGGAAAAGTGGGTGACAATAAAGGCTGCATTCGTATCACCTAGGCACGTATGAACATATATAGGGCTTGGGTTTAATTTGAATTCCAAGTAGATTAAGGGTTAATTAAGAGAGGTAAATTGATTAGCGGATAACTTCTACTAGGGGCTTCAGAAAAATAATCCGAAAATATCGGGACGATCGTAGGGACGAGAAGTACGGGGCTTCGGGGTCTGATCGTGCGTTATGCCTACCAAAAATTAATGTAAAATCGAGAACTGGGTTTAAAGGCAAAAGACTAAAACGCCCCTTCCATTCAAAGCCGTTTTGCGAGAAAACGAGCTGTGAAATGACGTTCCCAAAAATTACTATAAAATTCTACACTTCCATAAGGTCACAACGACATATCACGTCGCATATACCGAAACAAAGTAATAGTCAAATAAAATACGTGCACGAAAAGTACGTGCACGTAGAAAATCCATAAGATCGGAAAGCGACCGTTACAATAGGGTTCATCCCTACGCCCTAAGACGACGGCACTACTCACTAGACATCATGCAAATCTCTGAAAAATCAACAATAATCACCGCACAATTCATTGCATAAGAGAAATAATGCATAAAATGGAGTTTTTAATAGGAATAGACAAACCAATGTAGATGCCAATGATTTCCAGCTGAGAATTCACCAAAGAGTAGCCGTCAAAATCCTAAAAGAAAGTCTAAAAATTAATCGTTTAAAAGCTCTCTAAACTAGGGCAAAAACTGGGTTTAAATACCCTCTAAAATCGTCCAAAAAATCGTGACCAAACTGCCCCTGCGCAGCCGAGAAAACGCAACCTTAGCAGCAGGCGGAGCGGTTCACTCGGCCGAGTGACCCTTGTCACTCGGTCGAGTGACAAACCCTGTAAAAAACGGTAAATTCGGATGTTTCAGGGTCTGTCTTTGGGAGATGGCTCGGCCGCGTAGACTTATTCATTCGGCCGAGTAGCTATATCGTTCGGCCGAGTGGGGCTTCGTCAGGATCTCTAAAAATTCCAGTGTCTCTGGCCTTTCTCTGGACAATTTCCATGTACCACTCGGTCGAGTGAGATTTCTCACTCGGCCGAGCAGGCTTTATTCGTTCAGCTGAGTATACGCTGAAAAAACTCTGTGTGCGTATCTGTTCTGGTCGGCCGAGTGGGACTCCTTGTTCGGCCGAGTGGGTTTTCTACTCAGCCGAGTGATGTGCTGAAATGCCTGTTTCTCCTTCTTTTTGCCTCCTCGTCGCTCCTATTGATTTCCTTCTTCTTCTGCTCATTCTCCATCGCTGATAAGCCCTCAAATGAGCCGTGGGTGACACTCCTAAGCGCTTGCAAACCCCTTGATATCAAATTCACTCCAAATCGCTCCATATTTCCTGAAAAACGACAAAACCAAGAAATAGTGAAAAACATCGCAATATTGTCGAATAATCATGAAAAACGCGATATGGGCGATCAAAATGGCATGCAAACATGCAGAAAAAAGGTGTAAAATATGGAGTGATCACAAAACATAACCAAATGGCCACGCCCAATCCAATTAAAAACTACACCATTCATCCCAACATAAGATTACTTACACCAAACTTTCCCCAAATTGTCTCAAAGAGAGTATCACGACATATGAAATAGTCTCATACATGGCATATTAACATTTGACCCCAAATTGGAAAAGAAATGAAAACACGCCAATCAAACATCGATGAATTTGATACCAAAATGATAATCCGAAAGAATAGCATGGCATGAAAGCATGTAGGGACTACATAAAGCAAGCGGCGTAAGGACGAGGAGGCCAAAAATGATATGCAATGAAGTTAATTCGATGAGAGCAAGGTGTCGGTATCTCAAAAAAAAAAAAACTACATCAAAATCCTAACAATCATAAAGATTCTAACACTCTCCCCCCAACTTAAAATAAACATTGCCCTCCATGTTGGGAGAGTATTAGATCTCGGTAAAAGATCCTAGAAAAGAAAAAAAGCATACGAAAGCAAACATGCAAAAGCAAACTAACTTTTTATATATTTATACTTCGTAAAGGAAAGAATACACCTTAGCAAAAGGCGGATCCAAAATTTCCTTCGGAGGTGGCAATTGTTCCAATGCTCCTTGGCCAAACGTGGCAATGGCGGCCACGTACACAACCCCAAGAATCTCCTCAAAGTGTGTACCTATATAAGGAAAGAGACGGGTTATGTAAGAGAGAGATGTGGACACATTCCCAAAAAATGACATCCACACATAATCATCAATATAGAATAAGGAATGAAAAGTATGATGAATGTGTGAGAAAACACCCTGGATGGTTGAATATGATGTGGTTTGAAGCTCATCCCCGTGTCATTCAATATCAATCGGAGGAGGAAGAGATATCTCCATAGAAACTACGAAGGAGATGGAAGCTCGGGATCCATGATAGCATGTGGTATAGGCTCACCCTCGCTTGCCTCTTCTTCGGGCACATCAACAAAAGAACACTCCTCCTCGCCCACTTCGCTCCCAATTGTGCGCACGATCGGCTCCTCTATCTCCACCATGTCAAAAACCAATTCTTCAACAACTAATTGACACGGCCCAGCAGAAATAGTAGGTGCCGACAAGACAATTTCCTCCACCGGCTCAACCAACTCCTCCATGCCAACACTTGGTTCCTCAACTACTACTTGGCATGGGGCACTCAATTCTTCAACTACCGGTGGGGTGAGATCCATAAGAACTTCCTCATTCGGGGTTTGGTGGACCAAAACTTCATGGCATGGCTCATTTGGAGTCACAACCAATGTGTGATCTTCCTCCTTATAGGACTCCAAATAACGCCAAGCTGCATTCTCATCCATGTCCAAAAAAGTGGCCGTTGTCCAACAAATCCACAAAATTCTACGTCTCCGGAAGCAATCCTTCCAAGAGCAATCCAAGAAGACGCATCCTGTCAAATCCATGTTGTGGACAACCGTACACTAACTCTGAAAATCGCGTCCAAGCCTGAAAACATGTCTCACCGATGCGCTGAGCAAAGTTTACCATTCTTCCTTGCCATGTTTTGGTCCTGTAAGATGGAAAAAACTTCATAAAATTTTTTTGCTTTAGTATAGTCCAAGATGGACTAAGATGAGAGATATAAACTTTAAACCAATTTAATGCGTTACCATCCAACGAATAGGGAAAGAATTTAAGATAAAACTTTTCTGCACACGTGTTCCATCAAAATGAAGCATGCAAGCACTCTAAAACTTCTTAACATGTAGGTAGGGGCTCTCCGCATCCTTACCAAGGAATCTCGGTAGGGATTTGGTCTCCCGCATGTCAAACCCAAGATAGTTTGAAGTACTTGCCATGTTTTAAAAAAACAAAAATAAACAATCAAAAAGACTCAAAAAGCGTAAAATAAATAAAGATGAACAATAAGTGAAAGATAAAGAATCGAAATGACTCACACTAAGAGATAGTAGTATCACACTAAAACTTTCGAAAACAATCAAAAATTTCTAATAATAGAAATCGTTGTCCCCGGCAACGGCGCCAATTGGTTGACTACGAAAGGACGCGCAAGTGCACGCCTTTCACTCCCAAGCATAGGAGTGTCAATGCAATAAAAATAACCGGTGAGTACTGGGTCGGATCACATGGACAAGTCATTCTATGTTCACAAAATTGATCGATAAAGAAAAATAAAGTGTGAAAACAACCGCCTCGCTAACGGTGGATGAGTGGGAAATGAATAGTGAAATCTAAAATTCTAACCTACGCACTTGGGGTGGAGAGCCGAATCGGCAAGCAATGAGGAGGACTCATGTGATGTGTGTGAATGAGGCTGTGAACGAAGGAATTCATCCCAAATATAACTCAATTGATCTCCCAGCTAAGGAAGCTCAATCGGAAAATATGGCATTTCATCGAACGTGTGGGGTGCAATAAGTAATGAACGAAACTCATATGAGTAATAATCAATTAAGCACATTAGAGAGGGTCCGCAATTAAGCACATTAGAGAGGGTCCGCTAGGATTATCCTCTTCTTGGATTTCCCCTTAGGGTTCCAATAAACAAAATAACTCAAGTTTCATCCACTAATTTAGAAAATAAAATTGTGCTAGGGATACAATTCTCAACCCAACAACAACAATCAATCAACACAACCACACAAGGATTCACACTACTCTATCATACCAAATAAAATGAGAAATTCATCCAATATTCAATACAAAAGAGAAATGCAAAAATTACACAATAAGAGAGGAAAGAGATAACCAATCTCTCAAGAAATGAGGCTTCCCTCTCACTTGGGCACCTCCTCCAAGCTTCTCCACCATCCAATGGCCTCCAAGATCCACCCCTAGCCTTTGGGGAAGAAGAAACCCCTCTAAGCCCTAAAAAAACTCAAAAACGCAAGAAAAACGAAGAACAGCCGAGAATCCCCCTAATTTTCGCATTCCAGGCCCCATAACAGCATTGCGGGTCGGGTTTGGTCTCCCCGACCCGCCAAAACCGCTTTGCGCGCGCTCAGCGGGGTAAGTTGGGGTGGAGCGGGCCGGCCAGCTGGGCCGGCCCGCACGTGCTAGTTTTTTTTAAATTCTTTTTTTTAACTGTTGCAGCGGCCCGCCCTTGGGCGGGCCGCTGACGTATAATTTTTTTTATTTTTTTAAAATAACGATGCGGCCCGCTGTGCAATTAAGCAGCCCCTGACGCCACGTGGCGCCGCCTGATTGCGCCACGTGGCGCCCCTTATAAAAATCCCTTTTCTGGTTTTATTCCCCCCTTTTTTCCTCCAAATAATCCACAAAAAATACCTAGAAATCTTAGAAAAATCCCAGAAAATTCTAGAAAATCCCCAAGACCCCCATGAGTACCTGAAAAATAGGAGAAGGAGAAATTAGTCCATTTGATTGTGAAATTAATATAATGACTATTAAAACACAATATTGACTTCCAAACTCCATATAAAATAATCCATCGCTCAAATAATTCTCAAAAATTGACAATATGATCACAATAATACAAGGAGCATATGAAAAATATCAGGAAGCCAATAGAGACGATAAAACCCGTATTTCTTGCAAAGAATGAGGATAAGCTCTAAAAATGACATGAAGTGAAAATATACCCAAAAAGAGCAAGATTAAGTATAATTCTTAGCACAAAATGGGGTAGCTAGGGGGTATAAATATACACTTTTCACTCCGAATCAATATGGATGCCCGTGAAAAGGATCCTGCTGCATCAAATTGATTAGCCCCTTTTCAACTCGAAGCTCGTCGTCGCCTGTTGCGGTCTAAGAATAGAGGAGTTGTTTCCAAACGTCGGCTTCATATGGTCCCTGATGGACCCGGTGCGAGAAGGAGGAGGATTGTTGTTGTCTACCATCTGGACAGAGGGAGAAGGATTTCTACTGGAGGCCCTCAAAGCCCCGTGCTTTTTTCTCGATATCGGGATCGAATAATAGCTCTCTAGTAGATGCCCCGAAACGAGTGTTCAGGCACCAACAAAACTCAAACAAATACCATCATTAGCACTGAAATAAATAAAAGAATAAAAATGGTGGAAAGATGAGAAATGATTAGAGTGCTAGCAAACTTCTAAAAAATAAAAGTAAACTGAGATAAACACTATTGTCTTCCCCGGCAACGGCGCCAAAAACTTGACGTACCCGAAACCTACACTTAGATTCCACCCGGCAGTGTCATGATTGCCAAGCGTTGTATGGCCTCTAGGTTTCAATTCCAGGCTCAATCCGCAAGCGGACGGTGTCAAGTTGTAGTATAAATGATATCGAATCCCACAGGGACGGTGAGAATGTATCTGGATTCTCAGTTCACTTCTATATCTCGAAGTGAGATAGCTATCGGGTTGAAAGAGTTGATTGGGGTGTTGTTGTTGTTTCGCTAAATAAAAAGGACTAGGGCGTCAGGAATCACCGCTAAGATCGTCGGGGATCGACGTTGGAATAGAATCCTCACGTTGCATTTGGGTTAGGGGATTAATCTCACAATTCGTATCACTCTCGTGGGTTAGAATTGTGAGGTATTTCAGTAGCTCTCGTTGACGCAATGGTGGTAGCCATCAACGTAGCGGTATACTTCGACGATGGATCCCCTCAAGGCACGAGCCGTGCATGATCATGAGCCTTGGTTGGTTCCACCGATTTCCCTATTCGCATCCCAGAGATATCCCTTAAGCACATCAATTCCAAAGACCGTGGGCATGATCTCAGTACGGGTTATCCAGGGATTCGGTAGGATTGTAACGGTCGGTTTCCGATCGTAATTTCTTTGTGCACGTGTGCTTGACCGTGCACGTATTTATTTTAGACTTTGTTTGTTTCTGAACCCTATCGTGTGATATGTCGTTGTGACTCTCTCTAAGGGTACTACATTTGCCGTGTTGACTTGCAACGTCATTTCACAGGCCGTTCGCCCACGATTTGACCTTTTCCGAGGAGACGTCGCGTATCGCACTTTTGACTTGAGGCGTTTTTATTTTTAATTTCATTTCTCGTCATCGAAATTGTAATCCGTCTCTTCTGACTTCTTGCTCTCGTCACCCTGGTCGCCCCGGTATTTTTCTTATAATTTTTGGGCACCGTTTGACCTATGTGCACTTTCAGACCCCGTTAATTACAAGAATACCCCTAACAATTTAACCCTAGTAATTTCTAATTAACCCTAAACCTAATTGGGTGGCAGCCCCATCACGTGTAACTCCTCCTCCTACTCACGTGGGCCCCACTCCTATAAAGAAACCTAGGTTTTCTCAAAAAAATTTCACAGCCTCCCGTTTCTCTCCATTGCGCCGGCCCTAGAAGCAGCCCTACCCACGCAAAAGCCCTCCCCTTCGACCTGAGCCCCCGCCGACGGCACCTAGTCGTCACCGACCTACTCCCCGACCTCCCCTCTCTCGCTTGCGCCGCCTCTCACCGCCGGTAGCCGCCGCAGCCGCCTGAAACCCAGCGCAGCAGCTGCTACAGCCCGCGACGGCCGCCGCCGCCGCTGCCGCCGTCGTCGGAGCCCCCACGCCGTCGCCGTGAACCCCCTCTGCCTCCTCTCGCCGTTGACAGCGACCACAGGCCGCGAAACCCCCTGTAACAGCGTGGTTGCTCGCTGTTTTGGGTGTTTGGCGACGTTCCGACGCGTCGCCATGATCTCGCCGCCTCTCCTCACTGTTGGAGCCCTCCAACAGCCTCCTACACCTTCTGGGAGTATTTATCGATGTCACGAACTCTTCCTATGACTCCCGACGTCGTAGGCATTGGGTACGACCGACCGTTCATCTCAGTTGTCGTTGCAGCTCTCCGGAAGCCGTAGTACGCCTACCCGACGCACTGCTCGTTGTTCACGCGTTTTGTCCGCTACCAGAACGTGTCTGGCTACACTGCCCGTAGCCGAGACACCGCTAGAAGACGATCCGTAGCAGTGCCAATCAGATCGGTCGCCGTTCAGACTCTACGTCCGCTCTACCCCAGACTCCGGACAGGTTGGTTCCCTACCTCGTAGCGAAACCCCCACAGTAGCAAAACTGAAAACCTAACTAAAACCGCCAACTTAACTCAGTAAATTTATTTTCTGCTCTCTTAAATCGATGTGTAACCGTAGACCGACGTTTGGACTTTTGACTGTGCACATAGGATAGAATCGTCGGATAGGCTGATCGGACAACTTGACTCGTGACAGTTAGGGTAGCCACGCCTAACTTAGAAATGAACCAAAATAGGATTTGACGAAATTCATGACTTGACACCGTCGCCGTGATCTCTTTTCAGACGGACTACCGCGGACGCGACGACTGGACGAGACGCCCCGGACAGACGACGCACTCGCTATTCCAGGCAAGTGTACCCACTTGCGATTTGACTGTGCTTTAGTTCTAGTTGGTAGAACTGTTAGATTGTGTGTGATGAGAACCGTACGTGAAATGATAGCGTCCGGGACGACCCGTGACGGCTCCAACTTGACGACGAAGTCTGAGCCTGACAACAATGAACTGCTGACAACATAGGACTATCTTGTGTGTGCGTGCGTGTGGACACCCTAGAATAACATTCCCTACACTTGTCATGTCGTGTCCTGTTACACAAAAAGCCTTCGGGCGTTTCGGATGCTTCCCTCTGCGGAAGTGATCCCTGTTACCAAAAAGCCTTCGGGCGTTTCGGATGCTTCCCTCTGCGGAAGTGATCCCTGTTACCAAAAAGCCTTCGGGCGTTTCGGATGCTTCCCTTGCGGAAGTGATCCCTGTTATACAAAAAGCCTACGGGCGTTTCGGATGTTTCCCTAGCGGAAATGATCCCTGTAAATCTTGTCCTGAGTTCCTGGGTTTGGGGTTGGGTTGAGCGTGTGCACAGCAAGAGGGTCTGATCCCCCTCGAACCGTAAGGCATGAACCCTTTCGTGTCTTACTTGTCCTATCCCGTCTTGTCTTGTCCTGTCCCGTCACGTCCCGTCTTGTCTTGACACCTGTAGGTTAGTCCCGTAGTCGGTAGCACACGCTACGTCTACTGTTTGCTACGTTTACTTTTCCTGCTCCGCTACTTTTCATTACTCAGTTATAACCCCAGCATGCTAAAACAACCAGTAAATCATTGCTAATAGTTGATACACTTGCAGTAGAGTCTGACCGTTTGTGTAGACTTTGCCTGACGTACAGTTTCCTTCTTTTGGTGTTGTACGTCAGGTGTGGAGCCAGAGTACGAGTACGAGACGGACCTGCCAGTTGACTTGGAGCCGGAGGGCGCTGATCCGGTGTACGATCCAAAGGACGATCAGAGTTAGAGATCTTCTGTTTCTGTTCCAGAGTTATCCATTTCAGTTTGAGTTGGGTGCATTGCACTCTTATTTTCTCGTCTAGGTTGGGTGCTTGCACCATTAGTTTCCCTTTCAGCAGTTGTAGCCGTTTACGGCATTTTTAGACCCTCAGTACTTTGATGATAAATTTTGGAATAAAATGAAATGTTTCTTTTCAGTACTTTTGTTATTTCGTACTAACTTGCAGGGACCTGTACTTTCGCTATGGAAAACTACAGACGCTTATTGGGTCTGGGCTCTTAGCCCCGGCCTAAGCGGGCCTTCGTCACGCTTCGCCTCCGTGTTTTTGGGAAGCGGGGCGTGACAAGGATCGAACGAAATACTCCCCTAAATCCCTAATTCAACCTAGAGATCCAGAGCTACATCTTATCCCTAGGATCTTAGGGCTAACCCATCAACCCTAGAAAGATCTACTCACTCATGGCAATAATAGCAAATAAAAACATCATTTTTATAGAAGAGAACATTATAGCAATTGGTAGAATAAAGATCAAAAACTTACAGCGAGAGATGCAGAAAATAGACAAGAAATAGATCCAATAAAAATCCAGATTCCAATACGCAATCGCAACAGAGAACCAAAATTAACATTCCAAAAGTTTCGATCCAAAACGTATTCAGAAATTTAATCTAAAGACTCACAGTCAGTCCCCTAAGCTGCGCTCTCAAAAAGTATTGAAAACTCTCAAATGAATCGCCTCCCGAATCGGCGTCCAACTCCCAGCCTTCACTCCTCAGATCACGTGACAATCGCTCAGAAAATATTTCCAAAAATTTCCTCAGCATCGCCGACCTAGTAGGCTGCTCGGTCGAGTAATACGTTGCTCGATTAGTTGCTCGGACCGAGCAGCTGTGCTGCTCGACCGAGCTTGACAGGGAGTCGAAAATTTCCAAAATCCTCACTCTGCCTGCACGGGCCGAGTCAGCTCAGCTCGGTCCGAGCAGAGGCTGACTCGGTCGCTGAATAGTTGTTCTGGCCGTGCACTGGATTGCGTCAACTTTTGGGACGAAGGCCTGCTCGACCGAGCATATGCACTGCTCGGTCCGAGCGAACCCTGTATCTGCTTCCTCTTCTCATTTGTATCTGCTCGGTCCGAGCATCTGTACTGCTCGACTGAGCAGCCTGTGAAATCTTCTCCTGAGGCTGCTGAGCTGCTCTCTCATCCTGCTCTCTCTCCTCCACTCATCCCAAGGATCCCAAACATGGCAAACTCCTGTGGGGATTCACCAATGAGCTCACGGGCGTGTCGGATGTGTCCATACCTAAGTGGTGTCCCAAATCGCTCCAAAATCCCTGAAAACTCATAAAACACTATGAAACTCGAATATAAGGTCAGAAACGCGATATCGTAGTAAAATATGGGATTTGGATGCGAAAATGGCATGGAATACAATGAAATGATGATATGAAAATGGTAGAAAATATGGACACATCAGTGCTCATTGGAGAATGGGTCCACTGAACGACCCAATAAAGAGTTATCAAATGGTTATCCTTAACTAAATTGTCATTGATAACTCTCTAGTGATTATAGGCAAGTTGGTCCTTTAGACTTGAGGTCATTGTACAAACCTGTGCATGTACGGTGTCACTTAGATCCATGATCTAGCCTCGAGTCTTCACTCGTTGAAAGGTCTTAGGTTGGGTGACACTTGAAGTGTACGAGGTAAGAATTGACTAAGATATGATTCGTCTCTTCCGTTAAAGGGAAGTTAGTGTCATAGGCTCAGTATGGTTCTTTGTGCTAACACTCGGCCGGGGTATGTTGTAAGGAGTATAACATAGACATACGAAAGACCGAAGTATGCTGACCAGTGCTAGCTAGTAGAGTTGACGGTTTACCATACCATAGGATATGCAGTGACATAGGTTATGATGAATGGACTTAAAATGCGGTATTCATCCCTGACACAGTCAGAGGGATCCAGACGACACTTTTTTCAATGGGTCAATCACGTAATTATGATGCCGAAACAAGGGCGACACCTGCTGCTCGTGGTCACTGTCGTCAAGGGGTTTTGAGCCCCGACCTATAGTTGGGTCAGGCTGTAGGGTCTCACACCAAGTACGATTTGTGTCTTAGTAATAGGAATGATTCAGGTGGAGTGCACTCAGGTGCACGAGAGTAATTGAAGTCACAAAGAGTTTGTGACAATAAGTCTATATTAAATGAGATTTAATAATGTCGCAAAATGTTTGCGATATAAGCATTAGTAGAATGCTATAAGGGATTGTTGCATATGATGCAAAAGGGTTTAAAATATGTCGTAAAATATTTACAAGAATATTTTAAACTATATGATGCATAGGAAAGGTTACATGTGTTCTTGGGATAGTCCCATTCGAACCATGCTTTCAAATGGATCGAAAATCAGCTCAATCAGAGCTTAAAAGCTCAAGTTATAGCCCAAAAGGCCAGAACTGGGCTTTTGCCGAGTTCTGGCCCAGCCTAACCCAGACTGGGTGGGCTAGCCCAGCCCATGCAAGCTGGGCTAGCCTGCCCAGCCTGGGCAAGTGGGTCCAGCCTGCTAGGTAGGCTAAGCCCGCCCACTGATGCGAGCGGGTCAAGCACGCCTGGGCAGGCTTGAGCCAGAGCCCGCCTGGTGGGCTCGAGCCAGACCCGCCCGCCTGCGTAGGTGGGCGGGGCAGCTGCTGGATGGTGGGCCCCTCTGGTGGGGACCACCCTTCAGAAACCCTAAGGAGTAAATGGTGGCTGTGATTTTCAGCCAATTCATGACTTTTGCTCAAATTTGAGCATTCGTTTGAGGGGTCAAACGAAGTCGGAATTGATCTCCGTTTGTTTCTATGCGTTCACCGTTTATAGCTCTTCGATTTGATAGGTTGTATCACTTGCAAAGCTTAACAGTGAGGGAGATAAAATTAGTTGAAGTTTAGCCTTCGTGTAAGGCAAAACTAATTTAATTTTTCTCCCATATTTTTTGTCCCACTTTGCTCGTGAGACGTGCAAGGGGTCCGGCCTCCTATATAAATAGGGGCTAGCTCCCCTTGGAAAAATTGCACCAAGTCTTCGAATCGGGTAGCTCTGAAAAGTTTTGAGCATGCTCGATCCGAGACAAAAATTATTCTTTTATGTTCCTTCGTTCGCGTGCTAGCAAGACAAGGAAGAGGATTGGATTCGATCCAAAGTCTTAGATGCGATCACACAAAAGTGAAACTTTATTCTGTGAGTGATTGGTTCAGAAGTGCGTTGTCGGCTTGCTTCAGGTGGACCAGTCTTGGAGGTGCGGAGGCGGCTTGCTTCGGGGAGCCAAAGTTGTTGCTGAAAATGATGCTTTGTTTTCTGTGGAAGCAAATTTCTGGGTATGTTCTTTTATTTCATTCATATTTATATTGTTGCAGTAGTTTAGATCTATGTTGGGGCTGGTCAGACCCACCCCAAGATAGTAGAGATCCTGGCTAGGGTCCTTGATATCCTTGGGGTGTTTTATTAAAGTGTTTAGTAATTCTATTTTTCTGCTGATGTTTCTGATTCTATCGTCTGTCCGTCGTAGGATGTGCATAGATTTATGCCCTAAGGGTCCCTCAGAACCCATCATTGGTATCCGAGCTTAGGTCTATTTTGATCTAAAAACTGTAAAGGATATAAATGCATATATGTTTGCTTAAGAACATGCTGATAATGTGATTATCTAGTTTTTTAAAATTATGAGATAATTGTTGAACATGAAACAACTTAATAAGATAAAATTTTAGATGCTTTACAATTATGCTTAAAATTTATGTGATAAATTTTTAAGTTGCATGCTATTATTTATGGGATAAATTTTAATTTGTTGTTCATGTAACTAATTATGAGATAATTATTAAAAGGATAGTAACTTAATTTTATGTGATATTTTAAGTTGCTAGTAAGCATGCTAATTTTATGAGATAAAATTTAGTTGATATGTTTTAAGGGTAATTTTACTTTTTTGCATATTATGTGATAATTCAAGAAAGCCTCTTAGGATAGCCATTAAAACTCTTCTAAAACTTATGAGATAAATTTTAGATTGACATGCTATGTTTAATAAATTGTTACAACAATCAAATTCCTAATTCTTGATTAGGGTAGCCCTTTCCAACAATTATTATTTTAATCGTTCTGATAATAATTTTGATAAAAGACTATATTATAAATTGTTGTAATTTGAATTTATTAAAATTCTAATACATGATTAGGATAGCATGGTGAAACCTATAAATCCTTATAGTTGATAAGGACTCTAATAAAAGTTATTTACTAATCCTAATAATTTCGAATTTTAGGATTCAACTAGTTGATAGGATTACCTTGTTTTAATGAAGCCATTTCTAGTCGATGTCACACATATGAATAATTAATTTCCTTCAATGGACCATGATCCGGTCTAGTGTTTTTTGACTAGTGTTATAGATCACCCTAGCTCGACTGGAGACAATGATACTGGCCTAGCCAAATCCTTGTCCGTGTTCCGCTGAACCGCAAGGATGCGAATTATGACTATGTAACACCGTCGACTACATCTAGTCTAATACGTTAAAAATCTTCTTCAAGATTAATCGTAGCCCTCCTTATTTTTGGAATAGGTGACTAAAAGACTCCTGTCATGGTTGTTGAGTCTCCTAAAGCTATGACATGGTATCTTTTAGAAACCGACTCCATCACATATATGATGTAGTCTGGTCTTAACCCAAACCGTCGCGTCGGGTATCCTCGAGTGTCGGTGTAAGTTAAGTTTAGACATGAAAATAAAGGTTTGACTAGACTAGTCATTATGGTATGTTGAGTCTCCTCAAGATCATAATTGACTAGGGGTAAAAACCTATAGGGAGTCACATGTGATGTGATCGAAGAAGAGTTCATCTACCAATTACAGAGCCGATCAATTTGTTGAGTCTCCTCAAGGATGTGAAGCTCAGGGTGGTTGGATACCTCCTTCACAAATTTTAAATATAATAAATTGTTCATTATTATGGCCTAACTGTTCATTAAAATAGTGGGAGAATATAGTTTAATAAAAACCTTTTAAACTATAAAAGAACATATGCTAATTCAAACTTCTATTCAAATGCAGTATGGAGTCGGGACTTAAGTTTATCATTGAGAAGAATGTGCTGAACGGAACCAACTATAAGGACTGGTTAAGGAACACCAAGCTTGTTCTCTCATTAGCTGGAATTGGTTATGTACTGACGAAAACTGCTCCGAAGAAACCCGATGACAAAGCCCCTAATGAACAGAAGGAGTCTTACAAGCTGTAGCAAAGGGATTCAGAGAAGGCCTGTAGGATCCTGTCAAAACAACGACGTTAGGATCGAATAGCATAGACTTACGCTTGCGTATGCGGCACCGTAATCTCTGAACTTCACCCTCGGATTCGCCACAACGGTCGGTACTTCGTCACGCAGGATCGAAGCAGCGTTTCACCGCCTAAATCTCTATTTAGAAGAGGATTTTAATGGAAGGGAGAAGAAGAACATAAGATGCCTTATGCAAACTTATGGCATGGAAAGTGTAGTTTGAATGCCTTACCCTTGGGTTCTATTTATAGGCTTTAGGGGTAGTTATTGTAGGAAATAACTAAATATAAGCTTATTAGCCTATATTAGCACATTCATTTATCCTCTTCTTCATTCACTTATCAAGTGCCTTTATGCACTTATAAAGTGACTTTTTCCACTTATCGAGTGGTCCTTTTCACACGAGAAAAGGTTCCCTCTGCACACGCTTTCGTGCACGCGACATCTGAGGTCCGTATACCCTCATACATCCCCTCATGGGTGTATTCATGTCGTCCATATCCAACATATCCCACTCACACTTGAGGGGATTTGTAAGGAAACATCTTTTCCTTTAACTCTTCTGTTTGTCATACCGAGAAATAGGACGTGTGACCGTCATGCGCATAGAGTCCGCTGTTGTGCACTTGTTAGAGATACACAATACTCCTCGAGGTGCAAAGTTGAGTAGATCAACGCATGCTTTACCCTAGATTATTTCTTCACATTTCTTATACTTTATATTCAACAATTGAATCCCATCTGGATTACAATTGGCTGGCCAGCTTTGAATCTTTAAAGTCCAAATGTGAATATGAAATTAATATTCCTCTTCTTGCGATCCTTTCGATTTTGACCTGACTTGCTTTTCTAACATGCCCCGCCGGACCGAATTGACCATGGTTCATAAGCAACATGCTAAGATAGCAATCACCCGGTCAAATCTAAAGGAACCAATTAGAGTCCATAAGGTAACGAGTTAAGACCCATGTAGTCTTTTGCGTCTCACATAATAGTAAACACAATTACTATTCTAACCCAATGGTCAAAATGCATACGTAGTATGAATACGTATTACAACATCACTCCTTTCCCAAGAAGCGTTTGTCTTAATGATGTTGTAAGGATGATGATCAGACACCACAATGTCTGATTTTGAGTCCCTTTTACTACTCAAATAATCTTCTGGACCCACATCCCGCATACGACAGATATGATTAAAGAATCCTCTTAGATCTTTTGTAAGCATCCATATGATGCAGACCTTTCAAACGACCATTTTTTTAAGTCATGACTCTAAATCATCCGTCTGACGATTTTGACTTTAAACAGGTCTCATCTTTATTTTATCCGTATGATATAATAAAGGCGGTTGCTCATGTGAGAGAGCCAACCTCAATCTGTCCGACATACTAGAAAATATCGCTGTGATTTTAAAATGTACAAAAACATTTTTAAGAAACTAATATGCAATGTTTAAAAAAGAACTTATTCTTTTATTAGATTTGATCTTTTACATACATGGGAATTTACATTGGTACAACTCAGCTCTTACGCAATCCTTGAGATGATAAGTGTTTGTAAAACACATCTCTGGGGATCTCCTTCGTAAGCGGATCCGCTATCATCTCATGCGTAGATATGTACCTTATGTCTACCTTCTTGGTCTTATCATAGTCTTTTGCAAATTTATCCTCTTAACCGCTTTCCAGTGTGTTTGCCTTAGATTGGATAGGTAACGATTTACCATTCCAACGGCAAAACAGATGTCCGGTCTTGTACACATTATATCGTATATAAGACTACCAACTGTACTGGAATATGGAACTTTTTCCATAATTTCCTTTTCCCTTTGGTTCTTAGGACACATCTTCAGACATAAATTATCGCATATGCTTATTGGAATATCAATAGACTTACAGTCCTGCATATTAAAACGTTCTAGAACCTTCTTTATATAAGTCTCTTGTGAAAGAGAAAGAAGTTTCTTCGAACGATTCCTTGAAATCTTAACTCCAAGGATATATGCGGCTTCTCCCATGTCTTTCATCTCAAAAACTGATGAAAGCCAAGCCTTGATATCCATCACAAAGCCCTTGTCATTTCCGGCTATTAAAATGTCATCTACATATAGAGACATAATAACATACTTGCTCTTAATCCACTTGATATATACACAGTTATCTTCATCAAGCATGGAAAAACCATTTGATAAGACAACTTCTTGAAATCGTATATACCATTGCCTCGAGGATTGTTTAAGACCATATATGGACTTACGAAGTTTACAAACCTTATGTTCGTTTCCTTCTTTTACAAACCCTATTGTTGTTCCATATAGATCTCCTCGTCCAATTCTCCATTGAGAAAGGCAGTCTTTACATCCATCTGATGTAATTCGAGGTCTAAGCAAGCTACCATAGCCAGAATCTGGCGAATCGAGGTAAAACGGACAACAGGTGAGAAGGTCTCTTCGTAGTCTATCCCTTCCTCTTGCGTAAAACCTTTCGCGACAAGGCGAGCTTTATATCTGTCAATAGGGCCATCAGCCTTATGCTTGATCTTGAGAACCCATTTGTTCCCAATAGATCTACGTCCTCTGGGTAAGTCAACTAAGTCCCAGACTTGGTTAACTTTCATGGATTCCAACTCCTCCTTCATCGCTTCCATCCATTTGTCTTTAGCAGTGCATGATACGGCCTGTTTTAAAGTAGCTGGCTCGTCGTCATCTTGTAGTAAAGTCATAAAGGTTTGCGGAAATTCATCCTCAAATCTTAGAGGAGCTAACCTTGTACGACTACTACGTCGTATTTGAGATTCTTCAAGTCCTTGTTGACTCTAATTTAGATCAATTCTAATATCACTCCCACTTGGAATGTCGTTAGAAATGCTCCCACATGGATCATTATTCCCGTATGGAATAGGATTAGTGTCATTCGTATCATCCATTGGTGAAGTTTGAAACATGTTTTCTTCTTCACCAAGAATTCTCCCACTCGAATGAGGTAATCCTTCTTGATCATCGATCTCAAATAGAGATAAGTCCTGACTTATCTCGCCCTGTCTTGGAAACTCATTTTCCAATAAAGTGACATCCCTCGACTCAAACTCAATTAGACCTCCATTGTCTTCCTAACTAACGAAAACATAACCTTTGGAGTTTTCTGCGTATCGTATAAAGATACATTTCCTTCCCCTTGGCCCAAGTTTGCCATACTTATGGGAGGAAATATGTGCGTAGGATGCACATCCCCAAGGTTTTAAAATGTTTAAATCAGGAGACCTTTGGTTCCACAACTCATAAGGAGTGGAGCTAACTGATTTCGAGGGTACGCGGTTTAAAATGAAAGTGGCCGTTAATAATGCGTCACCCCAAAAGGTGATTGGCAAGTTAGCTTGCGCCATCATTGAACGGATCATTTCCATTAAAGTCATATTCCTCCTTTCAGCAACACCATTTTGTTGAGGAGTATAAGGGATAGTTACCTGATGTACTATGCCCTTTTCATCACAAAGTTCCTTAAAACTTGTTGATTGATATTCACCGCCCCTATCGGTTCGCAAGACCTTAATCTTGCGATCTAATTGATTCTCCACTAAACTCATATAGTTTTTAAACCAGGTTAATGCTTCACTTTTGTGGGATATAAAATAGATATGTCCGAATCGGGTGAAATCATCAATAAAAGTGATGAAATAGGACTTCCCGCGTCTTGTCTTGACATTCATTGGACCACATATGTCCGAATGGATGAGCTGTAATGGAACCTCGGCCCTTGTGCCGGTTCCAAACGGCTTGCGACAAGATTTCCCCACAAGGCAATGTTCGCAGGTCGACATATCGACCTTTGAAACATTGGATAGAAAGCCACGTTTGGCAAGTCTATCAATACGCGTTGGTCCAATATGACCAAGCCTTGCGTGCCAACAAATTATATCAGACTCATAAGTCAAAGAATTTGCAACAAGGAAATTATCATTACAATTAGAGGAATCATACATTGTATTTAATACAATAAATCCTTTAAATACATACCCAGAACCAATTAGAGCATTATTACAACACAAGTCCACTTTACAATTTTGAAAGAGCAAGCTATAACCAAGACCCATTTACATGACCACAGATATTATATTCCTTCGAATATTTGGAGCGAAGAGAACATCATGAAGTAGGAGAGTGCGACCGTTGTCCAAGACTAGCTTGCAAGTCCCAACGCCTTTCACTTCAACACGTGTGTTGTTTCATACATAGATCCACTTCTTTCCTTGGGGTATCCGGTGATACTCCACGAAGGACCGTCTGTCCCTTGCTATGTGGTCGGTGGCACCTGAATCAATTATCCAAAATGGATTAGATTCCACAAGAAATATTGAACTAGAAACACATATGTAACTAGTATAATTACAAGTTACCTCGTCGCCTCCACTCGTACACGAACGAGCATAGTGACCGAGCTTGTTGCACTTGAAGCACTTGATCTTCTTCAAGTCTTTCTTCTTGTGCCATTTCTTGTGCCCACCCTTATGTTTGGGTTTCTTGGTAGACTCAGGTTGCTTATTACGTTCATTAGTAACCTTCAAACGATCTTTCCTTTTCTTTCCCCGTGTGAGGAACTAGCAACCATGTGCACTTCTGCACTTGGATTGGCGGCCGCAAGCCGCTCTTTCTCTAACTCGAGGTGCTTGGAAACATCACTGAAGGTCTTGATGCTCTCATTATGAGTGAGATGCATCTTCATTTGGTCCCACCCATTTGGTAGGGAACGTATGACTGCGTGGATTTGTTGCTCATCAGTGAGCACATGACCTGCATCCTTTAACTCTGAGATTAGATTCGCCATATGTCGCAGATGTTTCCCCATGGAATGATCTGGATGTTTCTTGTATGAATCGAATCTTATAGTTAAGGCACGGAGTATGGACACCGATGTGCCACCAAACTTCTCCTCTAGCTTGGACCATATGTCCATGGCTAGGTCATGCTCTCGGAAGATGCGCAGTATGTCATCTGCCATACTGGACAATAACGTAATGCGGGCTATCTTGTTCTTCTGAGACCAAGCATCAAAAGCTTCCATGTCTCGTCTGTGTTGGGCCGTAGTGCCCAACTCGGGTTCAATCATTACGTTCTTCAGAGTTTCGAGCACTTCTTGCTCCTCTAGAACGTATTGTATCTTGATGGACCATAGTTTGTAATTATCGCCGTTGAGGTTTTCACCTCTGTTTAACTCAGCGACGATATTCTTTGAAGCGGAAGACATTTTACTTTTAAAATGCTGCAAAAGACACAAAACCGAAGGTTTGATCAAAAAACATTGCATTAAAAATTCTTAAAATATAATTCCCACTTGAAATGATAATAGAATATCCCATTTGGATAGTTCTAATTTCAACTCCCACTTGGAATGATATTTATAATTTGATAAGTTACTTTCGAAAAATATTGCAGATGTTACTCTAGAATCGGAAAGGTCACTACGTTTCTAATCACCATCTAGAGTAACTTTCAATATTTCCCCATCACTTTATCAAATAATAGTACTCTTATAGTACTTTGCAGCGGAAATGCGTTTTTGAAAACGTATTTTTCAAAACGTGTATTTTAACCTAGTACCCTTATGATACTAGCGAAATATTTGGTAATCCCTGGCCATTACCGGGGTTGAGCCGTTGCCGTGCCAAGGCCGGATCCCCCCTGAGGGGATTTTTTTGTAAGCCATCGTCGCCGGCTCCCGTATGGATCCAGGCGCTTCCCCCCCTATAGGAGAATTTTGCCACATGACGACTGTCGTCGCCCCTGTATGGGCTAGCCATGCATGTCACATTCATGCAAACCCCCCCAAAAAACAGGGTCAACCAGGGCTCGGCACTGGCCGAGACCAGGACCGGCAATGGCCCGCCGCCGGCCTCGGCCAGGACCTGGCCACTTCCAGGGCCGGCCGGCCTGGCCCTGGCCACTGCCAGGGCCGGCCGTGGCCCTGGCAGAGGCCAGGGCCGGCTAGGGCGCCGGCCCTGGCCTCTGCCAGGGCCGGCCAGGCCCCTGGCCTGGCCCTGGCCCCCGGCCAGGGCCGGCCGTGGCCCTGGCCTCTGACAGGGCCGGCAGGGCCCTGGCTTCGGCCTGGCCCCGGCCAGGGCCCCCTGGCCCTGGCCGAGGCCAGGGCGCCGGCCCTGGCCCCTGCCAGGGCCAGCCAGGCCGGCCCATGGCTCTTGCCGGGGCCGGCCAGGGCCTCCTGGCCCTGGCCATGGCCGGCCTCGGCCAGCCTGGCCATGGCCCATATGGCCATGGCTGGCCACCCCCTTGCATAGGGTTGGCCGCACACCCCCGACGGAGGGGTGGCCGTGGTTGTTATTGGCTGTAGCCAACCCCCTCCGCATGGGGAGGGGGGATGCATTGCCTCCATATCCCATTTGGCCATGGTGATCATGAACCAAAAATCATCTTCTCCGATATGAATAACCACCACCTTCTTCTCCGATGAGACACCCGTTCGTCGAGAAAATAGTTATTCACTAATGGCCGTGTGCCAAAATGAAAAAATAACATACTCTAAAGTTCGCAAACTACATGCTCCACATGAAGAGAGCACCCATTCTCAATTGAATGGAGACTCAGCATCCATGAAGAGTGCGAGCTTGGCGATATGAACGGTCGGTTCTTCCCGTCACGTAGAGTTTCTGACATATCCGTAATGACAGAAGACCCTAAGGTGAAAAGAACAACCGCTGCGTTCTCTCCGTCACGAAGCGTTCCTACCATATCCATAATAGTAGGATACCCAACGCCTCATTCATCGGTTCGACCGGGCGACGGTTTGACCGGGGCGAACCCGTATGGCTCTGATACCAATGTAGGATCATGTCAAAACAACGACGTTAGGATCGAATAACATAGACTTACGCTTTCGTATGCGACACCGTAATCTATGAACTTCACCCTCGGATTCGCCACAACGGTCGGTACTTCGTCACGCAGGATCGAAGCAGTGTTTCACCGTCTAAATCTCTATTTAGAAGAGGATTTTAATGGAAGGGAGAAGAAGAACATAAGATGCCTTATGCAAACTTATGGCATGGAAAGTGTAGTTTGAATGCCTTACCCTTGGGTCCTATTTATAGGCTTTAGGGGTAGTTATTGTAGGAAATAGCTAAATATAAGCTTATTAGCCTATATTAGCACATTCATTTATCCTCTTCTTCATTCACTTATCAAGTGCCTTTATGCACTTATAAAGTGACTTTTTCCACTTATCGAGTGGCTTTTTCCACTTATCGAGTGGTCCTTTTCACACGAGAAAAGGTTCCCTTCGCGCACACTTTCGTGCACGCGACATCTGAGGTCCGTATACCCTCATACATCCCCTCATGGGTGTATTCATGTCGTCCATATCCAACAAGGCATGGTGCCTTACTCTGGCCTCAATGAACAACGGTCTGTAGAGAAAGCATGAACATATGGATGTTCAGAGCATGCTTTTAAATGCAGAAGAATTGTATGGTGAGTGTTCTAGGGCTGCCAGATTCCAGGTCACCTGCAACCTTTGGGAAACTAAGATGACGATGGGCCCCGTCGAGGATCATGTGATAAAGATGATCGGGTACATAGAGGATGCAGCCTAGCTCAGATTTGTCCTTGAAAATGAGATTAGCATGGACATAATCCTAAAGTCTTTGACCCCTACCTTTAACTCATTCATTACAAGCTTTATAATGAACAACACTGAGATGGAACTTCCAGGTCTCTTGAACATGCTCTGGCAGTTCGAGGAGAGAATCGAAAAGAACCCACCAGTGTTGGTTGTCGGCCCTGCTTCTTCTCACCAGCCTAAGGGCAAGGGTATGAAGAGGCAGATCCATCAACCTGCCAAAGGCAAGAAGGGGAAGAAAAAGAAAGGGGCGCCGTCTGAGTCTGAATGTTTCCATTGCCATAAGCCTGGACACTGGAAGAGGAACTGCAAAGCTTACCTTGTAGAGAAAAAGGGGCATGGTGATGCCTCAACCTCAGGTATAATTCTTGTTTAAAACTATATTAATTTCTATAAATCTTAATACGTGATATGAGATATCGGTATGATTACTAAACATCTGTATATTGTCTATAGGTGCTTGAAGCTGTGGATGGGTGAAGTTCCTGGTTCGGTTGGCAATTAGAGTAATCGTTGTTGCTGGGGCTGTCAAAGGACTTCGGAGATATCAAGGATGTTGTCTAAATTTTACTTTTTGAATAAATGAGACGATGAGAGTTTGAACAATGATTGAGTGAATGTCACTCGGAATGAAAATGTTGTGAACAATTTTCTTTAATTAAAGTCATTGTTTTTGATATCTTGACAAGTATACTCTGGTGTTTTCTGAGTTGTTGTATATGTTTCTGAGTTGATGCGATTAATTAGAGCAGTCAGTATTATAACAAATCTATAGTAACGAGAATATTCCAGGTGCATATACATTAGATGCGATCTTGATAATGCGCACAATAAGAAAATTTCTTGTTTGCCTGCATGTAATACTTCAAGTAAGAAGGTTAATGCAGATAAAGGAAAATTAGTATCGGTAGTTATGATTGAGTAAGTTATCATCAATACTCCTATAAATGGATTTTGATATAACTTATTCATGAAAACAACCTGATACAAATACATTCCCTTTCAACTCATTCAGCACAAATGTGCTTGTTATACTTAATAATCAACATTCTAAATGAGATTTAGAAATCAAGTTGAAGTATTAAGACCAGTAAGTTCTCAAAGTCAGTAGGAGCTAGCATGTTGATTGGTTCCATTTTTGAGCTAAGTGAAGTTCTAAGTTATAAAACCATCTATATGCGACATACAATCAAAAGAGTTTTGTTTATGTCAGTGTGACGGCCCGTATCCATCAGTACGCGTATATTTGTATTCCACGTATTTTCATATATTACAAGTATTTTAAAACAGTTGGTTAGGAGTTAATATCAAATTGGTTTCAAAACCATTTATAAAAAATATTTTGTAGTATCAATATAGTTATAGCCTATTTTAGTAAATTCGAGTGCCATCCAATACTCCTAAATAATTTATAAAATAATTTATATTTAATTATTACAGATATACCCTTATATATTATTTTCTATATAAACGTTATCAAAACGATTTCAAACTTCTACCATGAGATTCTATGACCATTTAGTGCTCCCGCATATTAATTTCGTACTTTTCTGGAGTCAAATCGACCTATAACCTGCAAACCCGCGACCTAAACATTTTGGCCCAAAACTCGTGTCTTCGTATCTCAGACTTTAAAATGGACCTCGTAGTCACGATCCTCGCGACTATACGAAGCCATGGCTTTGTTTTCGTAATTTTTCGGAGTCATATGTGATTAATGGGTATTTTGGTAATATAATGATATTATATTGCTAATTACCCTTACTAATCACTTTTTACTACCACTAATTACCATTTTTACCCTAATTACTACCACCAACCCATATCATGGCATCCCATGTATTATCCGTTCAGACAAAAAGTTCTTAAATTAGTCAAAATATTAACCTAACATAATTAATTCATTGACTAAGTATTAAATACATACTTATTATCATATTAATTTAGTTAACTATAAACCCCCCAAGCTTCATCCCCCATTCGAAAACCCTTATCCCAAACCCACTCCTCGCTCTCAGTTCCTCCTCTCCCCACTCCAACACCGTCCCATCCCCTCTCGTCGCCACCTCTTCGACGACACCGCCGCCGCGTTGAATGACAAAACCCCAAGCACCCAGCCGCAAGACCACCTCCTTGCTCCCTCCCACCTCTGATCTCTCTCACTCGCCTCCCTCCGGCGTCAACGACCGCATGCCGCTCCCGTCGCCTCCGACTGCACCCCACACCATCGTCGTGACACGCACCGCCTCCTTCGATGAGCAGAACCCCCAAGCAAACAACCCAGCCTGCAGACACCGCCCATCCCTCTTTCTCCACCGCCGGAGCCCGCTCCTCCCACGCGCCTCCGCCAGCGCCTCCGCCACAGTCTCCTTTGCCATCTGCTGCACCCCGATGCTACCCACCAAATGACGAAAATGCCCCGCAAGAACAACAACAGCATAGCCCCCCCGCAGGCTTCACCCCGTTTACCGCCGCCGCCGCCCGCCCGCCTTCATCGGAGAACTCGTCGCCTCCGTCGCCGTTCGCTTTCGCTCTCCGCCCCGCCAGTCGTCGACGGCGATGCCCCGAACGCCCCAAGCTGCAATGCGTCGATGGTGAGAACGAGAGTTGTAATATTAAATACAAAAATATGTTTTTAAATTTGTATTTAAATACGTATAGAAATAGACTGATCGTAATAATTTTTTTATAAATCGTATATGCCTCAGAAAAATACGAGACAAGGCTCAGAAAATCAAAAATGACGAAACAGACTCATTGGCATTGGTTTCATCACCAAAAGGCAAGCACATCTCCCATAATGATTTTTCAAAGGCAAAACACAATAAAGCTGATTTCACTTTAAAATTCATATCATGAGATTTTCATGTACACTAAATTAAGAGAAAAATATATGTTGTAGTACAAGTTAATACAGTTATTTTGACCCCTGGTTGGAAGAATTCCAACGTTTGGTTTGCCCTAGAGAAATCTTTAAAAAATATAATGAAAAATCGATTTCTCGTTGTTAATTAGTTTTTGGATCGTATAAATTAAGAAAAATCCACATTAATTATTTTACGATCTTGAAAGAAGTTTACTAGCCTTAAAAAATATTTTAAACTTATTTATCCTCATTTGCTTAGTCAAAACCATTTTCTATGCTTGTTTCTTTAAATTACTGTGCATTTATATACTTCGTATAATTGCGTAACTAAATCACAAAAGTGTAAAATTGGTTGAGATTATTGAATAGACCGATGAGACATCATACACATCTAATATGATGCAAATAAACTGAATAGACTGAATGGAAGATTGTAACGGTCTGGTTTCAGCGTACACGAATTTCCGTATTTACAAGGGTATCACACAAGTTCAAAATGAGTAAATGAATTTTTTTCTAATTTTTTCGTCAGTCAAACTTTAAATTTGACTTCATATTCATGATCCTCGTAATGATACGAACCCGTGACTATTTTTTTCATAATTTTTCGGAGTCGTTTGTATAAAGAAATTGATATTTCAATATAATCGTTATTACTAATTACATTAACCGAATTACTAATTACCTTAACCTAATTAACTATTAGATTACCCTAACCATGACTATAAAATGGGAGGGGACACATTTAAAATTGTCTAAGTTTAGTCAAAAAAGCTAACAACTGTAATTAATGTTAATGTGGGTTCATGAACCCATTAACCCTATAAATACCCACTAATCCCACTTAATAACACTATTAAACGATATTATTAAAAATCCAAACACTCTCCCTCTCTCCCTCAGCCCGTCCCCTCTCCCTGCGCTCTCTCTCACTCTCTCACCCCCGCATCCCACACCTTAAACCATGCCCACCGCCATTCGCCGCCCCTCCTCAGCCACTGCCGCTGCCGCCCACTCCCTTGGCGACCTCGCAGTTAGCCCAAGCCCCCGACATCCCGCTTCCACCACGACACAGCCCTGCCGCTCTCCCTGCCTTAGACCCCGACCAGCGTCCCCCTCAGGTGGAGCGCTCGTCGTCGCCGCCTTTTCCCGTCGCTCTCGCCCGCCCTCTACACCGCAGCTGTCGTCCCCGACAAGCCCCGACAACCCCTACAGCTCGAGTCCCTGCTCCTTTCCACTGCCTCAAACGACACCACCCGTTGGAGCCACGCTGTCGTCCGCGTCGCCACCGCATCGCCGACCTCCCCTCCGCAGGTCGCCACCCTCCGCCGCCCTCCAGTCCCCCATCGGCGGCCTCAACGAACGTAACACCCTTTCACCCCATGCTACTACTAACATGAAACGAAGAAGGTGAGGCTTTCATACGTATTTTTATACGTACATACAAAAATACGTGTGTATTTTCGTTTATGGGTTTACTGATTTAAATCCATAATAAATCCTATAATACCTCAGAAAAATACAAGACCTGGGCCAAAAATTCGAGCGTGACATTGCAAACACATTGTCGCTGATTTCATCCAGATCAGGCGAGTATATTTTTCACAGTAAATTTTTAAAGATAAAATCTAATTACGGTATTTTCACTTAATAATTCATATCCTAAATATTTCACGTACACTGACGTACGAGAAAATTATATGTCGTAGTATATAACGAGACGATCATTTTGACAGCTTAATTGATGTATTCTGATACGTAGTTTATTCAGAAAAAATTATTGAACGTTTACTTTAACTATTTAAAATTAGTTTTTAAATCGTTCTTGAGCTTTTAAAAATTATAAAAAATACCCGACGCTTCAGAAAAATATTTCCTTCTTAGGTAAAATTATATTCCTCATATCTAGCCTAACTAAAATTTTAGAATGTATTTTGTCACCTTTTCAAGCTATTAGAAAATTAAGAACAATCAAGATAAATAGATAGAAATTGGTATGGCTAATAACCAACAATTTCTTATGATTTCAGGTACCGATTCTCATACACCAGTACCCTTGGAAGCTTTAGTTCTAGTTCTAGCTCACTACAACCACCTCGAAATTGTAAGTCACAATGAATTCTAAATTTAGAAAATTAGATAGTGTACTCGTACGAACTTAAACATCATAGCCTCAGAACGGCTATTGACTAGAACCAAAAAACTAGAGACCTAATCAATAGGACTAATCAACTACAGAACGACCATCTAATTAAGCATATGACATTGCCAACTTTCAACTTTGGTGGTTGTAACACACGACCACTTACTTGAGTAAACTATGTACTAATAGAAATACCACATGCTCAAAGCATGAGATCAACATCACAATTGTTGGACTTGTCTTTATCCTCAAACTTCTTAGCATCCACTTTGCTTTGGTCCAGTCTGCTTTGAAATGGGTTCCTAACTTTCTGGTTTTCAATAAGAAATTCAATCAGTAGTTTTGGTTCAACTATCATTGTAAATTGGGAACTAATCTATGTTTTATAATATCATGTGGTACATTGTATGGAACATCTTGTGAAACATCCCGTATGAAACATGTGCATAGAACACATTACACTGCACTGGGGTTTGGGGTAACTCATTATTTGAGAGAGTGTGGGAGTGACTGGAGTTCATCTTCCCGTACCGCTGCCTGTGTTTCTGTATCCTGTCCTGCTGCCTGTGTTTCGGCAAATATATGTACCGCTGCCTGTGTTTCAGCATTCGTCTGGGTAAGCGCATCCAAGAAAGAGATGAACTCAATGGTTGCATATCGCACTCTCCTACTTGAGTCACGTAGTTCTAGTGTAGTTATTGCTTGCACGGTCACCTTTACTTTATGCATTGCATGCACTTTACTTACCACACCTGCGTAGCCACCAGCACTTTACTTGTCGCACTTGTATGCATGACTGCATATACTTTACCTGTCACACTTGTCTATAGCTACTACGTTAGCATGCTTTTCTTACTTAGCCTGATTTACACTTGTGCACTGTTGGTACAGTTTGTTGTCTTCTTTTAGTTCTGCTTACCTTTACTACCCCGTTATGTACGTCTTGTCACAGTTGTTGTACTGTACTTTACTTTACGCTCTAGTTTGCTTGTACTTCGTTTCCTTTTATCACCTGCTTTAGTCATACTTGTGCCCTGCTTCCTTTCTATTTTTAGAATTATTGTAACCTACCTATGGTTCCATTTTATGGCACCGGCAGACGACATACATATCGAAGAAGAGGCCCTTGAGTTTGAGGAGCCAGAGTTTGACCCAGAGACTGCTGATTTTTAGAGATAGTTGAGTTAATGTGAATATTGTATTTCCTTTTCTGTATTTCCTTTCCGTACTTCCTTTCATGTATTCAGTGTGATTGTTGTGGAGTGTTGTATTTCAAATATGGACTGTAATAATGTACACGGATTTGAGTATTGGTTCATCTCTGTATTGTAGCTATATTGATTTCACTGGTAATCTGCAAACCTGCAAATGTAATCAAATAAGTAATGGCCCCCCTGAGAGCGGGTCGTTACAAAGATGGAACTTCGATATAAATGAATGGAAGATGGAACCCCAATATAAATAGATAGTACACGTACTTTTGACCCAGCACTTGACTTGACACGTGAGATTAGGGTAGTCTATGATCACAAGTGTTACTGAGTGACTGGATGCATCCAACCGAATACCTTCACACTTAAGGAGGTTAGAGCCTGACCGTCACCCTATGGGGTTGGTGGTAGCGTCACGGATTGGCTCCTATCACAGGGTGCATATTAGTCATCTCTCGTACTCTTGGACATTGACTTATCACTAGAATAGACTGGTTATTAATTATTGCTCTAACCTATTTTTCTACATGTTGCTGACAACGTTACAGTTTCGTCATTAAATGTTAAATTGTTACATGTTGCTAATATAGTATTGCAAATTGCTATCAAATGATTAAATTGCTGTAGGTTGCAAATTGCTGTGAATGTTTAACTGCTATAACTGTTTTGTGCCGTCGCTATTTTGTATGAAGCAAAACTTGGATTTTTATTATTGTTTTGCGCAAGGAATCTTGTTTTCTTAATTCTCTTCGGATTGCTATTGCTCTACGATGCATTGGTAACAATTCTCTACACTTTCTATTGCTTTTTGATGTTTTCCATTGCCATGATGAATTACATTGCATCCATTGAATCTTTTGTTGTTATTTCTACGATGCGTGAGTAGTTCTATCTAGGGCTAATGGATTAGCCCATGGGTTTAGGATTGAGATGCAAAGTTAGGATTTTTAGGTTCTGTTGGTATAAAAGGGAAGTATTTTGGTTGATCTTGTAAAGTTTGTAGGAGAACTCGTACTGAGATCGTGCCCACGGTCGGTGGAATCGATTGGCTTAAGGAGTATCCTATAGGCTTAATTAGGGAGTGAGTGGATTCAATTGGGACTCGTGACCATGTCCGACTCGTGTCTTGATGGGATCCACCGATGAACTATATTACTAATTGCCGGGTACCGCCATTACGTCAATGAGAGCCACCAAAATACATCGAAGCTCTAACCCACGAGAGTGGTGTGACATGAGATCATTCGGTCCACGAGAGTGGATTGAATATTGTCGATTCTTAATGCACGTGTCGTGTGAGCCTATGGGTTAATGCGATACGTTAGATTCATGGTGCTTAGAACCATGAATTCCACATCTTGGATGCGACAATCCCTATAAAACCAATGAAACGTAAGAGTCTTAACCAAGCATCGACTTCCCACGATCCTAGCGATGATTCCTAAAGCCCTAGTCTTTATTAATCGTTCACAATCCTAAACAAACAATCTTTCGAAACTGACTGCTACCTATATTCTGAGATTTAAAAATAACCCAAGACAATAACATCTCTACCTTCCCTGTGGGATCGATATCTTTTATACTATTACTTGAAACCGTACGCTTGCGTAAAGTGCTGAGATTCGCATTTGGGATAAATTTAGCACTTGGTGTTCGTTCCATTGCTAGGTGAGTTCCAGGTGTTCGTTCACGTGCGATCAAGTTTTGGGCACTGTTGCCGAGGATTGTAACAGTGTTACTTGGATTATTTTTCTATTGAAGAATTTGTTAGCAAATCTTATCATCTCTTATCTTTCCCTTCTTTTTATTCTTTTATTACTTTGTTACTGATGATATTTTTCTGAGTTCCTGTTGTGCATGAACACTTGCATTAGGAGTCTTGACAGAGAATTATTATTTGACCCCGAGATCGAAAGGACTGCAAGAAAGCTAAGAGCAGCGAAAAGGAGTCAGGCTACTATAGATCAAATGGAAGTGGGAAATGCTTCTCCTCTACGCTAAGGGTCCATCCTGGACTATATTAAGCCAAACTTTACTGGAGATTCTTCCATCTTGAGACCACAGCTGGAGGTAGGTAGGTTTGAGCTGAAGACTGGGTTGATAAATCTCATGCAGCAGGGCCCCTTCCAAGGGCATCCTCATGAAAACCCAACCCACCATATCAACACGTTTTTTGGCGAAGTGTGACACGTTCCATGCTAAGGACGGGAGTGAAGATGCTATTAAGCTCAGGCTATTCCCATTCACTCTGAGGGGACAAGGCCTCCTATTGGTTGCGAGCACATCCTTCTAATACCTTTACGACTTAGGAGCAGCTGGCCACCGCCTTTGTGAACAAGTTCTATCCACCGCCCAACACGGTGAGGATTCGAGGAGCGATCTCAAATTTTAAACAGCTTCCTACGGAGTCACTGTAGGAGGCTTGGGAGAGATTTAAAGACTTACAGCATCAATGTCCGCACCATGAAGTCGTGGAGTGGGATCTTGTTCAAAGTTTCTACAATGGGCTTCAACCAAGCACGAAAATGATTATTGATGCCTCCGCTCAAGGAGCTATCTTGTATAAGCCATCAGATGAAGCTTTATCTTTGCTGAAACAAATGGCTGCGAATACTCAGCAGTGGGGCGACGAACGCTCATCTACTAAAGCCCCCAAGGTAAAAATCGCTACCCATCTTGATAGCTCTATTGAAACTCTTTGTAAACAGGTAGCGAGGATTGAACAGAGGTTGGATGACAGTCCAACCACTTTTAGAACTCTAGATTTTCCCACGCATGAAGGCTATGCGGAGTAAGGCCATGCTTTAAATGAAAGACCATATAATGGAGCAGACATGCAAGCTGAGCAGGTACACTTTGTAGCTGGAGAGGGAATGAATCAATGGCAACATCCGGCAGCAAGAAATCATCCCAGATTTTCTTATGGCAACCCCAATGGAGGATTGCAACATCCTCAACAGCAAAGACCTCCACCACCTCCTCAACAACAAGGGCCGCCTATGCAACAATATGGGTTTAGGCCATCTGGGCCTTACAGACCACCGGGGTACAATTACCGTAAACAACAACAATATGCACCGGCCGATCCAAAGCCTAATCTCGAGGCGACATTGGACACCTTCATGAGTGGGCAATCCAAGATAAATGCAGAGAATTCTTCACGTTTCAAGTCTATCAATGATTCCATCGATGAGCTTAAGGGCCAAATGTCTCAATTTATGAAGATGCAAGGGCGATTGCCTTTACAGCTAGAGCCCAATCCTAGGGCCCAAGCAAATGCAGTGGTCGCAGTTACCACGAGAGGAGGGAAGACTACCGACACTGTCATGGTTCCGATTTCTAGCAATTTGAGCCGAAAGCCGTCTACTAATGCTCAAGATGGAGAAGATATTACTGCTGAAAAGGACATGGGAAAGGCCACAGAGGATCCCAAGGCTATTGAAGTAAAGGAGGCTTTTCCATCTACCTCACCTACTAGCGCTACGGCACCGGCAGATGTTACTACCACTTCCAACAATTCTATTCCAAAGGATGCCGCCAAAAACAAGGCAATCCGACCTCCACCTCCATATCCCCAAAGGTTGGCTCTAGAGAAGATGGAGAAGAAATATGTAAAGTTCTCTGAGCTCCTCAAAGGTATACAACTGAACATCCCCTTTATGGACGCTATCACTGAAATCCCCACATACGTTAGATTCTTAAAGGATCTCATTACTGGAAAGTGTAAGCAAGAGGAGGTGAAGCTCTTAAACAATTGCACCTCAGTTGTTAAGAACCATATACCAAAGAAGTTGCCGGATCCCGGGAGTTTCACAGTGTCGTGCTTCGTTGGCGGCACCTCTATTAGCAAAGCATTGATCGATTGGGAGTGAGCATTAGTTTGAGGCCGCTATCCATCTTTAAGAGGATAAATACCGGTACGAAACTTGAGCCTACCGATATGAGCATTCAATTGGAAGACCACTCTATTACTTATTCGGTGGGCATCACACGCGACATCATCCTTCAAATTCTGCCCGGGCTATGCGTGTCGGTAGATTTTTGTGATTATGGACATACTGGAGAAAGGTAATTTGCAGATCATTTTGGGTCGTCCATTCATGGCGACGGCCGGTGTCTTGATTGACGTCTGCAAGGGGACGTTATCTCTGAACGTAGGAAATATTGATGTCCAATTCCGCTTGCAAAATCCTATGAGGGAACACCTACCGTAAGAAGACGCTAATTACCTTGATCTCTTGGAGGACGAAGCTACTCATGAGCAAACCTTGAATGATATTTCCAAATATCCAATGATGATGAGCTTGGACAACGACAACAATGTCATATACAACAAAGCGATGGCCGCCTATCTACGAGTCCTTGACGAGGAGCCCACGGTCATACACTTGCACCATCAAGAACCGGAGGCTACTATCTCCTTGGCCGCTAAGGGCCGACATGAAGAGGCATGCCAAATACCACTGCACAGGATTATTGGAAAGCATGACGAGCATAATTCACATGCACCAAACATCATTCGTTGAAAACTTGAGGGAGTCGAGCTTATGAATTAAAATAAGCGCTTATCAGGAGGCAACCCAGCTTTCTTTCCCTTAGTTTTTTTTTGTTTTGTTTTGTTTTTCTTTTCTTAGTCAGAAGAAAAATAAATAATTTTTTAATTCCAAGAAAATACAAAACCAAAAAAAATTGATGAGCTCCCCGTTCCACAGGTTGAACAATGAGGAGAACGGGTGTAACGATTAAATGAAGGAGAAGGAACCAAGGAAAGAGCACCTTAGAGAAATACAAGCTTTGGGGAAGAGTTACAGGTGACTCAGCAGAGTAGCTACCCTACTCGATCGAGCTGCAGTGAATTGGAGAAAGAAGGCAAAAACGCTCTCTGGAAATCAATTGCGACTCGATCGAGTAGCACTTTACTCGGTCGAGCTACAGTAAGAGTTGTAGAAAGCTGGAAAAACAGGCGAAAAGTGGCACTAGAAATTAATTGCGACTCGACCGTGTAGCCTCCTACTCGGTCGAGCTACAGGCACAGCCCAAAAAGGTCGAAAAGAGCACTTTGTTTCTTATTCGACTCGACCGAGTAGCTACCCTACTCGATCGAGATGCAGGGAGAGTCCCAAAAGTGCTAAAAGGGCACTATGGAAAGCTTAATGGACTTGACCGAGTAGCTACCCTACTCAGACGATCTGCAGGGAGAGCAAAAGAGAGCTGAAAACAACACTCTGTTTTAATTCAGTTCGACCAAGCTGAGTAAGCAGCTCGGTCGAGTACTAGGGAAAAATTTCTAAACTCAATTCCTAATATTTTTATTCTTTTCTGCTCAATCGAGCAGTGACTTATTCAGCCGGGCTCTACATCTAATACGAACTCGACTCGGCCTGTACTTATTCGAATTTGACTCAGGATATTACCATATCCCTAATCGAACTCAGGCCACATAATCCCAAGCTTCCCTCTAACCCTAGCCCCGACTCGACCACCCCGCCATCGTCGCCGCCGCCGCGCTCCGCCCGAGCGCCACCCATCTTCGACGACTCGGTCCACCTACCTCTCTATCCCTCTCCATCTCTCTCCATCTCTCTCCATATATATATATATATATATATATATATATATATATCTCTCTCTCTCTCTCTCTCTCTCTCTCCGCCCCAAATCCGTCCCATCGCCGCCCTTGCTCCGATGATATGCCGGAGCAGCGCCGGCGGCGCATCCCACTCTCCCACCTCCCCCTCCATCGCTCCCCCTACTCATCTCCACCTCTCTTTTCCCAAATCCCCCGCCTCCCCTTGCTCCGACAACTCGCGGGAGTTGATCCGCGCGAGCGCCCCGCCAGAGCACACCCTGTGCTTGGGCCGAGCAGCCCACACCCCCCATCTCCTTCCATCTCTCTTTCCCCCATCTCACCCATATCCGAACCATCCCCTACTGTAATTTTTCCAATTTTTGATCTTCAAACCCGAATACTTTTCGCAAATGCCTAATCATATTTTCATATCTTATTACAGGTACACTTAGAGCTTCTTCAAGGATCTGAGGAGCTAGGTTTGGATCATCTTGGGGGATAACCTGGACTCGAGGCTTTCCACGTGCATTCCACTTCCGGTTTCGCAGCTACGCTCGGTGTTGGTATACTCCTTCCATACTTTATTTTTTTATTACCATATCATCGTAGCTAGCACATTTGTACGATGCCTCCTGGCCTTAGGCCGAGGAAGCCTCAGCGGGTGAAGAGGAAGGCTACCTCTGGCACCTCCTCTTCCCGGCCTGTACAACACCCACGGCGTTCACCTTCACCCTCACCCGATCCGTACTTGGATGATTCTTCGTCCTCGTCTGACTTGTCACGATCCACCACACCCGTGCCCCTAGCCATAGAGGCACCACATACCACCCACCCTACCACTCCTCCCATCCCCACAACCACTCCTCTGCCCTGTCCTGTTCCACCACCCACCCACCCTGAGGATGTACAACAACGTCTTCAGGGATGACGCTCACCGCGAGCATTTCCTGGCCATGTCCCACCGCACCATCGTCCCCACCCGCTTCGCTCACATTCCCACCCTACAGCACCTTGGACTCCTGCATGGTGTCTACAGGCTTTACCAGGTCATTGGTTTTGACCGCCTCCTAGCCATCCACACCCGCACCTACACACGCCTCACACTTGAGGCATTGAGCTCTATTGTCGTCACCCTGGCTGGTGATGGCATTAACTTCTAGCTGCTTGACCACGACCTAGTGGTCATGCATGCCTTAATCCGTTCCCACTTCCACTTTCCTGCCATCCTGTAACGACTGGTTTTCATGTGAATGGATTATTTATATTAAAATATATGCTTGGTGGATTTTCTCCTTGGATGTGATTTTTCGTCTCCGTGGCTTTCGTTTCATTCGTTCGTTGTGATTTTCTAGCTTCTTCCTTCGATCGTCGATTTCGGAGTAAGTCATTCGTGACGAGCTTCAAATCGCTCATATCTTAGAGTTACAGTGATCTTAGAAGCCATAGGAATCTTCCCGAAGCTCCGCGATTCGAATCGGCACTTTTAGTGCATCTTAGTTGGTTCGAGAAGGCGGACCAACCGACTAGAATTCAATCTAGTCGGTCAGGAACTATTCTCAAACCGACTAGTTCTTTAAATCTACTGTACAGGAGTTACTGTTTTCTCTTAGTCAGTCTAAGAACAATCACCGACCGACTAGATGTGAAACTAGTCGGTCAGAACTTGCTCTCAGACCGACTAGTCCCTTTGATTTATTTTACCTAAGCTATTGTTCCTCGTTAGTCGGTTCATGAATACTCACCGAACGACTAGATTCCAAACTAGTCGGTCGACGGGCCTTCACAGACCGACTAATTCACTTCCCAGATTTTTCCCTTCTTTCGCTGTTTGATTCTAGTCGGTCACAGTTGGTCGACCAACCGACTAGTTGCTAAACTAGTCGGTCAGTAACTCTTCTTTGACCGACTAATTAGTGTCGAAACCCTAATTTCTGGGCAGCCGCCAGCACTTCCTATTTAAACCCCTCAAACGTTTTCTTTTCTTATTTCATTTCTCCTGAGCCTCCTTCTTCCCCAAATCATCACCCATCTAACCCTAACCCTCCTCCTTCATCAAGAGCCCATCCCCCTCTCCATTTAGGCCGGCCGCCGCCTCTAGGTCGCCGGAAAACCCCCAAAAATCCCCCAAATCCCATTTTCTCCGGATTTCTCCCCCTTTCCAGATCTGAACTGTGGATCTCCAGATCATTCTTCCGTTGCCATGCTTGCTTGGCATCGATCTTCGCTTCTATACGGTAGGGTTCGATCCTTCGGTTTTCTCATAACTCTCCTTGTGATTTTATCGAAACCCTAATAATAAACTAGGTTGGATGTTGTTCTAATGTTGTTTTGCCGTGGCAGCGATTTCATCTCCGTAGATAACATTTCGTGGCATGCATCGTTGATCGTCTTCCTCGGTGCTAGGCAAGTGAAACTTGCCACTTGGGGTTTAGGCCATGTTTTAGGCCATTTGCTTGTTGTAGCGTAAAAGAGACTAGACGGTGAAATGATAGCCGCCTAGAAGCCTATTTGATCTAGTTTGACAACGAAACTAGATCCGTCACCTCAATTGATCTAGCTTGACAACGAAGCTAGATCCAACCCTTTTAACTTGTTGTTCATGCATATTAAACTGCCATGTTTAATTCCTTATTTGTACGCCTTACTACATGCCATGCCATCCATGTTGAATGTCGCATTCGTAGCACACGCTACAATACTTGTGTTTCCTGGCTCGTGTTCTAGAAGCGGGCCATGTGTTGGTTGATAGCCAATGCCCGATCTACTTGTTTCCGGCTAGGCACACATTATTCGTGGGCATAACACTATGCCATACGTGTTAAATACATTACCTGGCTCGTGTTCCAGAAGCGGGCTAAATGAGTTGCTAACCCCAACGCCCGAATCCGTGAGGCTAGGTGCACCCCTATGCCATAGTGAAATACACTTCCTGGCTCGTGTACCAGAAGCAAGCATTCCATGTTCGGGGTAATTCCCTGGCTCGATACACGTGGGGGGGGTAGAGATAAACGGTCACTTGAGCTTAGGAGTTGGCCCGATCAGCCACTCTAGCCAACAGGCGGAATCTATGTGCACGACGTGTTTACTTGACGTGATTTACTTGACTTGTACTTGAACACAGCCTGCGGGCAATAGGGCACTCACATGTGTGTGGATGATCCCTTGTACTTGTTACTTGACATACATGTCACTCCTACCACTTGTTACTTGCTACTTGTACTTCACTTGCTACTTCCATGCTATACTTGCCACGCATCATGCTATAGCTGCTAGATTGCTAGTTTACCTTCCTTTCAGTTTCATTGCCCAAGTCTTTTTAGACTTGCTGACATGTGCCCCTTTCTCTTTGGGTGTCGCATGTTAGTTGCCGAGCCAGAGATTGTTGTTGAGGGCGACGAGTTCGTGGAGTTCGTGCCCGATCCTGTTGTGCGATGAGGAGTTTGAGATATCGGTGTTCTTTCTTAGGATCTCGCTGTTTCCTTTTGTTTTAGGATTCCTGTTAGGTGTCGGTGCGTGGCACCTTTGTTGTACTTTGTACTTTTGTTGGCCATGTTTGGGCCCTTAGATTCTTTTCTCTTTAAGCCTGGTGGCTTTTTCTGTGATGTTGGAATTTAATACGATGGATGTTCTGGGATTGAATTTTGTCTCATTTCCTTTTTCATTATCTTTGTTTCGTATCGCGTTGCAAGGACCTGCAAATTTATTGTTGATGGACGCTTATCGGGCTTGGAGCTTACAGCTTCAAGTCTGAGCAGACCTTCTCACGCTTCGCCTCCACATTTTTGGGAAGCGGGGCGTGACAGGTTTTGTTGGTGGCCCATGCAGGTCCATTTGCAATTGCAAATTATCGGAACAACGATAATAACTATGGAATGTTCATTAAATAAATTGCAACATCCGAGTCTATAGCCTTGAGTCTAGTAGTTTCCTATGTCACTAGGTGGGTAGGAAGACTTAGTTAGACGTCCGTGCTTGCTAGTTAGAGGCCCCTGATTGTTAGCTAGACTCCCTGCTAGGAGTTGATTTGATCTCCGTAGGAGTTGCCATAGTGGTTCTTGCCAAACTCTGACCGTGTTAGACTTTTAAGACTTCTTTTGTCGTTCGCTTGGGTTCATCGATTTCGGACCAAGCTGAACCCATTCCATTACCGTCTAGCCATTAGAAAGTCTTAGCGCTTAGTCCCTAATCTTTAGTTGGTTGACCGCAGGAGTTTCCCATAGATTTTCCTAAGTCACCTCCTAGGTGTGTTTACGCTTGGATCATCCGATCAAATCCCTTGCCTCGATTCCAATGACCACCACGTTTCGATAATCATTGATCCTTCGAATGTCCCCATTCGCAAGGCTTAATTTCTTTTAAAGTTATTTTTTTATTTCCCTTATTAAAGTTTTCTCTAAGTTTAAATTTTGTTTTAAACCCGCTACGTATATACTTAAATTTCTCACTTTTCGATTGAGTCAAAATTCCTTGTAGATTTCGGAGTCTAATGGTTGTAATTATAATTGCTATCTCGTAACCATTTTCTAATCTATATTTCGCATTTCGGTTTAAGGACTCTAATACTATTTTGAAAATTCGATATGCCATTTTCTAACTATGAGATCCATTTTAATCGCATAGCATACACACTTTAAAATCTCTTCCAAGATAAATAGAACTTCAATTATTTTCATATATCAGTACTAGGTTCATTGTACTCGTACTTTAAGATCTTGTATAAATCAGTTGTTTGGCGAATTCGGGTCCCTCTAAAGAGTATTTTAAATGTTATTTATTTGGAATTTCTCTTCAGTTTTAAAACTTGGAAGCATTTAGCATGGGCCTAAATTTTCACACTATAGTTGATCGGATTTCATTCTTTGAATTTCGAAATTTTGCCGAAATATTATATTAAGCTACCGCCGTATAATGTTTTCGAACCTCTCCGTTGCAAATCTTGAACTTTCTGAAAGTATCTTTTCGACTTCCTTTTCCTAAGTTTAGATTTGTTCGGAACTTTAATATCTATATATTTATACCTCATGCTCTTTCGTTGACTTAAATTTAATTTTGAATTTCGAAAGTTTTGACGAGATTTGATTACCGTTTTATAATGCTTTTCCAGCCTTTACTTTCATACCTATTTAAATATCTCATCCCTTTTCATATATCAATTTAATTCTGAGCGCATTTCTATTTTTCCCAATTCGATTTATAAGTTTTTCCTTTCTTATTTACGCCATTCAAATGATTCATCACGCTCCCTTAATATACCTTCCAAGTCACCCAAGATTCCGTCTTTCAACAAACCAAAGATATGTTCAACATCTCGTCTATTACAATTTTTGGAAAAGTACGTTTTCGTAACCATTTTCTGATCTGGACCTTCCGTAATTTGGTTTTAAAGCTTATTACGAATTTTGATAAACCTACTGCTAAGTTTTCCGTTCACCATACATGCTTTTAGAATAATTTCTAAAATAAATTGAATTTCGAATATTTTCATATATCCGTGCTAGGCCCGTTAGCTCGTATGTTAAGAGCTTTGTGTAAAACGATTTCTTTTGGCAAATCCTGGTTACACTAAAAGGTAGTTTCAATATTGATTATTTAAGCTTTTCCTGGCTTAAAGACCTTGAAAGTATTTAGCACGAGTTTAAAATTCTTTAGTTAATTTAATTTCGTTTCAAAACTTTTACCGACATTATTAAATCACCGCCGTATAATACTTTCTAGAACTACGTCCTTAATGTTCGTATGAACGCTTTACTTCCTTTCATAATGATTTCCGTTAAGCCAATAAATCATTTCCTCTGACTATGTGTTTTCAACTCAACCTTATTTCGAACAACTTGTTTTATCGATCTTCAAATATCGTTTAAACGGAGGAGAACTCCAACTTTTCAAAATATGACCGTTTTATACTTTTAGTGTTTTTGACTTTCGCTATTCACGTACTATTTTCGAAAACTTATGAGAGTAATATTTACATCTTTCTCCCCGCCTAAACATCCACAATTACATCTCAGTTTCACTTGATCTATTTACCTCCTTATCCTCGCCCTACCTGAACTCATTTTTGCGATCTTGTTTCGTCACGCCAGTTAGTAGTGGGTCCTTGGACTTTTGGTGATGTTGTCATAGTGCATGTACCTAAGTTGAGTATGTAGGCTTGAAGAGTGTACCCCCTATAGCATGATAATGTTTGCCTATTGTGTGATATATACATACTCAGAGTTATTCATGATGTTATGAAATTGTAAGTGTGTTAATATTTATGGATATGTGCGAGGATAGCTATACCACTCTAGGGGAGTCTATGTGTATAAGATTCTGTATTGGAATGTCTGAATAGAGTGTATGTAGTTGGAGATACTTATGACGGTTGAAATAACATGATTGGTGAAACTATATGTATGCTGGGTGTGATAATAATAGGTGTACATATAGTTAAGGTGGGTAGGCCTATTATATGACATATGTGTTGTACGTGTGAGTGTGTGCTCGTACGTAGTTACGTATTGTGCGTAGACGTAAGTAGTTATGTAATTGCTGCGTGAGTATATAGGTGATATATATATGGTAGTAGAAATATAATTTTGATTGGTATTGCTTGCTATCGTGGATGTCGTATGCGTGTATACCATGAGGTATACACGGCTATTGCATATCTTGACTAATGGATGAAGTAAGTGTATTGATGTGCCAAACATAGATGGATGGATATGGTATGAATATATGATACATGTATGTGACTATGCGATGACTGTATTTATTAGGGAGAGTAATGAAATTATAGGTGTGCTGATATTTGTGATATTATTATGGTATATGAAGTGACCGAAATATGTGATATTACCTGATTAAATATTAGGGGTGTTTGACATTATGGTATGTATATGGTTGTATTGGTGGATGTGTATACGTGGTATGGTATTGGTATAGGTGTGAATACCGTGTTACGTATATAAAGTATTATGATATGTGTTTTGAGTCTCACTCAAGTTGAGTGGGAATACTCCAAGAATATTGTTGTGTATGTCTGTAGTTGCATATGGCGATGTTTGATATATATAGTGATAGGAGTATTTGTGCCTGGTTGTGTTACGCACATGATTGTGGGTCGCTATACCAAGTATATAGCTATAGGTGTTGGTCTCGTGGTATAGATATTTACTAAGGACTTGCCCATGTGAATGTATGTGTGCTAGCTAAACTAGGTGTGTAGATGTGCTGACATACGTGTTTCTATGTGTGATTGGTATATGTGGGTGATTGATATATATATATGCCTGAGTATATAATGTATGATTGGTATACATGGATGAAATGTTAGCGTGTATGGGTGTGCACCATGCACGGGTAAGTATGTGCCTAGTTATAAGTTTTGGTGACTATGATATGTTTGGCGTGTCGTGAGTACAATTATAGGGCCGTATGTGATGTGATGATATGGTGAAATAATTTCATATATTTGAATGACTATATTGTGAAATTTTAAGTATTAGTGAATGTATATTAGATATAGTAAGACTTGTTTGAAAAATGGCGTGGTGCAACTACATGTGTCGATGTGTTTGGTATTGGATGTATACTAGGAAATATTAGGGAGTAATATACCCATGGTTGCTTGTTACATAGGTAGCTATCTATACGTAAAGCGATGGTTGTACTTGCTAAGTGTGAGGCTAATCTTATGTGAGTATCTGAACTATTGGTTGTGCTAGGAAAGTGGTAGCTATATACTGGATGTATATATATATGATTGAAATACATGTGTTAGTATGAATGACTGTGATAGGTATAAGAGCATAACGTGCGTGAATGAAATGTGTTAGTAGTAATAATGTTTGACTATCAAGTGCATATACAAATAAGCACGTGCTATGACTACCTTTGGTTTAAAGTATGACGTGAAATGTTTTGGGATAGTTAATAGAGCGACTAGAAATGTTAGAAAGTCCGAGGACGGACTTTATTCTAAGGTGGGTAGGATGTAACGACTGGTTTTCATGTGATTGGATTATCTATATTAAAATATATGCTTGGTGGATTTTCTCCTTGGATGTGATTTTCCGTCTCCGTGGCTTTCGTTTCATTCGTTCGTTGTGATTTTCTAGCTTCTTCATTCGATCGTTGATTTCGGAGTAAGTCATTCGTGACGAGCTTCAAATCGCTCATATCTTAGAGTTACAGTGATCTTAGAAGCCATAGGAATCTTCCCGAAGCTCCGCGATTCGAATCGGCACTTTTAGTGCATCTTAGTTGGTTCGAGAAGGCGGACCAACCGACTAGAATACAATCTAGTCGGTCAGGAACTCTTCTCAAACCGACTAGTTCTTTAAATCTACTGTACAGGATTTACTGGTTACTCTTAGTCGGTCTAAGAACAATCACCGACCGACTAGATGTGAAACTAGTCGGTCAGAACTTGCTCTCAGACCGACTAGTCCCTTTGATTTATTTTACCTAAGCTACTGTTCCTCATTAGTCGGTTCATGAACACTCACCGACCGACTAGATTCCAAACTAGTCGGTCGACAGGCCTTCACAGACCGACTAATTCACTTCCCAGATTTTTCCCTTCTTTCGCGGTTTGATTCTAGTCGGTCACAGTTGGTCGACCAACCGACTAGTTGCTAAACTAGTCGATCAGTAACTCTTCTTTGACCGACTAATCAGTGTCGAAACCCTAATTTCTGGGCAGCCGCCAGCACTTCCTATTTAAACCCCTCAAACGTTTTCTTTTCTTATTTCATTTCTCCTGAGCCTCCTTCTTCCCCAAATCATCACCAATCTAACCCTAACCCTCCTCCTTCATCAAGAGCCCATCCCCCTCCCAATTTAGGCCGACCACCGCCTCTAGGTCGCTGGAAAACCCCCAAAAATCCCCCAAATCCCATTTTCTCCGGATTTCTCCCCCTTTCCAGATCTGAACCGTGGATCTCCGGATCGTTCTTCCGTTGCCATGCTTGCTCGGCATCGATCTTTCGCTTCTATACGGTAGGGTTCGATCCTTCGGTTTTCTCATAACTCTCCTTGTGATTTTATCAAAACCCTAATAATAAACTAGGTTGGATGTTGTTCTAATGTTGTTTTGCCGTGGCAGCGATTTCATCTCCGTAGATAACATTTCGTGGCATGCCTCGTTGATCGTTTTACTCGGTGCTAGGCAAGTGAAACTTGCCACTTAGGGTTTAGGCCATGTTTTAGGCCATTTGCTTGTTGTAGCGTAAAAGAGACTAGACGGTGAAATGATAGCCGCCTAGACGCCTATTTGATCTAGTTTGACAACGAAACTAGATCCGTCACCTTAATTGATCTAGCTTGACAACGAAGCTAGATCCAACCCTTTTAACTTGTTGTTCATGCATATTAAACTGCCATGTTTAATTCCTTATTTGTATGCCTTATTACATGCCATGCCATCCATGTTGAATGTCGCATTCGTATCACACGCTACAATACTTGTGTTTCCTGGCTCGTGTTCAAGAAGTGGGCCATGTGTTGGTTGATAGCCAATGCCCGATCTACTTGTTTTCGGCTAGACACCCACTATTCGTGGGCATAACCCTATGCCATACGTGTTAAATACATTACCTAGCTCATGTTCCAGAAGCGGGCTAAATGAGTTGCTAACCCCAACGCCCGAATCCGTGAGGCTAGGTGCACCCCTATGCCATAGTGAAATACACTTCCTGGCTCGTGTACCAGAAGCGAGCATTCCGTGTTCGGGGTAATTCCCTGGCTCGATACACATAGGGGGGTAGAGATAAATGGTCACTTGAGCTTAGGAGTTGGCCCGATCAGCCACTCTAGCCAACAGGCGGAATCTCTGTGCACGACGTGTTTACTTGACGTGATTTACTTGACTTGTACTTGAACACAGCCTGCGGGCAATAGGGCGCTCACATGTGTGTGGGTGATCCCTTGTACTTGTTACTTGACAATACATGTCACTCCTACCACTTGTTACTTGCTACCTGTACTTCACTTGTTACTTCCATGCTATACTTGCCACGCATCATGCTATAATTGCTAGGTTGCTAGTTTACCTTCCTTTCAGTTTCATTGCCCAAGTCTTTTTAGACTTGCTGACATGTGCCCCTTTCTCTTTGGGTGTCGCATGTTAGTTGCCGAGCCAGAGATTGTTGTTAAGGGCGACGAGTTCGTGGAGTTCGTGCCCGATCCTGTTGTTCGACGAGGAGTTTGAGATATCGGTGTTCTTTCTTAGGATCTCACTGTTTCCTTTTGTTTTAGGATTCATGTTAGTTGTCGGTGCGTGGAACCTTTGTTGTACTTTGTACTTTTGTTGGCCATGTTTGGGCCCTTAGATTCTTTTCTCTTTAAGCCTGGTGGCTTTTTCTGTGATGTTGGAATTTAATACGATGGATGTTCTGGGTTTGACTTTTTTCTCATTTCCTTTATCATTATCTTTGTTTCGTATCGCGTTGCAAGGACCTGCAAATTTATTGTTGATGGACGCTTATCGGGCTTGGAGCTTACAGCTTCAAGTCTGAGCGGACCTTCTCACGCTTCGCCTCCACATTTTTGGGAAGCGGGGCGTGACACATCCCCAACGGCACACTCGCTTTCTCCCCAGACTTCAAGTCTACTGCGTTCAATGCTGAGCTGTTTTGGAATCGCATCACAAGTCTGCGAGGATATCGCCCTAGTCAGGTGAAATCATCTTGTATCGTCTACCCCTGTCTCCGCTATACCCAGCACCACCTCACCACCACTCCCTTTTCTACGCCAGAGGTCGGGACACTCTCCCTACCCAAGCTTTTCCATCTTATGGGTATGATACTTCTGTGCTTCCACCCTGATGGCACCCTCCACCCTTTCCTACTCTCCGATACAGTGCACTAGCTGTGTCATCGCCTTCTTCAGACCGCCCACACTACCACCGATATCTGTTGTGGCAGATTTTTCACCAGTTTCTCCCAGATACTCGGCCTCGAACTCCCTGCACGTCTAGTGACTCCCACCAGGCCTACACGATTGACGATGGATGTGCCCACCCGCATGTCCATCATTAGGTTGCACGGTAAGCGTCACTGGATTTACCTTCTAGGCACCCATCGTGAGCAGTACCTCTACCTGCCACGCCCCGACCTCACCCATATCACCCCAGTCATGCTTGACTGGATCGCTCCCCGCATTTTTTCCATTTCCCCATCCATGTCTTCGAGCCACCTGGAGCACCAGTCGACGACGGCATCGATGACTGGGTGCTCAGTTCTGACGAGGATGAGCCTAACATTACTGCCCTCGTGGCAGCCCAGCCAGCCCACCATGCACATCCACCTCCCCACGTGGGAGCACTTCGGTTCCCACTTCTGTCAGTGCTCCCACCACCACCACCACCGTAGAGACCCCGTGGACTGTCCACACCTCTACCCTGGAGGTCGCTACCTCTATCTTTGCCGTGCCTGGACCTGATTGCACGGTTATCTATGCTGCTCCCGATTTCACTTCCTCCACCCTTTCGGGGCTAGCCAGTTCTTTCGCTCCCGAACCTACCGATTCACCTATCTCAGAGCTCGTCTCTGCCAGCTCACTTCACGCACCTGTGGACCTCCTCACGTCCCTTCCCACCACCCTAGGGTCCACAGTTCCTCTTCCTGGCACCACTTCTGCACCAGCATCAGCAGTTTTCTTCGAGAGCGTTGTGGTGTCTGTCACCACTTCTGTTCCCACGACGTCTCCTATTTCTGATACTGATGATGATCTTGTTTCTGCACCGGATCTCAGATCCATTCCATGCACAACCTCTTCCTCCGAGATCCCTGCTAGACCACCCTCCCCTGACTTTCAGTTCAGACCCCGGGTATCACCTGCATATGGGCACACTACGAGTGTGGTCTCTAGCAGTTCACGTCCACCCCTTAGCTCCTGCACCACGGACGCACGTCTTTCCACGATGGAGACTGAGATTGTCACCCTGAGGCATGCCTTTGAAACCCTCTCGCACTCGCTCTCCACTTTTCAGCAGTCCGTGGAGCGGGACATCACAGCCATTCTTGATATTCTTAGGCATCAACATGCACCCACTGTAATACTTGCACCATCCCCTCCTCCCAGGCCAGACCCTATCCCTTCTGTCCCTCCTGCACCGCTCACTGTGCCTCACTCTCAGACTTCTGCAGGGCCTATCACTTCTCCAGTTGAGCCGGTTGCACCACAGCTGGAGACTTCCATTGTCGACACACACGTTCTCACACCTGCCGACACTCCAGTTGTTACACTACCTTTGTCTGAGTCTGTTGTCTCTTCTGTTGCATCACCGGCCGACACACCTGTCGAGCCTTCATATTCTATGCCCGATGCTCCCATTTCTGGTCCCCAGTAGTCAGACACATCATCACCTCTAGAGGGTGATGTCGCTGCTTGATCCTCACACTATTTTTTCTCCTATGACCCCTTATTCATTTTTGTGTCCATCTGTCTCTTCGGGGCCCTGACCTTGCATAGCTTGGGGGATGGCCTTTTTGCACCATCCGCATACATTCCATCATTTTGCATTCGCACCTGCATCATGACATCATTTGCATCATCTGCCTGCATGTTCATATTTTTTGCATCTTAGGCATTAGGTCATGCAGTTTTTCTTTTATTTTTTCCATAGTTTTACTTTTCCTTATTTTCCTTTTATTTACCACCTACCCTCCCTATCCTCATTTTTCCTTCTTGCCAGCGTGTTCTCAGCAGTGAGGACACTGCTGTGTTTAGCTTGGGGATGAGCGCTATCACTTTTATTTTCATTTTATCATTTTCTTTCATTTTACACATTTTATTTTTTTTCACCACTTTTCCCCGTTTCATTTTTTAGCATCATATTTTCCATGTTTGGTACGCGTGCATGCATGCTTTTATTTTACTTTCTCCGCCTTTATTTTCCCCTTCTGCTAGATATATCTGAATGATGATATCTCTCTTAGCATTAGTAGCTATCACAATGATTATTACGTTTGCCAAGCTACTTAGAGTATTTCAGTTCTTACTATTCATATACTTGCATATATATTCTGTTGATTATCTCTCTATATGAATGCATGAAATGAATTGAAACTGAATGTATGCAGTAGTATTTCGTATGCTCATGTTGGATATGCACCGAGATTCATGCATCTTTAGAATATCTGAAGCATCTGCTATGTTATCTTTTTCACCTTCTATTGCATGCCTGCTATTATTGTGTGCCTTACCGCATGACTTCATTATTCGTTGAAATGTATGAAAATATCTATGCTTGCTTATGAGTTTAGTTGGAGTATTATCTTATTGAACCATTGTGCACATATTATGAGTGAACTGAGAGATTATATTATTTCCTTCTCCATATATCTTATTATTCTCTATATGTCACTTGGGTTCACCCCCTTTGCAGCTACATATACCGCATCCTATTTCCAAAAATCCCAAAAGAAAAAGTTAGCTTCAAAAAGCCTAAAAGGCCAAAAAGGAGCCAAAACATATGCATATCCTATTGCTCCTATTCTTAAAAAAGAGAGAGAGGGAGAAAAATATTTCCTATATCCTTCTATATGGATCTACACAAATACTTGGGGAAAAGCTACAAAATTCCTTTATTATTCCTTAGATGTGATGCCTCAAGCTAAGCTTGGGGGGTGAATCCATTTGATTATACGAGTGAGTATGCCATTAAAGTGGAGTTATGCACATTTGGGGACATTTTATAACGCTCAGACTTTGCGAAATATATTAGCTATGTAGATTTTTCATGTTTTGAGATGAATATATGAATGCCATGATCCTTATTCTATTCTCTGCTGCTTGCTTGGTATGACTCTTATATGCTTCATTTATTTCTATTGATTGAAAAGTGCGTCGCCAACATGTTTTACTAGACTCTATGAATTGCATGATGTGGATATGAATAGATTGCATAAATTTAGAGAATCCCTTCCTTTGTTCTTAAATGCTTGCAAGTGACATGTTTAGCTAAGACATGAAATTCTTATTAGCATGTGATCTACATTCGAAGTATTGTGATATGTCGATATACCTTGAGATCTGACCGAATTCTCTAGCACTCCCCTCCATCTTCCATTCTTTTTCTATTTTTTATTTTTATCGTCCGGTGAGCCTCGTATTCGTCTTCCTCGAAGACGAGTAAGAGGTAAGCTTGGGTGATTTTGATGTGTCCATATTTTTTATGTTTTTACCACATCATTTCATGTCATTTTCACCTCCAAAATCCATATTTTTATTTATTATCGCTCTTCTAACGACATATTCGAGTTTTGTATAGCTTATTGGATTTTCAGGAGTTTTAGAGCAAATTGGAGATATTTTGGGACATGGACACATCCAGCACGTCTAAGACGTCATTGGCAAGGCTCCATGGAAGTTTGCCGAGGAATGGAAGAAGATTAGAGGAGAAGCGGGGAAGAGAACAAGAAAAATGGCAAAGTTGAGATCAGTCTCCCAGGTGACTCGACCAAGTAGCATCGACTACTCAGCCGAGCTGACACGCTGACATCGCACAGGAAACAGCTTCGACCTACTCGACCGAGCAGACATCCGACTCGACCCGAGTCACACCAAATAGAAGAAGATTTTGAGCTTCTCTTCAAGGCATCCCCGCTCGACCGAGCAGCAAAGCAACTCGACCAAGCAGCTCACCTTCTCGACCCAAGTCGAAAAGAAACAGAGCGGCATTTTGGAGGAAGTTTTGAAATACTATAGCTCGACCGAGTAGGAGGGCTACTCGACCGAGTAGCCCGTATCCTACAGATGCAGAAGCAACAGCAAGGGGAGCCTGTAGCTGACTCGATCGAGCAGGCTCCTCTACTCGGCCGAGTCGCGTGACGCGACCAGCCTAGTTTGTGGGCCAAAGTGCCCTGATTTTCTGAGATTTTCTGATATTTTTGGGATCTCCCCCTATGTATTTAAGCACGTTTTAGCTTTATTTTCAGAGAGAAACTTAGAGAAACTCTTAGTTTAGTTTTAATTAGGTTTTTAAGAATTTGTGTCCTCACTATTTTGTATGAAGCAAAGCTTGAATTTTTATTATTGTTTTGCGCAAGGAATCTTGTTTTCTTAATTCTCTTTGGATTGCTATTGATCTACGACGCGTTGGTAACAATTCTCTACACTTTCTATTGCTTTTTGATGTTTTCCATTGTTATGATGAACTCCATTGCATCTATTGAATCTTTTGTTGTTATTTCTATAATGCGTGAGTAGTTCTATCTATGGCTAATGGATTAGCCCATGGATCTTAGGATTGAGATGCAAATTTAGGATTTTTAGGTTGTGCTGGTATAAATGCAAAGTATTTTGGTTGATCTTGCAAATTTTGTAGGAGAACTCGTACTGAGATCGTGCCCATGGTCGGTGGAATCGATTGTCTTAAAGAGTATCATATATGCTTAATTAGGGAGTTAGTGGATTCAATTGGGACTCGTGACCATGCCCGGCTCCTGTCTTGATGGGATCCACCGACGAACTATATTACTAATTGACGGCTACTGCCATTCTGTCAATGAGAGCCACCAAAATATATCGAAGCTCTAACCCCACGAGAGTGGCATGAGCTGAGATCATTCCATCCACGAGTGTAGCGTGAATATTGTCGATTCTTAATGTACATGTCGTATGTGACTACGGGTTAATGCGATACATTAGATTCATGGTGCTTAGAACCATGAATTCCATATCTTTGATGCGACAATCCCTATAAAACCAATGCAACGTAAGAGTCTTAACCAAGCATCGACGTCCGACGATCCTAGTGGTGAGTCCTAAAGCCCTAGTCTTTATTAGTCGTTCATAATCCTAAACAAACAACCTTTCAAAACCGACTGCTACCTATATTCTGAGATTTAAAAATAACCCAATACAATAACATCTCGACCTTCCCTGTGGGATCGATATCTTTTATATTATTACTTGACAGGCACGATTTTGTCAGGCGTGAGAATGTCGGGCGGTGAAACTATCAGTGATATTTATGGCAGTTCGCCTCCCTCTTTAAGTATCAAGTCCTTCTTTGGGCGGACTTCCTTGGGTGGAGAATTAGGCGGGCTATCTCCTAGGCGAGCTTCACCTCGCCGAGTTGGTGAGGTTGGGGTGCGGTCAGTCGGAGGACTCTTCTCTTCTCTTCTCTGCTTGGGCGAGCTTCTCTAAGACTCGACGAGCTTCTCGTTCTGCTTGGGCGAGCTTCTCTAAGACTCGACGGGCTTCTCGTTAGAGCTAGTTCTCATTAGGGATATTCGGGGGGCCGTTTACTTAGGCTTTGAACATGTGGGCCTAGATCGACTAGGTCAATCTTGAGGTCGTAACACCTACCTTGATCAGTCCCCTTATGGTTCTTTGGCCCTTCTTCTCCTTGAAGACCCTATGAAAGCTCTAATTCTTCTTTTCAATCGTTCAAAGCCGAAGACCTTGGGTTGGCTTGCTTTCTTTGTGAGGAGAAAGAAGTAGCAAACTGGTTCTTGGGTTCTTTGTGTGGGCTGATAGATGAGAGTGAGAGGTTTTCCAATTTACTTTCTTTTTTTCTCTTTTAAACCTTATTAACACCCTCAACATCCCTCTTAGGCTTAAGCATAAGCCAAATGTCCCAAGGGTAGGTCAGGATTAAGGAGAAGATGACACTTAGGGGCTTATCTGTCTTCTCTAGGATTTTTAGGAAATTTATTTTCTAGAAATTAGGAATTCCTAATTTAATACCATATACACCCCTAAATACAAGTATTTAATCCAAATACCTTACTCATTTAAATCCAATTGAGGTTTAAAAATTATTTAAAAATTATTTTATTATTTTAAAATTAGAGAAAATTCATAAAAATACCTAGAAATTTTATACGTACATATACGTCCAAAAATACGTAATTATACGTGTATATTTGGAAACATGGTATTACAGATGTGCGACCTTGTGGCGAGCGTAAGCTTAATTCCATTGTCTATCAGCGAGACGCTCGTGATGGGAGAATCGAATCCCATTAATATGTCCTTGCGGCTTGCCGACAGATCTGTAAAGTACCACTGGGAATTATTGAAGACGTTACAGTGAAAATCGGGAAGATCCTGGTTCCATGTGACTTCATCATCATGGACATGCCCGAGGACGACCACACGCCGATAATACTTGGCCATCCATTTTTTGCAATGGCTGGGGTACTAATTGATGTCAAGGAAGGGAAGCTGTCCCTCAATGTCAGTAAGGAGAAGGTGGAGTTTGACCTTCAGAAAACTATGAGACAATTCATGGAAGATGACCCTTGCCATCACATCAACCTCCTCGAAGAAGTGATTGAGGAAACTATGTTCGAGGACGTACTCTTAAGTCCTACAGAGAAGCTATTTTCACAAATCCTAAGCATGAAGAGCATAATGGCTCTAGCAAGAACCCTCAACGAACTTCCACAGGAGGGAATCAACAATGGAGCTCCAAATTCGCATCTAACTGACCTCGATGAGCTGAGGATCTAAAAATTATGTGAGCCAATGATCAATGAAGAGAAGAAGTAGCATGGAGGCGAAGAAATCTCAACACTCTCCAACCCGGAGCCACCATGACCAAATCACAAAGAGATTCAAGCTAAAGACTTAAAACAAGCGCTTCTTGGGAGGCAACCCAAGTTTTTGTTTCATTTTAGTCTTCATTTTTCATTTTTATCATTAGTTACAACACTCTAATCTTAGTTGAATAAAATCCACAAAACCCAAAGACTAATCCAAGTTGAATTCATTGTAGGAGAATTCGACGTGACCGCGTGGGATACCCCATACGGCCACATGGAGAGAATCAAAAGAAGAACCTAAGGAAGCAGCAGAAATCATTCGATATGACCGCATGGAGCTGACAACGCGACCGGGTCGAACGAGGCAAAAATTGAGAAGAATTGATGCTAAGGAGAGCCAAAACGAAGCGGCCGTTTTGCCCATTTGACACGGTCATTTAAGGTATGGGGACTTACTGGATTTTTAAGCCAGAAATACCACCCTGACATGGTCGTTTAAACCCATTGAAATGACTGCGTCAATCCAAATTCTAAAGCCAAATTTTCACCAACTTCTCACCTTTACGCAGTTGTTTAAACCAATTAACGCGTCCACGTCATTATCGAATATCTAAGGCCAAAATCCACCCAAAATCTCATCAGTGACGTGGTCGTTTAATCTAAATGATGTGACCGTTTAAGGTATGCCAACTTACAGTCTTCTAACAGAGATTTACCAAAGGGTCGCGTAAATCATGAAATGACCGCGTCGATCAAGCTTCTGGGCATCAAAATTTCTAAATGACACGGTCAATATGGCATCGACGCGACTGCATCGAATTAACCACGTTGTTCAAAACCCCCCATGACTTTTGATCCCTCAAATGACGTGTTCACTTGCCAAATGACACGATCGTTTAACACGACCATGTCGCTCGCTTATATAAACCCTCAACCCCCAAATCGATCGCATTGCATGTATTTTCTTATATCGTTTCGACTTCTTCTTCCCGATCTATCCATCTTCGAACACCCAAACCCATCTAACCTCTCTCCCTCCCTATAGAATTATCATCATCCTCTTCCTCTACCCAATTCTCCCCTCTCACCGCCATCATCCACTCGAACCGGCCAGTCTCTAAACCCTAAAACGACCGAGTCGAGCTTTTTGGGCATCCAATTGACGTGATGGCACTTATAGAGCTTGGAGAACACTGCATGGGTTAAGGAATCATCAGCTAGCAAGGAACATATTCAATTGCTTGGATACACTCTTTCATTTGTCTCAATTTCTATCTTTTTGCCCAAGCGCTTGATTTGCTTGCTATTTTCTCTAATTTGCATATAATCGTGATTGCACATTGCTTACACTCAAACACTCTTGCATTCACAACACCACCATATTCACGATGCATCCAAGAGTGTGTAGAAAGCGTGTTGCACCCCCATGTGAGAGAGAAACCCGAGGGAGAAACAAACATGCACATACTTCTACTGATGCGGCATCCACATCTACTGATGCACCACCAACCATCGCACCACCAAGATTGACACCCTAGGGATCACATTCGTTGACAAGCATCAATGCAATACCTTCACGTCCATATATCAAAGAATCATCATCCCCACTAAATTCCCAAGCATCATCGAATCTTGATTATCTTGGACTCATCAATGGTGTCCGAACTTTACTTCAAAACATTGGGTGGTCTGAGTTTCTAGCGTGTGAGGCCCGAACCTATCAGAGACTCACCTTAGAGTTTCTGAGCTCTCTTAGACACCAACCTTTAGGGTTCTTGTTCCGCTTGATGAACAAGGACTACTGCATGTCCACCAACCCTCTGAACCATCTCTTTCGATGTCCAACCGCTCTCATCTCTGATGCCATCACACATTTCACCCCATATCCTGATGTGTATGTACAGAATGTTTACTGGGAGCAGATCACTGGTATCTCTCCTTTTCCTATCACCAGAGTGAATGTCTCTTGCATTATCTGTCACGCCCCGCTTCTCAAAAACATGGAGGCGAAGCGTGACGAAGGCCCGCTTAGGCCGGGGCTAAGAGCCCGGACCCAATAAGCGTCTGTAGTATTCCATAGCGAAAGTACAGGTCCCTGCAAGTTAGTACGAAATAACAAAGTACTGAAAAGAACATTTCATTTTATTTCAAAGTTTATCATCAAAGTACTGAGAGTCTAAAAATGCCGAAAACGGCTACAACTGCTGAAAGGGAAACTAATGGTGCGAGCACCCAACCTAGACGAGAAAGTAAGAGTGCAATGCACCCAACTCAAACTGAAATGGATAACTCTGGAACAGCAACAGAAGATCTCTAACTCTGATCGTCCTCTGGATCATACTCCGGATCAGCGCCCTCCGGCTCCAAGTCAACTGGCAAGTCCGCCTCGTACTCGTACTCTGGCTCCACACCTGACGTACAGCACCAAAAGAAGGAAACTGTATGTCAGGCAAAGTCTACACAAACGGTCAGACTCTACTGCAAGTGTATCAACTATTAACAATGATTTACTGGTTGTTTTAGCATGCTGGGATTATAACTGAGTAACGAAAAGTAGCGTAGCAGGAAAAGTAAACGTAGCAAGCAGTAGACGTAGCGTGTGCTACCGACTACGGGACTAACCTACAGGTGTCAAGACAAGACGGGACGTGACGGGACAGGACATGACAAGACGGGACAGGACAAGTAAGACACGAAAGGGTTCACGCCTTACGGTTCGAGGGGGATCAGACCCTCTTGCCGTGCGCACGCTCAACCCAACCCCAAACCCAGGAACTCAGGACAAGATTTACAGGGATCATTTCCGCTAGGGAAACATCCGAAACGCCCGAAGGCTTTTTGTGTAACATGGATCACTTCCACAGAGGAAAGCATCCGAAACGCCCGTAGGCTTTTTGGTAACAGGGATCACTTCCGCGGAGGGAAGCATCCGAATCGCCCGTAGGCTTTTTGTGTAACAGGGATCACTTCCGCGGAGGGAAGCATCCGAAACGCCCGTAGGCTTTTTGGTAACAGGGATCACTTCCGCGGAGGGAAGCATCCGAAACGCCCGTAGGCTTTTTGTGTAACAGGACACGACATGACAAGTGTAGGGAGTTGTTATTCTAGGGTGTCCACACGCACGCACTCACAAGATAGTCCTATGATGTCAGTAGTTTATTGTTGTCAGGCTCAGACTTCGTCGTCAAGTCTGAGCCGTCACGGGTCGTCCCGGACGCTATCATTTCACGTCCGGTTCTCATCACACACAATCTAACAGTTCTACAAACTAGAACTAAGGCACGGTCAAAACGCAAGTGGGTACACTTGCCTGGAATGGCGAGTGCGTCGTCTGTCCGGGGCGTCTCATCCAGTCGTCGCGTCCGCGGTAGTCCGTCTGAAAAGGGATCACGGCGACGGTGTCAAGTCGCGATTTTTGTCAAATCCTATTTAGGTTCATTTCTAAGTTAGGCGTGGCTACCCTAACTGTCACAAGTCAAAAGTGTCCGATCAGCCTATCCGACGATTCTATCCTATGTGCACAGTTCAAAAGTCCGATCGTCGATTCTATTGTTCACAACTTTTTAAAAGAGCAGAAAATAAATTTAGCGAGTTTAGTTGCCGTTTTTAGTTAAGTTTTCAGTTTTGGCTACGGGTGGGTTTCGCTACGAGTTTGGGAAAACTAACCTCTTCCGGAGTCTGGGGTAGAGTGGACGTAGAGTCTGAACGGTAGAAAGTCTGCGTCACCTACGGCGTCTCGGCTACGGGTAGCGTATCGGGACACGTCCGGGCAGCGGACGAAGCGCGTGAACAGCGGGTAAGGGTGAATCAGCGAGCAGCACGTCAGGTAGGCGTTCTACGGCTTCCGGAGAGCTGCAACGACAACCGAGATGAACGGTTCGTCGTACCCAACGCCTACGATGTCGGGAGTCGTAGGAGAGGCTTGAGACGTCGATAATACCCCCAGGAGGTGTAGGAGGCTGTCGAGGGACTCCAACAGCGAGGGGAGCCGACGAGATCTTGGCGGCGCGTCGGTACGGCGTCAAACACGCAAAACAGCGAGCAAACGCACTATTTCAGAGGAGTTGCGGCCTTGGGTCGCTGCCAACAGCGAGGAGAGATAGAGGGGGGTCCACGGCGACGGTGAGGGGGCTCCGACGGTGGCGGCAGCGGCGGCGGAGGCCGTTGCGGGCTGCAGCTACTGCTGTGCGTGTTTCAGGCGATTGCGGCGGTTTCCGGCGGCCTCCGGCGGCGGCTAGGGTCCCGGTCGAGAGAGGGGAGGTCGGGGAGGCTGTCGGTGATGATCGGCGGCAGCAGCGGCCTCCGGCGGTGGCTAGGTCGATGAGAAGGGGGGTTTGCATGGAGGGGTGTTGTTTCTAGGGCTGGCGCAAGAGGAGTTTTGTGTGCGGTTTTTAAAATTTTTAGGAAGCTAGGGTTTTTCTTTATAGGGGTGGGGCCCACGTGACTAGGGGAGATGTTACACGTGAGGGGCTGCCAATTAGGGTTAATTAGGGGTTATTAGGGCTAAAATTGCTAGGGGCAAACTTGTAATTAACTGTCTCTACTAGTGCACAAGGGTCAAACGGTGCCCAAAAATTATAAGAAAAATACCGGGGCGACCGGGGCGACGAGAGAAAGAAGTCAAAAGAGACGGATTACAATTTCGATGACGAGAAATGAAATTAAAAATAAAAACGCCTCAAGTCAAAAGTGGGATACGCGACGTCTCCTCGGATAAGGTCAAATCGTGGGCGAACGGCCCGTGAAATGACGTTGCAAGTCAACACGACAAATGTAGTACTCTCAGAGAGAGTCACAACGGCATATCACACGATAGGGTTCGGAAACAAACAAAGTCTAAAATAAATACGTGCACGGTCAAGCGCACGTGCACAAAGAAATTACGATCGGAAACCGACCGTTACATCCTCCCCAACTTAGAAATGATTCCGTCCTCGGAATCAACATCAAGCACTGCTCGAGAATAGATGCGGAAAACGCTCTCTCATATCATCTTCGCGCTCCCAGGTGGACTCTCCAGGTGATCCGTGACGCCACATCACTCTCACCAGGTCGACTACCTTATTCCTCAACTGCTTCTGCCGACGGTCCAAAATCTGCACAGGCTGTTGGTCATAAGTCAGGTCCGGGCGAACTGTAATCTCTGAGAAATCAACCGTGTGCGACGGATCACTGACGTACCGACGTAGCTGAGATACGTGGAAAACGTCGTGGACTCCCTCCAAAGATGGTGGCAGAGCAAGGCGGTGGGCCACTGCTCCCACACGCTCTACCACATCAAACGGTCCAATATACCTTGGGCTCAGCTTTCCCTTCTTCCCAAAACGAATAACTCCGCGGTTCGGAGAAATCTTCAGGAAGACATGATCACCAGGCTGGAACTCCAAGGGCCTCCTCTTGGCATCCGCCCAATGCTTGAAGCGATCCTGTGTAACTCTGAGCTTCTCTCTGATGTCCCTCACGACATCCACAGCTTCCACTATCATCTCGGGACCCAACAGCTCCCGATCTCCGATGTCATCCCAGCTCAGTGGCGAACGACATTTCCTTCCATATAGGGCAGCAAACGGCGCCATGCCAATGCTCGCCTGGTAGCTGTTGTTATATGAAAACTCCCCCAAGTGGAGATGGTCCTCCCAAGAACCCTTCAAATCGAGCGTACAAGCTCGCAGCATATCCTCCAGGATCTGAATAGTCCTCTCGGACTGGCCATCGGTCTGTGGGTGGTACGTCGTGCTGAAGCTCAGACTCGTACCCAAATTCTCCTGTAGACTTCTCCAGAACTGAGATGTGAACCTCGTATCTCGGTCAGACACGATGCTCACGGGTACTCCATGTAAACGTATAATCTCCTGCACGTACACGGCCCACATCACAACTAACTCAAGAGGAAAAATTTAAAAAGGGAAGTAAGAAAAGAAATTTTACCTCCAGATATTTCCTTGCTAAGGCTTCTGTAGACTGGCCCACTCGGAAGGGGATAAAGTGTGCAGACTTGGTCAATCGATCCACGATTACCCAAACTGCGTCATTCTGCCTCGGGGTCCGAGGTAAACCAGTCACGAAGTCCATCGTAATATGCTGCCACTTCCACTCCGGAATAGGAAGCGGTTGCAGCAACCCGGCAGTACGATGGTGCTCAGCCTTCACCTGTTGGCATATCAGGCACTTGGCAACGCTCCGTGCCACGCTCCTCTTCAAGCCAATCCACCAATAATTCAGACGGAGGTCCTTATACATCTTGGTGCCTCCAGGATGTATAGAATATGGCGAGCTATGAGCCTCGCTCAACAGCTCCTCACGGACGTCACCTGCAGGTACACAGAGCCTACTGCCGTACCGCAGTGAACCGTCCTCATGGATCACGAACTCCGTCCGTAGTCCAGCTTCGACCTGCCTCCTGATCCTCTGCAGGTTCGGATCTCCTGCCTGTGCTGCCTTGATCCGATCCACGATCGTGGACTGAATCTGCAAATTCATGAAGGAATGAACCACACCAGGTAGGACGACCTCCAAATCCATCTCTCTCAGCTCCTGCTGAATCCTCCAGTCGACTGTATGCATCATCGCGGTAGGGAGTCTACTCAAGGCATCAGGCACTACGTTCACCTTCCCCGGATGATTCTGCAAGTCTATCTCGTAGTCAGCCATGAGCTCCAACCATCGTCTCTGACGCATGTTGAGCTCCTTCTGCGTGTAGATGTACTTCAAGCTCTTGTGATCGGTGAAAATCTTCACACTCTCACCTAGCAAGAAGTGTCTCCAAATTTTCAGTGCAAAGATCACTGCTGCCAACTCCAGATCGTGCGTCGGGTAATTCTTCTCATGAGTCCTCAACTGACGAGAAGCATACGCGACCACGTGGCCATGCTGATGCAAGACGCATCCTAGGCCCTTCCCTGATGCATCACAATAGACTTCGAAGCCTCTGCTTCGATCCAGTACTGCCAACACCGGTGATGTGGTCAATCTCGCCTTTAAGATACTGAAGGCCCCCTCACAAGCATCTGACCAGAGAAACTCCACATCCTTCCTTGTCAGCTTTGTCATCGGCTCCGCAATCTTCGAGAAATCCTTTATGAACCGCCGATAATAGCCCGATAAACCCAAAAAACTCCTGATGTCCGACGCTGACTGCGGAGTCGACCAATCCCTAACTGCTCTAACCTTCTCCGGGTCCACAGATATGCCATCACCGGACACCACGTGTCCCAGGAATGCGACCCTGTCCAGCCAGAACTCGCACTTGGCATAAAGCTTGTGTCTCCTCAGTGTCTCCAGCACTGTCCTCAGATGACAGCTGTGCTCTTCCTCAGACTTCGAATAAATCAAGATGTCATCAATGAAAATGATGACGAACTTATCCAGGAAATCATAGAATATCAAGTTCATCAAATTCATGAACACGGCTGGAGCATTGGTCATGCCAAACGGCATGACCACGAACTCATAATGTCCGTATTTCACCAGAATGTTGTCTTCTGAACATCGTCCTTCTTCACCTTCAACTGGTGGTATCCACTCCTCAAATCCAACTTCGAGAAGACTCTCGATCCTCCAAGCTGGTCGAAGATATCGTCGATACGCGGTAGCGGGTACTTATTCTTCACGGTGACAGCATTCAGTCCTCGATAGTCCACGCACATCCTGCGGGACCCATCCTTCTTCTTCACGAGTAGAACTGGTGCGCCCCATGGCGACACACTAGGGTGGATGAAACCCTTCTGCAGCAATTCATCTAACTGCTTCCGCAGCTCCTCGAGCTCAGCGGGAGCCATACGGTACGGTGCCTTCGATATCGGTTGCGCTCCCGGCATAAGATCAATACCAAACTCTACGGCTCGGTCGGGTGGCAAACCTGAGATATCCTCTGGGAAGACGTCGTCGAAGTCTCGGATGGTCGTTCGATCTCCATCCCCATCGGCATAGCTGCAACAATCGGCACCACCGACGTGGCCCGATACTTGATTGGTCCAAGCGACTCATCTCTGCTACGGAACTCGAACTCTGGATGGCCTGGAATCCGGAACACCACCCTCTTGCTGCGACAATCGATCGAGGCGTGGAAATCTCCCAACCAATCGATGCCAAGAACGGCATCAAAATGTGGCAGGTCGTGGACAATGAAATCTGCAAAGAGCTCGTGTCCACTGACCACCAAAGAAATCGATCTACATCCCAAGTTCAATGTCACCACTCCGTTCCCTATGGTGATGTCCCAACACTTGGGAAGTGTATGGGTGGGAATGGAGTGTCTTGTCACGAATCTTCGGGATAAGATGCACATGGATGCACCGAAGTCGAACAAGGCCAAGGCCGGGTGAGAAGACACTAGAATGGTGCCTAAGATATTAAAAGAAACTACGGTCAAACCAAGCTACTCTAACAAACAAGTCAGACAAGCAAGACTAACAATTTAAAAGCTAAACTATGAAATGAAAGACTAGATTTAAAGAGTTACCTGCAATAACTCCATCCAGCTCCTCAGTCTCCAAAGCCGTCATGGTGTAAGCCGGCCTCTGGGGCTGCGCTGCTCTCTGAAACATCTGCCTCTGTGGCACCGAGGGTGGTCCACGAACGGCAGGTCCTCTTTGAACTGGAGCGGGCGCTCTCATCTGCAGTGGGGCTGGCGCTCCAACTACAGCATGACGGGCTCTCGGACAATCCTTCGCAGCATGCGAGGCATCTCCGCAAACTAGGCACAGTCCCATCTTCTTCCGACAATCCTTCTGAACGTGTCCTGGCTTCCCGCAGTAATGACACAGTCCCTTGCTCTGACTCTGAATGGGTGCTCCAGGCCTCTTAAATGGTACTGTCTGAACTGGCCTCATCGCCGGCCTAGCAGGTGGCCGGTACTGCTCCATAGGACGCTTCCCCTTATCAACTGGAGGGTCAGGTAGGAGCGAAATAAGCTCATGATTCTTTGCAGCATCTAGCACCTCCCTCATAGTCGTGAAACTCGCCGAAGACATAGAAGCCTGAATCTTCGGACGCAGTCCCTGTCTGAAACGATCAGCTCGCTTCTCCTCCTTCTTCACCATATGCGGAGCAAAGCGACTCAGCATCTCAAACTCCACCTCATACTCCTCGACGGTCATGTTTTCCTGCTTCAGATCTATAAACCTGCTCAGCAGCTCCCTCCTAGTAGTCTTGGTGAAGTACTTCGTCCTGAACATAGACCTGAAAATCTTCCAATCCACTGGCTTCTCCAGACGCCTCGCCTCAAGGCGCCACCAGTTCCTCGCATTCTCTGTCAGCTGCATCTTCGCTATCTCCACTCGGGTATCGTCTGGAATCTTCACAGCAACTAACTTCTCCTCCATGCTCTGGATCCACTCGTCAGCAGCTAGGGTCCCTCCTTCCCCGAAAATGTCCTCGGCTGGAGCTCGTTGAACTGCTTCACTCCTGGAGCAGCTCGAGGGGCAGGTGGAGGTGGCGGTGGTGGTGCAACTGGAGCAGCCTGAGCAGCACGCTGGGACTGCTGAACCAACTGATGCTGAACATCCAGCATCTCCCTCATCACACCCAGAAACTGACGGAAGTCTCCGCTCTGGTCTTCCTGAATCCCATCTCCAGAGCTCCCCGATCGGGTAACACGTCGTCCTGCCATCCTATTGACAGAAAGACACAGATTCGACTCGTACAATTACCAGATGATAATAAAATGAAATTTAATACTTCAATTATTCCGTACTCGCAGAAGAGGGGACCTGCATGGGCCACCACTAAAACCTGTCACGCCCCGCTTCCCAAAAACACGGAGGCGAAGCATGACGAAGGCCCGCTTAGGCCGGGGCTAAGAGCCCGGACCCAATAAGCGTCTGTAGTATTCCATAGCAAAAGTACAGGTCCCTGCAAGTTAGTACGAAATAACAAAGTACTGAAAAGAACATTTCATTTTATTTCAAAGTTTATCATCAAAGTACTGAGAGTCTAAAAATGCCGAAAACGGCTACAACTGCTGAAAGGGAAACGAATGGTGCGAGCACCCAACCTAGACGAGAAAGTAAGAGTGCAACGCACCCAACTCAAACTGAAATGGATAACTCTGGAACAGCAACAGAAGATCTCTAACTCTGATCGTCCTCTGGATCGTACTGCGGATCAACGCCCTCCGGCTCCAAGTCAACTGGCAAGTCCGCCTCGTACTCGTACTCTGGCTCCACACCTGACGTACATCACCAAAAGAAGGAAACTGTACGTCAGGCAAAGTCTACACAAACGGTCAGACTCTACTGCAAGTGTATCAACTATTAACAATGATTTACTGGTTGTTTTAGCATGCTGGGGTTATAACTGAGTAACGAAAAGTATCGTAGCAGGAAAAGTAAACGTAGCAAGCAGTAGACGTAGCATGTGCTACCGACTACGGGACTAACCTACAGGTGTCAAGACAAGACGGGACGTGACGGGACAGGACATGACAAGACGGGACAGGACAAGTAAGACACGAAAGGGTTCACGCCTTACGGTTCGAGGGGGATCAGACCCTCTTGCCGTGCGCACGCTCAACCCAACCCCAAACCCAGGAACTCAGGACAAGATTTACAGGGATCATTTCCGCTAGGGAAACATCCGAAACGCCCGAAGGCTTTTTGTGTAACAGGGATCACTTCCACGGAGGAAAGCATCCGAAACGCCCGTAGGCTTTTTGGTAACATGGATCACTTCCGCGGAGGGAAGCATCCGAAACGCCCGTAGGCTTTTTGTGTAACAGGGATCACTTCCGCGGAGGGAAGCGGAGGGAAGCATCCGAAACGCCCGTAGGCTTTTTGGTAACAGGGATCACTTCCGCGGAGGGAAGCATCCGAAACGCCCGTAGGCTTTTTGTGTAACAGGACACGACATGACAAGTGTAGGGAGTTGTTATTCTAGGGTGTCCACACGCACACACGCACAAGATAGTCCTATGATGTCAGCAGTTTATTGTTGTCAGGCTCAGACTTCGTCGTCAAGTCTGAGCCGTCACGGGTCGTCCCGGACGCTATCATTTCACGTCCGGTTCTCATCACACACAATCTAACAGTTCTACAAACTAGAACTAAGGCACGGTCAAAACGCAAGTGGGTACACTTGCCTGGAATGGCGAGTGCGTCGTCTGTCCGGGGCGTCTCGTCCAGTCGTCGCGTCCGCGGTAGTCCGTCTGAAAAGGGATCACGGCGACGGTGTCAAGTCGCGATTTTCGTCAAATCCTATTTAGGTTCATTTCTAAGTTAGGCGTGGCTACCCTAACTGTCACAAGTCAAAAGTGTCCGATCAGCCTATCCGACGATTCTATCCTATGTGCACAGTTCAAAAGTCCGATCGTCGATTCTATTGTTCACAACTTTTTAAAAGAGCAGAAAATAAATTTAGCGAGTTTAGTTGCCGTTTTTAGTTAAGTTTTCAGTTTTGGCTACGGGTGGGTTTCGCTACGAGTTTGGGAAAACTAACCTCTTCCGGAGACTGGGGTAGAGCGGACGTAGAGTCTGAACGGTAGAAAGTCTGCGTCACCTACGGTGTCTCGGCTACGGGTAGCGTAGCGGGACACGTTCGGGCAGCGGAAGAAGCGCCTGAATAGCGGGTAAGGGTGAATCAGCGAGCAGCGCATCGGGTAGGCGTTCTACGGCTTCCGGAGAGCTGCAACGACAACCGAGATGAACGGTTCGTCGTACCCAACGTCTACGATGTCGGGAGTCGTAGGAGAGGCTCGAGACGTCGATAATACCCCCAGGAGGTGTAGGAGGCTGTCGAGGGACTCCAACAGTGAGGGGAGCCGACGAGATCTTGGCGGCGCGTCGGTATGGCGTCAAACATGCAAAACAGCGAGCAAACACACTGTTTCAGAGGAGTTACGGCCTTGGGTCGCTGCCAACAGTGAGGAGAGACAAGGGGGGTCCACGGCGACGGTGAGGGGGCTCCGGCGGCGGCGGCGGCGGCGGCGGCGGCGGCGGCGGCGGCGGCCGTTGCGGGCTGCAGCTGCTGCTGTGCGCGTTTCAGGAGATTGCAGCGGTTTCCGGCGGCCTCCGGCGGCGGCTAGGGTCCCGGTCAAGAGAGGGGAGGTCGGGGAGGCTGTCGGTGATGATCGGCAGCGGCAGCGGCCTCCGGCGGCGGCTAGGTCGATGAGAAGAGGGGGGTTTGCGTTGAGGGGTGTTGTTTCTAGGGCCGGCACAAGAGGAGTTTTGTGTGCGGCTGTGAAAATTTTTAGGAAGCTAGGGTTTTTCTTTATAGGGGTGGGGCCCACGTGACTAGGGGAGATGTTACACGTGAGGGGCTGCCAATTAGGGTTAATTAGGGTTTATTAGGGCTAAAATTGCTAGGGGCAAACTTGTAATTAACTGGCTCTACTAGTGCACAAGGGTCAAACGGTGCCAAAAAATTATAAGAAAAATACCGGGGCGACCGGGGCGACGAGAGAAAGAAGTCAGAAGAGACGGATTACAATTTCGATGACGAGAAATGAAATTAAAAATAAAAACGCCTCAAGTCAAAAGTGGGATACGCGACGTCTCCTCGGATAAGGTCAAATCGTGGGCGAACGGCCCGTGAAATGACATTGCAAGTCAACACGACAAATGTAGTACTCTCAGAGAGAGTCACAACGACATATCACACGATAGGGTTCGGAAACAAACAAAGTCTAAAATAAATACGTGCACGGTCAAGCGCACGTGCACAAAGAAATTACGATCGGAAACCGACCGTTACATTATCCATCCTTGCATTTGTCAGATGCACCGTGTCATTGCTAACTCTAACTTCTGTAAGTTGGAGACATGCCAAGTCTCACAGGACGAGCTCTTTATTCTCTGCGCCACGACCTATCCCCGAAATGTTCATAATGATGGCACCACTTCACCTCGCTACCTCATTCATGCCTACTCTTGGTTGGCCCTGGTTGTGACGAAAGACGCGCACGGAGCACGCCTTCCACTCCCAAGCGTAGGAGTGTCAATGCAATAAAAATAACCAGTGAGTACCGGGTCGGATCACAGAGACAAGTCGTTCTATGTTCACAAAATTTGATCGATAAAGAAAGGAAATAGCGCGTTACAACGCTAATGGTGGATGAGTGTGTGAAAATCGTGGTGAAACAAAACTTCTAACCTAAGTGGGTAGGGTTGGAGAACTAAATGAGGATTTAGGGTAGCAAGGCGAGAAAGCATGGATTGTGGGTTCACTAAGATTGGTGTTAATTAAGCTCTAATCACCTGCAAATAACTCAATTGATTATCCGGCTAAGGACACTCAATCGAAAAATTTAACATTCAAGAACACAATAATTTGCAATATGGATGGATGTATCATCGTAGCACTAATCAAATATGAGCATGGTAGCTTCTCAAATTGTGCCCTCTCGGGACTTTACCAATGAAATTGTGCCCTAATAATCATCCAACATTAACATGAAATTGTGCAAGAGGCAATTAGAACTAAAATTAACAACCCAACAATGAATCACAACCCACACCAACCACACTACTCAATCATACCAAATAAGATGGAATTCATAGACAAATTCATCCAATGTTCAATACAAAATAGAAATGCAAAAATTACACAAAAAGATAGGTAAGAGATCACCAATCTCTCAAGAAATGAGCTTCCCTCTCCCTTGGGCACTCCCTCCAAGCACCTCCATCATCAATGGCCTCCTCCCCCTCCAAGCACTCTCAAAACCCTAAAAAAGAACCAAAAACAGCAGCCAAACTCGAAAAAACCAAGCTACAGCAGAACTGCCCAATTTTTCGCTTCAGGCGCACAGAAAACCCAAAATAATGGGTTGCGGGTCAGGGTTTTCAGCTCCCTGACCCGCCCGCATCACCTAAGCGCGTAGTAGCAGCGTGGGGGCCGGATCGGGTCGGATCCGGCCCCGCATCTTGCCCACCCCGCTTGGGGGCTGAAGTGCAGTGCAGCGGGCCGGGTCAGACCCCGGCCCGCTTCCGCCCGCCCCGATCTCGGGCAATAAAAGAAGAGCGGGCCGGCCCAGCGGCCGGCCCGACTTCGACGTGTTTTTTAATTCGTTTTTTAAATACTCACGGCAGCCCGCTCAGCTAGCGGGCCGCAAGGACTACGGGCCTGTAATAATTTTTTTCTTTTTTTTCTTTTTCGAATTCCAGAAACACTCCTCTTGCTCCAATAATTCCCGAAAAATAGCTGGAAGCTTCCAAAAATTCTGGAAAATTTCCAGAAAATCCAAAAAAATCCCAGAAGTACCTGAAAAATATGGGGAACAAAAATTAGTCCATGAAAACCATATTTTATGTATAAAATACGAATAAGCTTCAATATTACACAATATCACAAATACGCCCGTATTAAAGCCAAAATAACATGATATACACATAAAATGCCCAGAAATAGGGGGGAAATATGCAATTTATATCCCGAATCACACCCACAACTAGCTTTTTGCTAGTCCCTAGCAAAATATGCGATAAATTTGGATAAAATTGAAAACCATGCACCAACACTCACGATATCATCATGGCATACACAAAATAGTATTTCCACTTGATTCCAAAGCCAATATACCCAATGTATGAAAGTAAATAATAAATGACATTCTCTTCAATCCAATTCAAAGAAAAGTAAGGTAATAAGCACCGTATCGCATTTGTTAGGATATATCACGATGTCAAAATTCTAACTTTCATGGAAATGGCCAAAATAAAAGAATTTCCTCTAAGTGGTGGGAGATGAGATTGCATCACTCATGTTGCTTATTCTTTCATTTATTCATTTATTCTTCTTTTCTTTTCTTTTTCCTTCTTTTTTTGTGTTCTTATTTTTGGATGTTTATGTTTTGCATTCACGCGATAATGCTATGAAATGCAAACACCGCCATTTTTGCATACACGCGATAACGCTCTATAGGCAAAGGGATGGAATGATCTCCTAAATCTCATCTTTGGTGTCCTCCCCAATGTTTCGTGGGGCACCGCTACTCGATTTGATTAGAAAGAAACATTCACTTATATTAATCTATTTCTCATTCTAACATGAATTATCAACTCATCCACCCACTTCTTAGGAGAAAACAAAGCATACACCATATGGCCACACCCAATCCAATCAAAAACTACACCATTCATCCCAAATCATGCGATCACTTACACCAAACTATTTCCAAATTGTCTCGAAGAAGGTATCACGACATATGAAATAGTTTCATACATGGCATAGAAAGACCCACACCCATGATAGGGAGGCCTCGCACGTTGTTGCGCAAAAAGAAGGCAATGAAATATCACTTAGACGTCGGACTACCAACCCCGTAGATCCGTGCTGTAGATTGTAAATGGAGCCCCTACGGCATGGTTCACATCGACCCGTCGGCTTTTGAGGGCATTACATTTAGTACGGTTCTCTCTCTTGCGCTTTTAGGGCTCATATGAGTACACTACGGTTCTTTCCGTAATGGAAGTTCCTCGTCTTCTTTGGGGCTTTACGTAACATTATCGATTCGAGGCGTCAGTAAAACACTGCTGTCTGTTCCAAAAACAAAACCCCTTAGCGCCCCGGGACGGGAGTGGGGGACGGCCCTACGCGCAGACAGCAGCAGCACCGGCTCTACGAATCGAATCTATATTAACATTTGACTCCAAATTGGAAAATAATTGAAAACGTGCCAATTAAACATCGAAGAATTGATACCAAAATGATAATCCGAAAAAATTGCATGGCATTAAAGCATGTAGGGACTACACACAAAGCAAGGGGCGCAGGGACAAGGAGGCTAAATATGATATGCAATGAAGTTCATGGGATGAGGGCAAGAGGAAACTCAAAAAAAATTTAGCTAACATCAAAATCCTAACAATGTAAAGATTCTAACACTCTCCCCCTAACTTAAATTAAACATTGCCCTCAATGTTGGGAGAGTATTAGATCTCGGAAAAAGATCCTAAAGAAAAGAAAAGCATACGAAAGCAAATATGAAAAAGCAAACTAACTTTTTATTTATTTACACTACGTAAAGGAAAGAATACACCTTAGCAAAAGGCGGATCCTGAATTTCCATCGGAGGTGGCAATTGTTCCAACGCTCCTTTTGTTTCTTCCGCCAATGCTCCTCGGCGAAACGTGGCAATGGCGGCCACGTACACAACCCCAAGCATCTCATCAAAGTGTGTACCTATATAAGGAAGGAGACGGGTTGTGTAAGAGAGAGATGGGGACATGTTCCCAAAAAAAGACATCCACACATAATCATCAATATAAAATACGGAATGAAAAGTATGATGAATGTGTGAGAAAACTCCCTGGATGGTTGAATATGATGTGGTATGAAGCTCATCCCCGTGGCATTCAATATCAATCGGGGGAGGAAGTGCTATCTCCATAGAAACTACCGAAGGAGAGGGAAGCTCGGGATCTATGATAGCATGTGGTATAAACTCATCCTCGCTTGCCTCTTCTTCGGGCTCATCAATACAAGAACAATCCTCCTCGCCCACTTCGCACCCAAGTGTGCGCGATCGGCTCTTCTATCTCCACCATGTCAACAACCAACTCATCAACAACTAATTGACACGGCCCAGTAAAAATAGTAGGTGCCATCATGATAATTTCATCCACCGGGTCAACCAACTCCTCCATACCAACACTTGGTTCATCAAATACTACTTGGCATGGGGCACTCAATTCTTCAACTATCGTTGGGGTGAGATCTATAAGAACTTCTTCATTCGGGGCTTGGTACACCAAAACTTCATGGCTTGCTCATTTGGAGTCACAACCAATGTGTGATCTTCCTCCTTGTAGGACTCCAAATAACACCAAGCCGCATTCTCATCCATGTCCAAAAAGTGGCCGTTGTCCAACATATCCACAAAATCCTGCGTCTCCTGAAGCAGACCCTCCAAGAAGAATCCAAGAAGACGCACCCTGTCAAATCCATGATGTGGACAACCTTACACTAACTCTGAAAAACGCGTCCAAGGCTGAAAAAATGTCTCACCGATGCGCTGAGCACAGTCCACCATTCTTCCTTGCCATGTTTTGGTCCTGTAAGATGGAAAAAACTTCTTACAAAATTTGTGCTTTAGTACATGCCAAGATGGAATAAGATGTGGGAGATAAACTTTAAACCATTTTAATGCACTACCATCCAAAGAATAGGGAAAGAATTTAAGATAAAACTTTTCTGCACACGTGTTCCCATCAAAATGAAGCTTGCAAGTACTCTCAAACTTCTTAATATGTAGGTAAGGGCTCTCCGCATCCTTACCAAGGAATCTCAGTAGGGATTTGGTCACCCACATGTCAAACCCAAGAGAGTTTGAAGTACTTGCCATGTTTGAAAAAAAAACAAAAACAAAAAATCAAAAAGACTCAAAAAGCGTAAAATAAATAAGGATGAACAATAAGTGAAAGATGAAGAATCGAAAAGACTCACACTAAGAGATAGTAATATCACACTAAAACTTTTGAAATCAATCAAAAATTGCTAATAATAGAAACCGTTGTCCCCGGCAACGGCGCCAATTGGTTGTGACGGAAGACGCGCACGGAGCACGCCTTTCACTCCCAAGCGTAGGAGTGTCAATGCAATAAAAATAACCGGTGAGTACCGGATTGGATCACAGGGACAAGTCGTTCTATGTTCACAAAATTTGATCGATAAAGAAAGGAAATAGCGCGTTACAACTACCTCGCTAACGGTGGATGAGTGTGTGAAAACCGTGATGAAACTAAAATTCTAACCTAAGTGGGTAGGGTTGTAGAACCAAATGAGGATTTAGGGGAGCAAGGCGAGAAAGCATGGATTGTGGGTTCACTAAGATTGGTGTTAATTAAGCTCTAATCACCCGCAAATAACTCAATTGATTATCCGGATAAGGACACTCAATCAGAAAATTTAACATTCAAGAACACAAAAATTTGCAATATGGATGGATGTATCATCGTAGCACTAATCAAATATGAGCATGGTATCTTCTCAAATTGTGCCCTCTCGGGACTTTACCAATGAAATTGTGCCCTAATAATCATCCAACATTAACATGAAATTGTGCAAGAGGCAATTAGAACTAAAATTAACAACCCAACATAATGAATCACAACCCACACCAACCACACTACTCAATCATACAAAATAAGATGGAATTCATAGACAAATTCATCCAATGTTCAATACAAAACAAAAATGCAAAAATTACACAAAAAGATAGGGAAGAGATCACCAATCTCTCAAGAAATGAGCTTCCCTCTCCCTTGGGCACTCCCTCCAAGCTCCTCCATCATCAATGGCCTCCTCCACCTCCAAGCACTCTCAAAACCCTAAAACAAAGAACCAAAAACAGCAGCCAAACTCGAAAAAACCAAGCTACAATAGAACTGCCCAATTTTTCGCTTCAGGCGCACAGAAAACCCAAAATAATGGGTTGTGGGTCGGGGTTTTCAGCTCCCCGACACGCCCGCATCACCTAAGCGCGCAGCAGCAGCGTGGTGGCCGGATCGGGTCAGATCCGGCCCCACATCTCGCCCGCCCCGCTTGGGGTCTGAAGTGCAGCGGAGCGGGCCGGGTCGGACCCCGGCCCGCTTCCGCCCGCCCCGCTCTCGGGCAATAAAAGAAGAGCGGGCCGGCCGCTGGGCCAGCCCACCTTCGAGGTGTTTTTTTTTTAAAATTCGTTTTTTTAATACTCACGGCGGCCCACTCCGCAAGGCCTACTGGCCTTTAATAATTTATTTTGTTTCTTTGTTTCTTTTTCGAATTCCAGAAACACTCCTCTTGCTCTAATAATTCCCGAAAAATAGCTGGAAGCTTCCAAAAATTCTGGAAAAATTTCAGAAAATCCAGAAAAATCCCAGAAGTACCCAAAAATTACGGGGAGCAAAAATTAGTCCATGAAAACCACATTTTATGTATAAAATACAAATAAGCTTCAATATTACACAATATCACAAATACGCCCGTATTAAAGCCAAAATAACATGATATACACATAAAATGCCCAGAATAGGGGGAAAATATGCAATTTATATCCCAAATCAGGCCCAGTGATTTTTCCACACTCTTAGCAGTCCACATGCTAAAATTTGTTATGGATGGTTTATCATAGTTATCTTTATGCTCCCTCATGTCTCCTTTCAGATCCCAGCCACTATGATCTACATTCCTGGCTCCACTTCTCTAGACATATCTGTCCTCAGCAATATGCACATGATTAGAGCCATGGCGGACAAGAAGCTTTTATGGCTTCACGAGATCTTACACACCTCTTATGCCATACTTCATAACCCCGATCGTTTTCGCACTCAGGGTGCTGTGCAGTGGAGATTTCCACCAAATCTTTCTTTTCCTCAGCATGCACAGGCCCAGCCTCATCTCGTTTAGGACCCAGTCGTCCCCTAGGCCCCATCAGGCCTCCACCTCATACACCCCTTCGACACTTTTCATGGAGATCTCACCCACATGGAGAGGGTACTAGCCATACTGGTCCTCCTCCTCCACCCCTCTCCACAGTCGATCATCACATACGAGTGGATGAGGCCCTACATGACCTCAAGTCCAATATGACTAGCTCCCTGACAACACTCTGGTCCTCCGTAGATGGCCTCACATCCATTGTTACGACCCTACAGTCGTAGTTTGATGTCGTCTATCACTGGCATTACACTCAGGAACACTATCCTGCATCTATACCAACTCTCTTTCTCATGCACCACCATCACAGCCATCTACGGCTGTAAATCCTTCCACTTCCTTCCTACGTTCACCATCGCCGCTTCCATCCACTTCACCACCATACATGGATGTTGTAGTCCAACCATCTTCTGATGCACCACCGCCACCCACATTTCCTACATAGCCACCACCCAATGTCGACGTTGTTTGATGAGTTGAGCCATACACTGCCCCATACCACATGGCCCTTATTTTTACTCATTTTCACTTCTAGGGCACACGTCACTTCAGCTTGGGGAGATTCGCTTCGATCTCCTTCCCCCTCTCTTACTTCCTCATGTTTATCACGATTACACAACATTGAGGACACTGCTTGCTTCGGCTTGGGAGATGAGCATTTTATGCCCACTTTCATTTTTGTTTTTCCTTTCACTTTCATTTTTATTTATCTTTTCATCACCACCCCTTCATCTCTCTCTCTCTCTCTCTCTCTCTCTCTCTCTCTCTCTCTCTCTCCCCCCCCTCTCCCCCCTTCTTTTCATTCCCACCCTTTTCCCCTCTCTTTTTCTCCATGCATCAGGTGTCTTCTCCTTCCTTATGCATTCAAAATAACACTTGCTTCGCATCATGCATCTAGCATTTTCATGCATCACATGCAGATATTTGTTTTTGAGAATTTTGTGAAATCAAGCCTTTTTTGTGTGGTTTATTGAATGTAATTTCACTTTTGTCACGGCCGCTTTTCGATCGTGTGCTTTTCGTTCACGTACATTCTTGTTCGTACGCGTATTTTTGTGCCCTACTCTTGTATCCCAAACACGCGAAGTAAGATACTGTTGTGACCCTCAGAGAGAGTAGTTATTTGTGGAAATTTTTATGAATGTCATTTCACGTGTCGTTCTCACACGATTCACATCCCCTAGCTACTCCATACCATGCACAAATAAGATTTAGCTACTCATAATGCAGAAATAAACAATGATCATAGCAAAATACATAGTTATAATAGCAAAATACGATGAAAAACACCCAAATACGGGGTATGAGTTTAAGAAACTATCACCAAATCTCCAAGTTAAGACTCAAAACTCTCTGGAAAACTGAAGAACAGCCTCTGGAAATTTACAGAATTTTTCAGAGGGGAAATTCAGCTCCTAGGTGCTCCATACGCCCATACTAGGCCCAAAAACCCTAGAATATGCTTAAATAATAGGCATTGCGGGTTTGGGGTGCTTAACGGGTTCAAACCCGCTTGAAATCCGCTACCCGAACGCATCCGAGCCGCAGATCTTGATCGGAGCAAATGTGGACCGTAGGATCGTGCGGGATTGCACTAGAGGACGCCACGTGTTCTTCAAATTTCGTGCAAAGCCCGCATCCGCATCCGCATTCGGGTCGGGGTGAATACTGACCGTCCGATCTAAGCTTCGTTAGATCTCGCCCGCTCGTTCCGCTTTAAGATTCGCCCGCTGCCGCTTCGTTTCGTCACACTGATGGCCGTTGGATTAGAATCCAACGGCTTGCATTCGGCTGCATCGACATCGCTCCGCTTCGATTTCAGCTCCGTGCGATAGCCGTTGGATCCTCATCCAACGTACTGGATTCAGCCACGTTGCGTGCTTTATGATTCAAATGCGGGAGTGTTTGTGGCCGTAGGATGGCGATCGCTCGGTTGGGAAATGGCCACGTCGTCCGTTGTTTTGGGCCGCTCGATCTGGCTGAACTACACTGATGAGTGCCACGTGTCCCGTATTTCGTATTTACGCCGTATTTCGTGCGTATTTCCCCATTTAATTGGTATTCTGCATTCAAAAATTCACAGTAATTAGCACAGATCTCAGAAAATACAAATAAATAGTCGTTGGAATCGTAAGATCGAGACCAAACTAGGAAAAATATAAAAAGTGCAGAAATACTATATTAATTGCTGTTTTGTCCTCAAATAGAGTGTTTTCTCTAATAAATAATTGTGTACAAAATACGTATGAATTAGATAACAATGTAGCATCACATGAGCACAAAATAGGGCGAAATGGGGGGTTAAATATGTAATATTGAACCCGAATCACACCCCCCAACTAGCGATTTGCTAGTCTCTAGCAAAAAGAGCGACATCAAAAATGCACCTAGATCACCTTATCAGATCTCAAATCTCTCACCACCATACTACTACGACAAAAGAAGTTAACCACACACTAATGTCAATATTTCAATCTTAAAAATAATGATGCTTGTAGGTCTAAAAATGAAGATCAATGATCTAAAATGGTTATAAAATAGACTCATCTTCACTATTCATTACTTCATAGTTCGTAGTGTACAAAATCAATGGCTCACATCGTTCAATCAAATGTTCTAACTTGGAGCGTAGATGTTTCATGCAAAGCAAGCATCAAAAATAAAATGGTATTAAAACATACACATGTCAATCTTCATTCATAAGATATCACACCACATCTTGTGTTTTCTTTAAGCCTTGGAAATTCTCTTGCCTTGCTAATTATGCACACTTATTCTCTATTTTCTTTCGCCCTTTTTTAAATAGTTCCGCGTAACGCGCATCAAGCAACATTTGCAGAAAAATATATAACTTGGATCGCTCCATCAAATGATTGAGGTTCCTGTCAATGGCTCCCAAATCAGACGATAATAGGGCATTAGGCCAAGAAGGGCCCCTTGAACTGTACTACTCGAGCCAACCAAGTTATTTCTTTGGTGATACATTTATTCGTTTCTTTTTTCTTCATTTATCTCATTTTTTTCCTCTTTTGTGTGTGCATAAACAACTTAGCAAGATAGCTTCCTTTTCTTTAATCTTTCACAAGAATGGGTTATCCTAATCATTTCAAAAGACGGGGTACATTTTTCTACCCAAAATCATACCAAGCATGCAAATAGCGATGAGTACGAGATAAAAAACAATGCTCCAGTTATTTTATGAATTATTGATGCATGAACTTTGGTGTGTTCCAATGAAAGCATACTACTTGCTAATCCATAATTTCTAGATTCATTAAGTCGTCAATTAATCTTGCCATTGAGATGTATCAAAGGAATTTACCACAAGTACTCGCATTCATGTAAAATGAAACTGAAATATTTAACAATAGTGGTGGAGGAAAATAAATCATATGTGTACGATGGTGAGTATACTTCGAGAAATTTCATCACATGAGGGTCATCTCTAGGTTAAATAGATTTTGGTGATATATCTTAACTCAAAAAAAAATTTTCAATGCAAAAAGGGAACTAAAAAATAAAATCCTAAAAGAAACAGAAAAAAGAGAAAAATAAAAATCCTAAAAGTTATACCCTCCCCCCAAATTAAAATAGACATTGTCCTCAATGTTAGGAAGAGGGAATTATGGAAAGAACACACCTGATTAGTTCCCACCGAAGGTGGGTCTGTGAGACCCATGGTGCTCGCTTCCTTGGTCCAAGGCTCGTGAAAATGCTTCAATCTTTGGCCATTCACCTTGAACTCACTTCCATCTTTTTCATTCAATAATAGCACTGCGCCATGTGGGAAAACTTCTTTGACCGTGAAGGGTACATACCACCTAGAGAGAAGCTTCCCCGGAAAGATGTGTAGCCTGGAATTGTATAGAAGAACTTTTTGGCGTGGCGGTGAACTACCTCCTCAAGATCATCATGTCGTGGATGGATTTCACCCTCTCTTTCGATATTTTAGCGTTGTCATAAGCATTTCTCCTCAACTCCTCTAGCTCCAACAATTGTAACCTGCGAGAGGAAAAAGATGAATCAGTATCAAAATTCAATTTCTTTATAGCCCAATAAGATCTATGGTCCAATTCAACATGTAAGTGACAAGACTTCCCAAAAACAAGACAGTAAGGTGACATCCCCAAAATTGTTTTGTAGGCCGTCCTGTAGGCCCACAACGCTTCAGGTAAGCGTACACTCCAATATTTTCTTGAAGGGTTCACCGTTTTCTGTAGAATTCCTTTGATCTCTCTATTTGCCAACTCTGCTTGACCATTGGTTTGGGGGTGATATGGAGTAGAAACTTTATATGTGACCCCAAACCTCTTCTATAAAGTAGCGAACATGCGGTTGCAAAAATGAGACCCTCCATCACTGATCAATGCCTTTGGCACTCCAAATCTAGAGAAAATGTTCTCTTTGAGGAACTTAAGCACAACGGAAGTGTCGTTTGACCTGCAAGGAATAGCTTCTACCCATTTAGAAACATAATCGATACAAACCAATATATAAGCATATCCAAACGAAGGTGGGAAAGGTCCCATGAAATCTATGCCCTAACAATCAAATATTTCAATTTCTAAAATGGGGTTTAAAGGCATCATATTTCGTCTAGTAATACCCCCTAATTGTTGGCATGCAGCACAAGTCTTGTAATAATGAAATGTATCTTTAAACATAGTTGGCCAATAAAAGCCACATTGCGAGATTTTTGCCACAGTTTTGTTCGGAGAAAAATGTCCACCACACACTCCATCATGACAAAATTGTATCACACTGGTTATTTCATGGTCAGGAATGCATCTCTTAACAATTTGGTCACTACAATATTTATAGAGGTACGGATCATCAAAGAAGAAATATTTTACCTCATACTTGAACATTTTAAAGTCTTGAAGAGACCAAGTGTCAGGGGTCTTACCAGTCACGAGATAATTTACTATATCAGCATACCATGGAAAGGTGGAAATGCTAAAAAGATGCTCGTCAGGAAAGGAGTCCTTCAAAGGCACATCTGCTGAATCAAGGCCTACTGTCAATCGTGATAAGTGGTCAGCTACTAGATTCTCCATACCTTTCTTGTCCTTGATTATGACATTGAACTCCTGCAACAATAAAATCCATCGTATCAATCGAGGCTTAGCATCTTTTTTAGACAATAAATATTTTAAAGCAGAGTGATCAATATAAATCAAAATAGGTGATCCCAAAATATAGCTCCTGAATTTTTCCAACGCGAATACTACAGCCAGCAACTCCTTTTCCGTGGTTGTATAGTTCCTCTGAGCATCATTTAATGTTTTGCTGGCGTAGTAAATAACTACTGGAACTTTGTCTTTTCTTTGGCATAGGACTGCACCAACTGCGTAATTGCTTGCGTCACACATTATTTCAAATGGTAGGGACCAGTCCGGTTCCTGCAAAATGGGAGCAGAAATCAGCAACTTCTTTAAAGTATCAAAAGAATGTTGACACTCAGGTGTCCAAATAAAATCCACATTTAGAGTTAGTAAGTTGCAAAGAGGGCGAGATATAGCGCTAAAATCTTTGATGAATCGCCTATAGAATCCTGCATGTCCCAAAAATGATCTGATGTCCTTCACGCATTTAGGATTGGTAGCTTCTCAATTACTGCTACCTTGGCTCTGTCTACCTGTATACCATCTTTAGAAACCAGTTGACCGAGGACAAGTCCCTCTGTGGTCATAAAATGACACTTCTCCCAATTCAATAGGAGATTCTTTTCAATGCACCTGTCAAGAACATGAGCCAAGTTAGTTAAACAATCATGAAAAGAGCTACCATATACTGAAAAATCATCCATAAATACCTCAACAATTTTCTCAACCATATCATCAAAAATACTGAGCATGCATCGCTGAAAAGTAGCTGGAGCATTACATAAACCAAACGACATTCTTTTAAAAGCAAAAGTACCAAAGGGACAAGTAAAGTAGTCTTTTCCTGATCCTCTGGTGCAATCTCAATCTGATAATAACCTGAATAACCGTCTAAAAAGCAATAGTACTCATGTCCATCCACTCTCTCTAAAATCTTGTCAAGAAATGGAAGAGGGAAGTGGTCTTTTCTAGTTCTGAAGTTCAACTTCCTATAGTCTATACACATCCTCCATCCTGTGGTGGCTCTAACAGGGATAAGTTCATTATTCTCATTTTTAACAACAGTGAGCCCAAACTTTTTAGGAACAACCTGTGTAGGACTGACCCACTTGCTATCAGAAATTGGATATATAATGTCTGCATCCAATAATTTTAAAACCTCACCTTTCACCACTTCTTTTAATGTTAGATTTAACCTACGGTGCATTTCTCTAGTGGGTTTGGCGTCATCCTCCAAATAAATGTGATGCATGCATACAATAGGGCTAATACCTTTAATATCAGCAATGGACCAACCAATAGCACCTCTATGCTTTCTTAGCACTTCAAGTAAAGAGATTTCCTGTTCTAAAGAGAGTTTAGAAGATATTACCACAGGGAAGCTGTTTTCGTTTCCTAGGAAGGCATACTTGAGATATTCAGGAAGTGGCTTCAATTCGGGCTTTGGATCATCCACCTATGATGAAATTTGAATTGATGCATTAGGTGGCAAAGCCTCTAACCTAGTATCACATACTGCGTTAAGCTCCTTCACGTTCTCCTGCACAAAAGAGATGTCATCAGAATCACCAATAATAGTCTCAACAATAGAAGCATCATCACAAAATTCAGAACAAATATAATCATCCACCAATGAATCAATCATATGCACCCTCTCAATCTCATCATCCACATGTGGCAACTTGCAAGTATTAAAAATATTCAAATCCAAAGTCATGTTGCCAAAAGTAATTTTCAGTTGACCATCCCTACAATTTATTAAAGCATTGCATGTCGCTAGGAATGGTCTACCTAGGATTATAGGAGTAGCATTGGCAGTTTGGGGTCCTTGGATGTCTAGAACTATAAAGTCTGCGGGGTAGTAAAATTTGTCCACCTGAACGAGGACATCCTCAATGCATCCCTTTGGAACTTTAATAGATCTATCAGCTAGTTGCAATATAACAGATGTAGGCTTTAGCTGTCCTAACCCAAGCTGCACAAAAATAGGATATGGCAAGATATTGACACTAGAACCTAAATCCAATAAAGCATTTCCAATCTTTTTAGTGCCAATGGTGCAAGTGATGGTGGGTGATCCAGGATCTCTAAATTTAGGTGGTGTATTTTGTTGCACAATAGAGCTAACCTGTTCAGTCAAAAATGCTTTCTTTTTCACATTCAATTTTCTCTTAACAGTGCACAAGTCTTTCAGAAATTTAGCATAGGCAGGTATTTGATTAATAGCATCAAGCAATGGAATATTTATCTGGCACTTCTGAAAAATTTCACGAATCTCAGTTTGATACTTATCTTTGTTTTTCTGAAGTAGCCGATGAGGGAAAGGTGCTGCAGGTACATATGCTGCGGGTTCCTTCTCTTTAATGACATTTTTGCTCAAACCCACTTCCGTGCTCTTTTCCTGCACCTACTCTTGCTCTTGAATTTCATCTTCTTGGATCGGAATTCCCTCTTCTTGCTCAGCTTCTCTGCTTGGTAGGTCAGGCTTCTGAATCTCTTTTCCACTCCTTAAAGTGGACACAGCTTGGCACGGCTTCATATTGTTACCTGCAGAAGAAGATGAGCCCATATTAGGATTTGGAATTGACTGAGATGGAAGCTTACCTTTCTCCAATGTCGCTGTAAGCCTCGCCAAGCTCTCGCTCATCTGCTGATTTTGAGTCTGCTGAGCATGAAATTGAGCCTGTTGTTGCTGCATTTGGGCTTGCTGTAATTGAATAAGCTGCTGAAGCGCATCGCCAAATGGTTGCATCTACTGTTGTTGCACTGGCTCATGGTCCCTCATTTGGTTCCCACCTTGATAATTGTTGTTATATTGATTTTGTCTGAACGGCGGTGGAGCTTGCTGCTGAGGTTACTGATTAGGGCCCCAGTTTAAGTTTGGATTGTTGCGCCACCCCTTATTGTTGGAATTGAAGTTCTGGTAGTTTGATGACACTTGATTCACCCCCGTTGGATTTCCTAGCATGCTCTTCAAAGATGGAAGTGTAGGACAAGCACTAGTGTCGTGGCCACCAACGTCGCAAAGTGCACAAATTTGCTCTATCTCAACTGCCTTGGCCTCTTTCAAATTCATGGCATGAAGCTAGTTCGTGATCATGGCCTCCATCTTTGCCTCCAGTGCATCCTCTGGCTTCAAATTGAATACCACTCCTCGTGTAGGCTGAGATGGTGCAGAGTGGCCCCCTCTCTCGTAGTCTTAAGTAGTGTCCCATGTCTGTGCATTTTCTGCTATCTCCTCCAGGTACGTCCAAGCTTCATCTGGCTCTTTATCAAAGAATCCTCCATTGCACATCATCTCTACAAATTGCTTCATCTGTGACTGCAGTCCATCGTAGAAGAAGCCAATAATACTGCTTTTGTCGAAGCCATTATGTGGGCATGCAAGCAACAGCTCATTGAACCTTTCAAATGCCTGGTAGAATGTCTCCTCGCCTTTCTGGGCAAAGTTCATGATCTTCCGCTTCAATCCATGTGTCCTGTGTATAGGAAAAAACTTCTTTAGAAATTCAGCCTGCAAATCAATCCATGTAGTAATAGAACATGATGGCAATGCATTCAACCAATTTTTACCTTTGTCTTTCAATGAAAATGGGAACAGTTTAAGATATACCGTATCCTCGCTAGTTTTCCCATCAAAGCATGTCAAGCATACCTCCTCAAATCCTTTAATATGAAGGTATGGATTTTCCTTGTTTAACCCATGAAAGGTGGGTAAGAGTTGGATAACCCCAGGTTTAAAATTGAAAGAATTTGCATCGGTAGGTAAAACAAAGCATGAAGCTGTGCTAGTCCTAGTGGGTCTGAGTAAATCTTTTAAAGTTCTAGGAACTCCAGGTTGCGCCTTATTCTCGTTATTGTTGCTAAAATTTTCATCCATATTATTATTAGCCATATCAAAATGTCGAGTCAACCTATGTGTCCTATGAGTCCTATGCCTCATAAACTAGCACAAATATGTTTTTTTATATGAAAGCAAACAAAAATTATATACAACAAAGTGGAAAGATCTCACCGAAGGTCTTCTATATGAAATAAACTGTAGTAACAAACTGTTCTCCCCGGCAACGGCGCCAAAAACTTGGTAGGCCCAAAATAGTGCTTCTCTCAAGCGCAAGAGTCCGAACAAGTAATATAATCTGGGTGTCCAGATGTCGAATCCTCGGGAGGAAATCTGTTGCAACCACAGCTCAAATCGAATAGAAATCCAACAAAGAGAAACTAACCACTTCAATAATGAAGGTGATGTGAATGGAGTTGATCGTGGTGAACAATGCGAACAAAGAAAAAGTCGTGTATGAACGTATGTATGAGAAATATGCACATGGTATGGGTTCGTTAGGATCGGTGATTCGTATACGTTGGTTGATTAAATATAACTCAATAAATCCTCCTTTTGGGAGCGATTCATCGGAAGATACCCTTTTGGGGGTTCAAGTACAATATGAATTAAATCGTTGCTAAAGTTATAATCCTACAAATAAGGTAAGAAACTCTCTTTTGGAGAGATCAAAACTCACCCTTGTGGGGTGATCATCAACTCAATCACTTCTTTTGGAAGATGAAAGAGAGGATTTAATAATAATAACTACAACTTTAGCGACATTATCGATTAAGCACGATGATTTTCAACCAAACAAATACGATTCAAATCCCCTAACTACTCCATACCATGCACAAATTAGATTTAGCTACTCATAATGCAGAAATAAACAATGATCATAGCAAAATACATAGTTCTAATAGCAAAATACGATGAAAAACACCCAAATACGGGGTATGAGTTTAAGAAACTATCACCAAATCTCCAAGTTAAGACTCAAAACTCTCTGGAAAACTGAAGAACAGCCTCTGGAAATTTACAGAATTTTTCAGAGGGGAAATTCAGCTCCTAGGTGCTCCAATACGCCCATACTACACCCAAAAACCTTAGAATACGCTGAAATAATAGGCATTACGGGTTTGGGGTGCTTAACGGGTTCAAACCCACTTGAAATCCGCTACCCGAATGCATCCGAGCCGCAGATCTTGATCGGAGCAAATGTGGACCGTAGGATCGTGCGGGATTGCATTGGAGGACGCCACATGTTCTTCAAATTTCATGCAAAGCCCGCATCCGCATCCGTATTCGGGTCGGGGTGAATACTGACCGTCCGATCTAAGCTTCGTTAGATCTCTCCCGCTCATTCCACTTTAAGATTCGCCCGCTGCCGCTTCGTTTCGTCGCACTGATGGTCGTTGGATTAGAATCCAACAGATTGCATTCGGCCGCGTCGACATCGCTCCGCTTCGCTCTCAACTCCGTGCGATAGCCGTTGGATCATCATCCAACGGACTGGATTCGGCCACGTCGCTTGCTTTATGATTCAAATGCGGGAGTGTTTGTGGCCGTAGGATGGCGATCGCTCGGTTGGGAAATGGCCACGTCGTCCATTGTTTTGGGCCGCTCGATCTGGCGGGACTGCACGGATGAGTGCCACGTGTCCAGTATTTCGTATTTACGCCGTATTTCGTGAGTATTTCCCCATTTAATTGGTATTCTGCTTTCAAAAATTCATAGTAATTAGCACAGATCTTAGAAAAATACAAATAAATAGTCGTTGGAATCGTAAGATCGAGACCAAGCTACAAAAAATATAAAAAGTGCAAAAATACTCCATTAATTGCTGTTTTGTGCTCAAATAGAGTGTTTTCTCTAATAAATAATTGTGTACAAAATACGTATGAATTAGAGAACAATGTAGCATCACATGAGCACAAAATAGGGCTAAATGGGGGGTTAAATATGTAATATTGAACCCGAATCACCTAGCCCGTGACCGACCATAGTAGTATCGATTCTTCCGTCGACACGGTCGTCCCGATATTTTTCTTGTATTTATCGGACACCATTAGACTGATATTTCACACTAATCACCTTTAATCTGTAATTAGCCTAGACTTAACCCTAATTAAATAATCTAATCAAATCACTAGGATATAATACGTTTCACATGATATTTCTCCTAGCTATTCGTCACACTAAATCTACCCTCCATCTCTCACACACTCTTTCTCCAATCACCTTAAGTGTACCCCAAATCTACCCCATATAGCAAACCCATCAACTTGAAACACAACTCACACACAGCATCCCCTAGGGCTTCCATCCTCACGCAGTCTCCAACCCATCAGCCCCTTGCCCTAGCCGCCAGCCACCCTCTCTCCCCTAGCTCCGGCCACGCACCTCCACGATTAGCTCTCCTCCTCCTCCTCTATAAACCGCAAACACCCACCCCTATCCTCGAAAAACTGCCATTGCGCCACAAATACTGTCGTTTTCCCTTCCCCCACCCATAGAACTCACGGCCAACACCCCCTACTTACCGGCCTCCACCCTAAACTGACGGCCTGACCTCTTCTCGATGGCCCTCCTCCACGCATCATCCCCATTGCCTCTTCTCCCCAAATCCCCACACACAAAACTCACGGCTCCACCAAAACTGCTGATCCCCTCCAAAATCTCGCAGCTCCCCTCCTAAAACTCACGCACAACACCCCCCTAACACCTCGGCCACCTACTGCAGCCCCTCAAACCCCTTGCGACATCCAGCTCCTCTCCACAGGCCACACGCTTCCCCTAAGCCGCAACAACTGCACAACAGCCCCTTGCCCATTAAAAACTTCTGTTTGCTTCTCCTTCACCCATGGCCAGGCCGTGCCTCCCTTGTACCGTTGCCATGCTCCCTTGCACCGTTGCCGCGCGCAACCCGACGACAGGCCGCAACTCCCCTTTCTTGCTGCCATTTGCACGTCGTGTTATTGTTGTATCTAGTTGTTGTCGTACCTCGCTCGCTACCGAAGTCCAACCCCTGACGTTGCTACCCGACGCCAGTGTCGCTCTCGCATCGTGTTGAGGTATATCCCGACCCGTAGGAACCCACAGACCGCCTGTTAAACAAGATAAAAACTGTAATTACATTTCTTTTGATTAAATCACTAATAGAAGCTTAAGAATATGGGACTATAGGTTGGTGATGTTTGTTGAGCACATAGGAGATTCTAGACTGTTGAACTGAGGATTTCGGACATCGTTTCAGGCAAGTGAAACTTGCTCAGATTATTGTTAAGCCATGTTTAGGCCGTGAATATTTGCAAAAGAGACTAGGCGGTGACATGATAGTCACCTAGACGACCATACTTTATCTAGCTTGACAACGAAGCTAGATCCGACACTATACTTGATCTAGCTTGACAATGAGGCTAGATCCTATTGGGTTTTATAGACACTCAGGGCACAAATCTATTGCCGTCCTAAGTCGGATGGACCAAAGAGCGAAAAGAATGCAGCAGAAAAATTTAACTCGTTAAACTATTTTTAACGAAGCCTTAACGTGTAATGCCCTACCAGCTACTGCACAAGTACTAGAGGGGGGGTGAATAGTACTTTAAAATAATAAGGCGTATAATTCCAAATTAAATTGCACACAACTACCAAATCAATTTGCGGAAGCTTAAATTGAATGACAACAATGAAATTAACAATGCTAACAAACGAAGTTAATGGGTTCGGATCCACCCAAGTCTCCCCGACTTGTTCCCGGTGATCCTACGTCCCAACCACCCGGATCCCCTTCGGATACTTGAGTTAGAAACCCTAACTCAAGATTTCCACTATGAATATCTTGTGAAAAACCTTCACAAGATCAAATCATACAAGCAATGGCAAAGTGAATCCCACAACCCGGGATCACAAACTTCTCTCACAACCGAGAGAGCCAATAAGCAATATAAAGAGTTTATATGAAATAAATACTCTTACCACAAAATCCTATACCTTGAGTTTTTCTTACCCAATAGGTGGAATGAAGGATTTGAGGAAGATGAAGTCACCAAGCCCTAGCACCAAGGAAATGAGCAGCAATGGGTGCCTAGGGAAGAGTTGGAGACTTGGATCAAGCAATAGCTTGAAGAGCTCACCAAGAACAAGCTTCTCTCTAGATCTAGAAATGAGAGAGAATGGGTTTCTTGTGAGGAAGAGAGCTTTAGATTTGAGGGAGAATAGCTATCTCTTTAGAACTCAATGAATCTCTTAATGGCAGCTCTAACCTAGAGAGAAATGACCTAGGTTCGTATTTATAGGGTCCCATAAAAACAAGTTAGGTCATTCTCCAACGGATAGAAATCTGGGAGAATTAGTCGGTCAAAGAACAATCACTGACCGACTAGTTCATCAACTAGTCGGTCAGCCAAACAACGTGGACCGACTAAGAGTAGATCTGAGAAGAGATAGAATTTCAGACCTAGAAAACTAGTCGGTCCAAGAAGACTGTCTGACCGACTAGTTTCACAACTAGTCGGTCAGCCAATGAACGTAGACCGACTAAGAGGCAAAATAACTTAGTCTGAATGCAAAGTGACTTAGTCGGTCCAAGAACAAAAGTTGACCGACTAGATTGTCAACTAGTCGGTCATCAAACCTTCTTAGACCGACTAAACAATGAACAGTAGCTTAGGAGAAAATTGGTATGTACAGTAAAGCTCAACTAGTCGGTCAAAGAAGCATCACTGACCGACTAGTTCACAAACTAGTCGGTCGGTGAGTCAACATAGACCGACTAACTGTAAACAGTAAAGTCCAAGAAATTAAGGAATCAAACTAGTCGGTCCAAGAACAGTTGCCGACCGACTAGATCACCATCTAGTCGGTCAGTACTTGTTCTTGTACCAACTAACATGCACAACAAAGTCCGAATCGAAGCGCGACGCTTCGAGGAAGTTAGAGTGAACTTGTGCAAGGATCCTAGAGCTACGAAATGAGCGTAATGAAGATAGAAACGTAAGATATACTCAAGACTTAACATTCTATCAATCGAAACTAAAAGACTATAAAAAGAACCTTAATAAACGGTCTTTGAGAGCTTCGATTGAATCTTCATAACTTCCAAATCGCTGCAGGAGCTTCAACGAAGCTTTAGGCTTGAATACGAACTTATGGAAGTGTTGAGATGTCGCTTTGATTATTCTCGTGAAATTGGCGACGATCTCCAATACTGCGCTCACAAATTGTTAGTTCATGAATTATTTATGTTTGCTCATCACCCAAAACCAAATCCGGGGAGTCCAATATTCAACATTCTCCCCCTTTTTGGTGATGACAATCCAACATAAATAATAATCAAAAATAGTAATTCAAATGAAAAATACTTACTCCCCCTGCATTGATGACACGTTAATTCCAAAATTAATACAAATGAATTGCATCAAGCAGACGAGTAAGATAGATAAAATGAATTGATTTTTGAAATATCGGATTTTGAAAATCCTTATATGTATCTTAACTCCCCCTGAATCTAACATATCAAACTAGATTCTTGGAAATTGAGTTAAATTTTCATTTGCGCTATTTATTATCATTATCTCTCCCCCTTTGGCATTATCCCAAAAATGGGGGGCATACAACGACAACAATTAGGAAATGTAAAATCCAACATCGGGAGTCGTAGACAAAGACAATGGACCAACTTGACACCAAGGGAAAAGTGTGGAAATCAAAACAAGGTGTGCCAAATTTTCCATTATCAATAAAAATCAACGATAATCAAAATCATCAAAAATACCAAATAATTATTCATTTCTTGAATAAAGAAACATACTCTTCAATATTCAATATTCTTGGCTAAATTTGTGCATGGAAAACAATTCTATACAATTATAGAATTTAAATCTATTTAACCAAGGTTTCATGCGTCGAGCGACGAAATCACATTTCAAATGTATTCAACGAATATTAAAATTTGCACGACGAATAAAAGACAAAGTGAACGACGATGAACATATATATAAATATAGACAACATGAGTACATCCAAAAAGATATCACATCGAATATATGAGGTACATCATGTGAAGTGAGACACATCATCTATATAAACAACAAAAAAAATACATCATCATCATCAACATCATCATATCATAAAATCCAACTCCGACATCCAAAAAAGCACAAAAAGAAATACATCAAAACATCTCTCAACCCCAGCCTAACCCAAAACACTCTCACTAAGATATATCATCCAAAGCGTATATGGAGAGTCCTCGGAACAGACGATCACGAGGAGGAGGCTGGATCTGCAGCGTCCGTGGGTCCAGTCGACGGAGTGGACTCAGGATCTGCAGGGAGTAGAGGCGTCTCAACAGATGGAATCGTCGGGGCAGGAGTGGAGATCTCAGCAACAGGCTCAACAACGGGAATCTCAACAGCAGCAAGGGTCTCGACAGAAGCAGCAGCAGTGGCAGTGTCAACAGCAGCAGGAGATACATGAGCAGGCTCGGAAGTCTCTGGAGCACCGGCAGAGGTGCCAACACCAGGAGCAGAAGTGGAAACACCAGCAGCAGCAGCAGCAGCAGTGGCCTCATCGCCACGGGCAAAAGTAGTGACAAGCTCGTCAAGCTCCTCATCGTCCATCTCCTCGGCCTCAGACACCGAAGGAGGAAGCTCAATCCCCATCGTACGAGCTATACGACATACTACCTCCTCAGTACGAGCCAAACGAGAGTCGTGCTGACGAAGTAGACGTACGACATCGTCCAAAGTAGCAGGGGAAGAGGAGGCTGCAGCAGCTGACGGAGTAGACTGGGAAGCAGATGCGGTAGACCTCTGCACGTGACGAAGAGCCGCTAAAGATTTCTTCACGGCCGTCGCGTTCAGAGGCGTACCCAAGGGACGCTCATCGTCAGGTGGGAGAGGAACTCGAAAATGACGGAATACGAGAGTCAACAAGCAGGGGTATGGAATGTGCGCAGACTTATTGGTCTTGCGTATACACTCGAAAGAATCCATCTTATCGAGTATCACGCGAGCCCAATTAATCTCGCACCCCAAGAAAAGAGCGTATATGAGCTTCAAAAAACGGCTGAGAGGGAAGTGAAGAGGATCCATACTTAGGGAGAAGACATGACTTCAAGATCAGGTTAAGAACCCACGCATTCGGCTTAAAATATTTCGAAGGAACACCAATGAATGCGGAGGGGATAACCTGGAAAATCTCAGAAAGGACAGACTGGTCCAAGGAAGAGATATCGTCAACGGAAATGTCCGAGGGGAGGAGACCACACGACGCACAACCAAGGATCTCCCCTAAGATTTCTGCCGTGAGAACTATAGGAGTTCCCAAGACAGTCGTCTCAATGGAGTGACTGGCGTCGTACTGGCCTCGAATACGGTTGGCATAGAACAATTTCACGAGATGAGGGTATGGTTTGGGATTGGCCTTGGGGTCGTATCGGAGATAATCTAGAAGGCCACTATAAGACAGAAGATCAGCAAGGCCGAGGAAATCAGAGAACTGAACGTAATGCTCTAACAACAGTGGACAGTGCTCTATACGGTTGTACGCGGCGAGACACTGAGGGTCATCGCGGCACAACGATATGTCTACACCGCCAACTGGCATAGGAGCTTTACCCTTGGCCTTACGGGTCTTCGAAGGTGGGGTAGGTTCCCTAGTAGGCTCATCCTCTGGGATAAAATCAGTATCGGAATCGGTAGGAGTAGCCGGAGTGTGAAGAATAGGCTTTTTGGTCTTGGATTTACGGGGCTTCACGGATGCAGTTCTAGGCTTCTTAAGAGGTGGCGACGAAGGAGAGGCTTGGGTAGACTTGGCACGACGCTTAGGTTTCGGGGGATTCCTAGCGGTAGGTTGTTCTACGGTCATAGGAGAGGCCCCGGAAGAGGCGATCGGAATACGAGTCTTAGCCATAGTTCTAAGAGCACAAGCAACTGATGAAAAGCTCGAAAACAGCCTAGAGATCACAAGCTAGCAACCCTAAGAATCGATAATCAGAAGCCCTAGAAATTCGAAAGAAAAACAAACCCTAGGTGAACAAACCCTAAGAGAAACGAATCGGAAACCCTAGGGTAGGAATCGACCTAGGAGAGGGAGGAGTATACCTAGGAGGCTGAGTCGACGGCGACGGACGGCGGCGATGGCCGGAGAAACGGCCGGAGTCGACGGGAAGACGAGAGGGCTCGATGGGGGTTGGGGGTTTTTTCGGGCTTGAGCTGAGAGTAGACCGACTAAATTAAGAATTAGTCGAACGAAATAAGAGTATAAGTCGGTCTGGAATCAAAAAGACATAACTGCCCTAACACACTTAGTCGGTCACAGTTCAAGCACTGACCGACTAGATTACGATCTAGTCGGTCGGTCAATGAGCTTGAACCGACTAAGTCGAAACAGAGGCACAGAGGGATTTTTAGGGCTAGCTTTAGTCGGTCGCAGTATATTCACTGACCGACTAGTTTTCAATCTAGTCGGTCGGTAAGTGTACTATGACCGACTAAAGAAAGAAAATGATAGGAGTTAGATATAGGCTTGATCTAGTCGGTCTGAGTTCACTTGCTGACCGACTAGATGAGCATCTAGTCGGTTGACAAGTGAACTGAAACCGACTAGAAGAGTCCAAAAAATGAAATTTGATTTCT
>CM061141.1:196798361-196834202 GCA_030789695.1 Scilla litardierei
ACGGTGGTGACGTCTCACCACCGTTGGATCAGGGGAGCGCACTATTTTACAACCCCACGGGAAATGCGCCGTATCCACCAAGAACCAATTCCAACCCGTCCTGCTCTCCAAACAACCGGAACCACCCTAACTTTGGTTACCGGGCACCATTCCAGCCCTCGCCACCTCAGCAGCCGCAGCAACAAACATATCAGCCGACTAGGCCACATCAGAGTCAGTTTCAGCAGCAACTGTAGGGATATATGCCCTCAGATCATTTGTATTTGATGGAAATGATAATTTAAGCTTAGATAGGGACTATTTTGCATTTGATGCAAAAGCGATTAAATGTGTATTAAATTGTTTAATACAATATTTAATAAAATAAACGCAAGGAAAAGTTCACGGGTAAGACGGGAATGTCCCGGTCTAGACCCAGATTCGAACGGCGTCCAAATCGGACACCAAATGCTCAAGTTAGAGCCAAAACAGCCCAAAGGATCAGACCAGGCCAGGCCCAGTAAATGCAAGGCAGAACAGGCTGCCTGGACTAGCCCAGACGCTGCCTGGGCTAAGCACAGGCTCGGCCTGGGCTAGCCAGGCACAAGCCTGGGCTTAGCCCAGGCTCGGCCTGGGCAAGCCCAGGTGGAAGCCTGGGCAAAGCCCAGGCCCGCCTGGGCTCTACCCATGCGCGGGCCTGGGCTCTGCCCAGGCGGATTTTTGCGTGCGCTGGATGCGTGGGGCCCATCTGTGGGCCCCACCACTAAGGTTTCGAACCCTGAGTGTGCAGATTTAATTGACGGCTCAGTTTTTGTGAAAAACTAGCCTTGGGCTGATCTTTGGACACTCAATTGGAGGGTCAAACGAACTCCGATTGACGAACGGTTTTTTCCTATGCGTTCACCGTTGAACGCTTGTCGTATTGATAGGTTGTATCAATCTTGAAGCTCAACGGTGAGTGAGTTAAAATTCACGGAAGTTTGCACTTTGTGAAGTGCAAACTAACTTGATTTTAATTAACTCATTATTTAGTCCCACATCGGATTTTGAGAAAAGGGGAGAGTCCGTCGCCTATATAAATAGGGGTCTCCCCCTTCCTCAAAACTCGTCCCAAGCTCTAGATCTGAGCGGGTCTCGTAAATGTTGGAGCACGTTCGGATCTAAGCTAAATTAATATTTCTCCTCTCCCTATAAATTTCTGCCTTGCTCCTGAGGGCTCTAGCAAAGCCGCAAAGGAGTTCGGATTCAGATCCGAAATCTAGGCGGAGGTTTCACTCGCGTGAAACTTTCTTCGACGCATGGTTGGCTCGGTGACATGGGATTGATCGCCTCGGGATGCGGAGCGGTTTGAGGAGCAGTTCGGGGAGCGGTTCAAGGAGCGGCTCGGCGTGGGACGGGAGCAGCTCGGAAGACGGTGCGGAACATCTCGCCTGCCCCAGGGCTGAGATTCCGGGTATGTGTTTAAGCTTTTCATTTAATTATTCGCAGTAGTTAGATCCCTCTTGGGGTGGTCAGATCCACCCCAAGCTGGCAGAGTTCCTGGCTAATAGGGTCTGGTTCCTTAGGGTTGCATGTTAATTAGATTAACATAAATTTTTCCGCTGCATTTCTGTCTATGTTCCGTCCGACTTAGGACGTGACTAGAGTTTTTGTGCCCTAAGGGTCCCAGAAAACCATGCATTGGTATCAGAGCCATCTCTGTATGCTGATCTAGGACTGCGAATTTATTATTTGAATGCTTTTACAGAAAAATGTTTTCTTTAAATTTATGCGATAAATTTAAATTTTTTTTTGTTTAAAAGTTTTATATGATAAATTTTAAACATGAAAGTTTTAAAATGGAATTTTTAAATTTATGTGATAAATTTTAAAATTGTTTTAAAGCTTTAAAACTTTATGCGATAAGTTTAAAATGTTGTTTAAAATTTTATGTGATAAATTTTTAACATGGAATTTTTAAATGATGTTTTAAATTTATAAGATATTTTTAAAAACTGATTTTAAAAGTTTAAATTTTTTATGCCATAAATATTTTAAAGTGGCATACAAATGTTATGATTTTTAAACAAGATTTTACTTTATGAGATAAAATAAAATGTTTTAAAAATCGTATTTTTAAATTTAAATGTTAAATTTAAGTATGCATGCTAAATTGTTTATGCGATAAACTTTAGTCTATTTAATTGTTAAATAGTTGTACACTTTTTATGCGATAAAATTAGTGTAAATTTTTAATGGATATGTCTTCTTGTCCCTTATTTGATAACACAAAACAACCCTATAGGTTAGCCATTAAAAATGATTAAAATTTATTTACTTGAATTTTAATGACATGCTATGTGTTAATAAAATATTAACAACCCTTTAAGACCTAATTCCTGATTAGGGTAGTCCTTTTAATGATTTCTTAATTCTAATTGTTATTATTAATTCTCATTAAAGGACTTCGCTTTTAGCGTTGGTTAATAATTTTATTAAAATCCTAATAACGATTAGGATAGCACGTGAACCTTATAGTTGATAAGGACTTAATAAAAAGTTATTAAACAAATCCTAAAATTTTGAATTTAAGGATGCAACTAGTTGATAGGATTAATTAGTTGTTAATAAAAGCTGTTTAGTCTATGGCACACATACAAAAATGACAAGCTTCATTCAATGGACCATGATCCAGTCAATGTGCTTGGCTAAGAGTTCTGGGTCAACCCTTGCTAGTACAAGGGGCAGTGATCCTGGCTTAGTCAATTCCCTGACTGTGTTCCGCTGGACCGCAATGTCGCGAATCATGATTGTATGACACCCTAGACTATATCTAGTCAATGCGTTATAAATCTTATTAAAGATTAATTCGTATCCCTCCTTGATTTTGGAGCTTGGTAACTCAAAGAAGACAATTATAGTTGTTGAGTCTCCTCAAGCTGTGACTTGTTTTTTCTTTAAGGAACAAACTCCAACATACATGTGATGTAGTCTAGACTTGACCCAAATCGATGCGTCGGGTCTCCTCGAGTATCGATCTAAGTCAATTCTGGACACGAAATCAAAGGTCTGACTAGACCAGTCATTATGATTTGTTGAGTCTCCTCAAGATCATAAGTGACTGTGGGTAAAAAAGCGACAGGGAATCACATGTGATGTGATTGACCAAGAGTTAGTCTACCAGTCATGGAACCAATCAACTTGTTGAGTCTCCTCAAGGTTGTGAGGTTCGGGATGATTGGATCCCTCTTTCACTAATTTTTAAATTCGATTAAATCGTTCGTTATTAAGCTTTAAAACGATCGTAAAAATAGTGGGAGGATATAGATAGATGAAAGCCAATCTACCTATATTTAATATTGAACATATGCAAAAACTAGGGCAAGACTATGTTTACCGAAGGATTCAAAATATAATATTGGAATAAGTTAACTGGTCAAATAGTTGATTAATTGAATATCAAGTTAAATTCTAATTGATGGAATTAAACTATATTCTCGTTGACATTAAATGACCTTCTAAAGAACAGACTTAAGAAATATGATTTCATTAAGTTCTGGGTCCAACAAATAAATTAAAGCTACATGTCACTCTTCTCTATATGAGGCAGCTTGAACATATAGGGTATTTGAAGTATGTTTCTACCTACAACTTGTCGAGCTACCCTCAAGGTTGTATGGACAAACAATTCCGATCCACAAAGTTCGAGAATTCGATCAAACCGTTTGAGTCGAATACGAGTGCATGAGCGGTGCAAGACTATGTATCCCAACCGGATCTTGAGACAAGCAACTTCTTGAGCTAAACTCGAGATTACAAAGCTCAAGCATTTGGATACATAAGATGCTTGCATAGCTATTTATGTTGGGTTAATTAATATCTAAATGTGATTTAGAAAAGGAAGAAGGCACTCCGGAAAGTCAATTGAGAAAGTTAGTTTAATTTATCATTAGTAAAGGCATAAGTAGGAGGAAATGAAAATGTGATATATTTTGATGTCACGATTTCAGAATAAATAGTTATACAAAAACGTCTAACACATTTTTTGACGAATGTCGTCACCTTGCTTCGAAAGCAATGTTTTGTGTTAAGTAATTTGTAAAACTATATGTATATATTAAATGTTAATATATAAATACACAAGATAGTAGCAAACTTATATGGTAAAATAGACTAGGCCATGTCGAGAGACTAAGCTTCACAAGTCACATAAAGAGGGGTTTGACCTCTCGTATTATGAAGTCTACGGACACTTGTGAATCTTATCCTCTCAGATATAATGGCTGAAAACCATCTGCAAGACAGTGGAAGAATGAGTTGTCGAACTCAGTCTCGTACATACTGATGTACGCGAGTCTATTTTAACCGAAATAAGTTATTCGTATATTTTATTAAGACACGTGTTCTTGATGAAACACAAGTCTGATAAAATAAAGAACGAAAAGTAGAAAGTATTTAAACTGATTCGATTAGATCGAATGGTCAAATACTTAGCTACATAAAATCTTGTGTAATTAAAAGAAAATGTGATTTTCTCTCAGGTCAAGTCTGTTAACACATACGTGTGTTAAAATGTATGAATCACACTTAGTGAGACTTGGTGCGATACATAGTAAGTGACTCTGAGTTAAGTCCTCTCTCTGGGTTAAGTCCCAGATCGTAATGCCTAGGTTTTGATAATGTCCTATGAGAACATTGTCAATAAGATATTCATTAAATCGATCATTAAATAAGTTGTATAATTACTCGAATTTCGTGAGACGAATTGTCGAGTTAGACATCATAACTGATGATGACTTAGTCAACTTCTGGGATGAAATTCGGAGTAGTAACTCCGATTTAAAACTTGATGCAATCAAAATAGGTCCGTGTGCGTAAATAAATTTGAGAATTTAGTTTACGTACCCAAGGAAAATGTTTCCTCACTTTCTGCAAGTAAATCTTTAAGTTGAAAGATTGGTGCAGAAAGAGAATTGTAAAGTACAATCTTGTTGATCGAAAACGGTTTTCACCCTAATTTCTTTAAAACGGATTAGTTGAAATCGTCTCGCCAACAGATGTGTACAGATCTACTCGGACCAAATCCGATGTAAAACGCTCATGTTGACCATGAAAATTGGAGCATTCACTTATAAGTTCGTTTTTTCTAAATATGATTTAGACGGACCAACTTATATGAATTAGCCAGAGAGTTTTCAAGGTCAGTGGGAGCATATAAATTACATGCAAGGCATCAAAGAGATGGAACATATAATTTGATTAAGTAATCAAAGAGTTTGATACTTTATCAAAAATAGATATGAGCCATTTGAAATGACCATTAACAAATTTAAATTATTATCGTAATGTACGATGAGCTGGATAAGATCCATGTATATTAAATATTACAGATTCCGATAGACCAAGTGAATTATTTGAATGAGATTCAAATGGTTGGTCTAACATGAACATAAAAACCCCTTGAGTCTATAGTGTAGACGGTTTTAGCAGATCCACTCACGAAGGCTCTACCACATGAAGTCGAGAAAACTTATGTGTAAAAACGGTATAAGATACCGAGATAAATGGGCCTGAGTGCAAGTGGGAGATGTTGAGAGATGATACCCTTGAGGCTATCTATCTTCATGTGTGAATAACACAAACATCTTGTTCGAAATAACAGTAAGCTGTTTGGTAATTATTTATCTAAGTTATTTTATAATGTAGTTAACATTAGACATTAACTTAGGTAAAGTCCTGAGACTTTATGCAAGGTCAAACAGGTATCGAGATGAGTATCTCGATCATGGAGAAATGTTTGACCGTCTGTAGCATAAGTCTAAAAGGGTTCGTGGTCGTAGATGTTTCGAGACAAGGATATCGAAACATCGGATAGACTATTGTGTCTTAGTCTTCATCGTATAGCTGTGGCGATGATCTCATGATCGCTTGACTTGGCGAAGTCGTTGACAAGACACAGGTGCTCATTAGAGAATGAGTTCACTGAACGATCCACAAGAGTTATCATATGGTTATATTGACCAATCTGTCAATGATGACTCTGAGTGATGATAGGCTAGTTGGTCTTTTGACTTGAGGTCATTTTGACGAACCTGTGCGTGAACGGTGCCACTTAGATCAAATGATCTTGCTTCGAGGCAATCCCTGTCGAAAGGTCTTTGATTGGGTGACACTTGAAGCGTATGAGGAGAGTAATGACCAAGAGAGGATTCGTCTCTCCCGGTCAATGGGAGTTAGTGTCGTAGGGTTAGTTCGGTCTTTAGTAAAAACTCTGGCCAGAGTATGTTGGAAGAAGTCCAACATTTTTTTGACTAAAGATCGATAGAAACTAACCGGAGTCAAGTTATTGGGGTTGATAGTTTGACCGTACCCTAGACTTGATCTACACGACATAGTTTAGACGAAGAGACTATAACTGCGGAATTCATCACGGAAACAGTCAGGGTGGTCCCGACAATACTCATGTCAATGAGTTAACCACATAATGATGATTCCTGAAGCAGGGACGGCAGCCACTGCTCGTGGTCACTGCCGTATAGGGCTTCGAGCCCAACTTGTTGTAAGGGTCAGGCTGTAGGGTCTCACACAGAGTGCGATCTTTCGCCTAGTAATAGGTAGAAATAAGTTAGGGAGTATAATTTGCATTTGATGCAAGGGATAAAATATTGCAAAAGATGTTTGCAATAATCTCCAGCATTCGGAATAAATGATCCTGAGTGCAAGTGGGAGATGTAGGGATATATGCACTCAGATCATTTGTATTTGATGCAAATGATAATTTAAGCTTAGATAGGGACTATTTTGCATTTGATGCAAAAGCGATTAAATGTGTATTAAATTGTTTAATACAATATTTAATAAAATAAACGCAAGGAAAAGTTCACGGGTAAGACGGGAATGTCCCGGTCTAGACCCAGATTCGAACGGCGTCCAAATCAGACACCAAATGCTCAAGTTAGAGCCAAAACAGCCCAAAGGATCAGACCAGGCCAGGCCCAGTAAATGCAAGGCAGAACAGGCTGCCTGGACTAGCCCAGACGCTGCCTGGGCTAAGCCCAGGCTCGGCCTGGGCTAGCCAGGCACAAGCCTGGGCTTAGCCCAGGCCGCATGGGCAAAGCCCAGGCCGCATGGGCAAAGCCCAGGCCCGCCTGGGCTCTACCCAGGCGCGGGCCTAGGCGCGCCCAGGCGCCTAGGCGAGCCCAGGCGCGGCCTGGGCTCTGCCCAGGCGGATTTTTGCGTGCGCTGGATGCGTGGGGCCCATCCGTGGGCCCCACCACTAGGGTTTCGAACCCTGAGTGTGCAGATTTAATTGACGCCTCAGTTTTTGTGAAAAACTAGCCTTGGGCTGATCTTTGGACACTCAATTGGAGGGTCAAACGAACTCCGATTGACGAACGGTTTTTTCCTATGCGTTCACCGTTGAACGCTTGTCGTATTGATAGGTTGTATCAATCTTGAAGCTCAACGGTGAGTGAGTTAAAATTCACGGAAGTTTGCACTTTGTGAAGTGCAAACTAACTTGATTTTAATTAACTCATTATTTAGTCCCACATCGGATTTTGAGAAAAGGGGAGAGTCCACCACCTATATAAATAGGGGTCTCCCCCTTCCTCAAAACTCGTCCCAAGCTCTAGATTTGAGCGGCTCTCGTAAATGTTGGAGCACGTTCGGATCTAAGCTAAATTAATATTTCTCCTCTCCCTATAAATTTCTGCCTTGCTCCTGAGGGCTCTAGCAAATCCGCAAAGGAGTTCGGATTCAGATCCGAAATCTAGGCGGAGGTTTCACTCGCGTGAAACTTTCTTCGACGCATGGTTGGCTCGGCGACATGGGATTGATCGCCTCGGGATGCGGAGCGGTTTGAGGAGCAGTTCGGGGAGCGGTTCAAGGACTGGCTCGGCGTGGGACGGGAGCAGCTCGGAAGACGGTGCAGAACATCTCGCTTGCCCCAGGGCTGAGATTCCGGGTATGTGTTTAAGCTTTTCATTTAATTATTCGTAGTAGTTAGATCCCTCTTGGGGTGGTCAGATCCACCCCAAGTTGGCAGAGTTCCTGGCTAATAGGGTCTGGTTCCTTAGGGTTGCATGTTAATTAGATTAACATAAATTTTTCCGCTGCATTTCTGTCTATGTTCCGTCTGACTTAGGATGGGACTAGAGTTTTTGTGCCCTAATGGTCCCTGAAAACCCTGTAGCAACAATATCAGCAGCAGCCTCAGCAACAATATTACGCCCCCAGGAATAAGCAGCCAATCCAGCAGCAGCAGCAGTATGGCCAACAGAGGGCCGTCTCTCCAGTTGAGTCTCTCTTGACTCAATATATAACCAACCAGGAGAAGATCAATCAAAAGCTGGAAATGGGTCAGCGGGCCCTCACAGACCAAGTAACCCAGCTGGGGTTACAAGTGGTGACCCTTTCAAGGTCACAAAACCAATTGCCGTCACAACCTGAGGTGAACCCGAGGGGAGCAACCCAAACGTCGACACTCGTGCACGAGCACGCAAATGTGTCCGTTATCGTTCTGAGAAGCGGGACACAAATCCTTACTAGAGTGCCCCCTAACAGACCGGAAGCACCGTTGGTCGTCGAGCGACCGATCAAAAAATCAAACGACGTCGGTGCTTCGTCATCAAATCCTACGACTCCGAAGGGAGTCTCTGAAGAAGAGAAGAAGAAGAACGAGGAAGGGAGCCTGAAAGTGTTCAAACCTGTTGTGCCTTTTCCACAACGGTAGCTCAGGCCAAGATCGATGAGAAGTATGGCAAGTTCTTCGCCATGGTCAAGGATCTGAGCTTGCAAATCCCCTTCCTGGAAGCAATCGAAACAATCCCCACCTATGCGAAATTCCTGAAGGATTTGGTGACGAGAGGGTCTAGAAAGGAGAAAGTAGTGTTGACGGCAGAGTGTAGCGCTCTCATCCAGAGGGCAAATCCGCCGAAACTTAAAGACCCGGGGAGCTTCTCAATCCCTTGCACGATCGGGGCAGTAAAGATTCATCGTGCACTCGTCAATCTCGAAGCGAGTGTCAGTTTGATGCCCTTATCGATGTATAAGAGGATAGGAATGGGTGATTTGGAGCCCACCGGTATGACCCTACAACTTTCTGACCGGTCGGTCAAATATCTGGTGGGGATTGTGGATGACCTCCCCGTCAATGTAAAAGGGGTGCATGTGCCAGTGGACTTCGTTGTCATGGACATGCCTGAAGACGCACACACCCCCATCATCCTGGGACGGCCTTTCATGGCCACTGCCGGTGTTTTGATTGATGTGAAGAATGGAAAACTTTCGCTAAACGTCAGCGGAGAAAAGGTTGAATTTGATCTGGGGTTGTCCATGAAGTACCCCGATCCCCCAGATGACCCTCGGTGTAATTTTCTGGAGGTGGAAGAAGATAAAGCTGCTGAAGAGAGCTCCTGGGAGATTCTCTTAAGAAATCCCCCCGATAACTTGGGGGACTCAGAAGACCAAGACGGCCCCAAGAACGATGATGCTGCTGGGAAAGCAAATGCAGCACGTACGACCCCTCCCGGGTTCCCCAAGGCTCATCCTGCGAGGAAAACGGGGAAAGAACCCATGGACCTCACCAAAGACGAGGTCCGGATCCTTAAGAAGATGTCGGTAAACGCCAATACGAAAGAGAAGCCCCCGGATCCAAAAAACAAGGAGAGGGTAGTCGAGCAAATCTTTCTCCAGCCGCTGACTACTCCAAAGGCCGTAAGCTCCAATGAAGAAGAGATGCCGAACTTCGGGCATCACCCGTATCAACCATCGTGAACATCACTTGCGGGCGTCGAGCCAACGACGTTAAACAAGTGCGCTTCATGGGAGGCAACCCATGCTCTAAAACTTTTGCCCCACTTTTTAGTGTTATTTTTGACTTTATTTTATCTATTTTTATAAATAAAATCAGCCGCAAGAACATCCGTTCGGGGACTTAGACAATCTGTTGGTTTTTGCAGGAAACAAGGCCCCAACCGATCGGTTGATAACTCAACCGATCGGTTGATAACTCAACCGATCGGTTGGGATGTATCAGATACAAGCCGCATCTGTCCCCAAATGAACCGATCGGGTGAAGAATGGAGAGACCGTGTGACAGACCGGGTGATTTGGGGAGAATTCTCGGGAAATTTTTGGGAAATATCAACCGATCGGTTGAGTTAGAGCGCGATCGGTTGAAGAGACCGGGTGAGAAACCCCCAGTTCTCGGGAAAATGAGTGGAGCGGCCAACCGATCGGTTGACAAGTCAACCGACCGGTTCGCCTGTAGCACTTCTTTGGCAAGAATTTTCGACCTAACAGTCAACCGATCGGGTGACAAGTCACCCGATCGGTTCAACTTAACCCCTATAAATACCCCACCCTCACCCGTTCGCATTCCACCTCGCCCGATCGCTCGAACCGCCGTCGTTTCGCCTGCTTCTCCTCCCCACGTCCTCCACTCCTCCAACACTCCCTCTCTCCACCTCCTCCACCACTCTCTCCATCATTTTCACTCTCTCTCCCCTTCATTTCAAATTTCTGACCTAATTCCCCCCAAACAACGCCTATTTCGAAAATTCTTGCTGAAAGAGGTCGCCGCGGCTCCACGCTACTCTCATTGCACGACATGGGGTAATCTACGAGCAAGCTTCGCTATTTTGATTAGGTACACTCGCTCCTACGCTCGTATTTCTATTTTTCCCTATATATTTTGCTTGCTCAGTTTCCTTGTGTTAGTGTGCATTCATTGCTTTTTGCACTCATTCATACACACACTCACGCATGGCTAGGGATAAAGACAAGGGGAAGGAGATTTTGCGGGAGGAGGAACCATCTCGAAAGAGACGAAAACAAACACGTCCCCCTCCCCACACACGAGCACTGACACTAGGCCCTCCCGCGCCTGCTATCCCCCATGTGGACCCAATGTTGGGCCCGCATGGGTATATCTTTAGGAACCAGGAACACAAGGATTTTTATCGTAGGCTCGATGCTCGGGGGCATCTATCAACTAAGTTCCCGCACACACAGTCACTAGTCGATCTCGGTGTCTTCACCGAGGTCGAATCTCTTTTCGCTAACTTAGGTTGGTTGGCCTTTCTTAATGCCTCTGCCTTATCATACCCGTCACTCACCCTTGAATTTCTCTCTACACTTGTTTGGGAGTCCGGGTCGATCATAAAATTTCGGGTGCGTAACAAGAGTGTCACCACCAATTTGAATACCATTAACGATATATTTGGTTTCCCCAATCTTGGGGATGACTCCATCCGACACTACGGGTACACGCCCGAGTTTGACGTCGATCAATTCTGGTTCCGCCTCACACTGCTCCCTAGCTATCCCCGAGGTAGGGCCAAGGCCTCCTCCATCATCCACCCCATATTTTGTTTGGCCCATAGGATTATATCATCTGCATTTTTTCCTAGGGACGAGTCCCGCACCGTGACTATCCCTGATCTTTTTATCCTCTGGGCCATGACTTTCCCTTTTGTTCGGGACGATGATGGGATTAGCTTTAGGGCCCCTACCGTCCCCATCCATGGCGGCGATTGGCTTGTTTACAAGCTTCTCGAGATCAGTCGGGCCGGTAAGGGGAAGTTTTGTTGTGGGGGCATCATTACTATCATTTGTTCTTACCCCCAATTTAATATTCCCATCCCCGATAATCTTCCCACTGCCGCAGGACCCTCACAGCTAGATATTGATGTCCTGCGGCACATTCACATGATTAAACCCCACTCCGATGGCCGCTTCATCTTCAATTATGGCCACCCCTAGCCCCTTACACCATTCTCCCCAACCCCGCTCGCATGACCATAGCTCTAGTGGGAGATTGGACCTTCCCACCCGATCCGAACTTCCTAGCGGGGTTGCACCTTCCTTTCCTTCCCGCGGACGCACGCAGACCACCGTCCCCTGCCGCCCACTTAGGCGAGCAGGATATCCCTGCATCTCGGGGAGATATGGGGGCTGGCCCGAGTCGTCCTGTTTCTGTTCTGGGCCCCATCACTTCTGAGCACCTCTTAGCGGCCATTTCTGGCCTTGTCTCCTGTGCCGACATGACCACCACCGCCGGCACCACTTCCACCTTACCTGCCGGCACCACTTTTGCCTCACGTCAGTCCACATCCTTTGGTCATCGCCAGGTCTCTGCCCGTCTTGGTCTTGAAAGGGAGGTCGCTGCCCTCCGTGATCTCGCCATGTCCTCTGCCTCCTCGGACCCATCACCGTCCTCCTTTCTCACTCACCCACGTTTCCTCGCACTTGAGAGGAACGTGGCCGCCATTCTTTGCCTTCTCACTCACATCCACGGTCCACCTCCACCTTCACCACCTCGACGATCTTCTCCTCCACCCTCCCACACATCCCCACATCCATCACCTCCCCCACCACATTCTTCTCCTCCCTCATCTATTCCCATCCTGGTATCCACTTCCCCCCTCCCGACCACTTCCATCGCACCCACGCTACCTCCTCCCTCCTCCTCCATAACTTCATATGTGCGTCGGAGGAAATTACCGGTGCGCTCCAAATCTCTCCCACCACCACCCACTACCGTCACAACCACATCTTCTCCCCCCATTTCTATTCCTTTCACCACCGCCTTGATCGCCGTCCTACCACCACCACCCACCTCCACCGACACTCCTCCCATCGTTCACACCACCGCTGCACCTATTCCTCCACCTCTTTCACCACTTCTCCGCACACCCCCAGCCTCCCCCGACCACCCAGCCACACCCTCTTCCAAGGAGGGCGAGGATTCACCTTCTCCTGATTTTTGATTTCACCTTGTTTGTTTTTGACTCCCCCTTGCATATTTCTGCATTTCACGATCGCATTTTATTCGCTAGCACTGTTATGTCTAGCTTGGGGGACGTCTATTTTGGTGTGTTGTCGTGTTTTGTTTTTTCTCATTTTTGTGTGTGTGCTTGTTTTTCCCCTTTTGAGTGTCATGTCATGTGGTTTTATTTCTATTTTCGTGTCGTGTGGTTTGATTTTGATTTTTCTTTATTTTCAGTTTCATCTCTGTGTTGTCCTCGTTTTCATTTCTTTTTGTGTCGATGCGTATTCCCCCCATCTTCATTGCCCTCCCGTACTCACTCATATTGCATTGAGGGCAATGCAAGCTTCAGCTTGGGGGAGTCGCACTGTGTGCGCCATTTGAGTCTTTCTTTTTCGTTTTTGTGTCGTTTTCATCGTGTTTTTATTTTATGTTCTTTTTCCTCTTCTCTTCTTTTTATCTCTTTCTCCTAGAGATGAACCCTATGACGAATCTCCACAAAATCACACACACCTAGCATGGCATCGATAATCACATTCACTAACCCTAGGATATCGAGTCCTCTTGCATTTCATGCATCGCGGGTCCACTTAGCTTTTTGTGAGTCGTGCGTCGTGCCTAGCTGTTTAGTGTGCTTCTACTTTGTGATTTTACTTTATATACCTGTCCAGGAATGACCCCTAGATTATCATGCTTCGATTTGAATATGCGGTATTTATTTTCCCTGTCTGCTTCTGCATGATATATATATATATATCGTGTACTTCATTTCGCATGTGTCGGGATTCCACAATTAAGGACTAGGATAACCCATTTAGCCTATGCTCTATTTAGCGAGAATAGTTTCCTTTGCCCAAGTGTTTAGATTCCGACTTCTTTTTTTGTTTTACTTGGTGCAAATCCCCTCGTCGTGTACCATTCTCCCACTTGGGAGAGTACACATGTGTATAGCCAAAAACCCAAATATCCAAAAAAAAGAGAAAAGAAAAGAAAAACCCAAAAAGAAAAGAAAAGAAAAATTTTGTATAGCCAAAAAGTCAAAAAAAAAAATACAAATGCCCAAAACCCAAAAAAATTCCCGTGTGAATATTTTTTCCTACCTACCGAGAATTAAGGGAAGGCGAGAATTTGCACCGAGTGTTCTACTCCCCATCATCTCAACCCCCATCGTTTTCGAAAACACTTGGCTTGGGAACTTTTTAGCTAGTATCTAGGCTATAGTGGTGTGATTTCCTTAACCCTAGTTGTGGAGTCCCCGATGCATGATACGCTTCTATTCTTATACTCTTCTCATGCATGCTTGAACTAATATTCACCGCAATTTCAAATTCGAATCGGTATTTGGGTCGTTTCCTGGGTCTGTGTATATCGAGCTTTATTGCACATTGTAGATAGCGACACCGACTGCTAGCGCACGACCACACTAACTCGCGCTTCACCGCGTGGGCCCACGGCACTTATTTGGACTCGTATTCCTAGGTTTAGTGATGTGATTTGGCGTTTGCTTGCTTGGTGTGTCGTTTTTTATTTTGTTGGCTCTGACGGACGATCTAGGATATAGAGTTTTCTTTTTCTCTCTTTCTCTCTATTTTTTCCCCTCCGAGCTCCTACTCTCACTCGTCTTCCTCGAGGACGAGGAAGAGTTCAGCTTGGGGGATTTTGACGTGCGTTTATATTTCATATATTTACGCGCGTTTTCTTCCATGTTTTTCCGTATTTACCGCTGTCTTTTATTCGTTTTCTCGTGTTTTCTTGTGTTTTCTTGTTTTCTTTCACTTTTCTGTATTTTTCGTGTTTTGCAGGAGTTTGCTGGCATTTGGGACGCAAAACGATGATATCATGTGTCCCCAGAGCAACGGGAGGAGTCACGCGTGATCCAGGGGGTCAAACGATGAAGATTACATCTTTCAGCCCCTCACCCGGTCGGTTGGTCATCTCCAACCGATCGGGTGATGCACGCGTGCACCACCCGGTCTCAGCTGGAGCTCAAGTGGATGTCACCCGATCGGTTCACAGGCCGGTTCAACGGGGCCGATTCTCTGTCTTTTCAAGCCAAATTCCAACCGATCGGGTGACTCTCACCCGATCGGTTCATCTGTAGCTGATGCTGAGGAGCCGAGACACGGGCACCCAACCGACCCCTTCACCCGATGGCGCCAAGATCCAACCGGTCACCCCAAGAACTCAACCGACCGGTTCATATGACCGGGTGAAACTCCGCCATTTTCTGTTTATTATTTGTAACGGATCACCCGATCGGTTGACTTGTCAACCGATCGGGTGATACGAGATCCTATAAATAGGACCCCTAGGGTTCCAGAAACGGGGAGCTGTTAGTTTTTACTGTTTTCTCCTATTTGTGACGGTTGTAATTACTTTTCTATTGTAAGTTTTCGGATCTTTGTAAGACTTTAGTATTATCTTAATTGCTCTACTACCTTCGCATTCCTATCGTCTGATTATGATTTTAACGGTTCATTTTTGTTTAGATCGCTTTTTAATAAATATTTGTGAGTAGTTCCCAAATCTGGGATTTTGGCGGAAACCCCTTCGGGGGCTCTTCCCGATGCATCCATAGGTTTAGGAAATCGATAGGGATTAGGAATCTAACGGTTACGCGGGGTGTTTTATTGTCATCGGCGGGAAAAAGACCACCTTTGACCGTTGGCCAAGGGGGAATAAACTTGGCGGTTGACTCCCTAGCCATAGCTCACGCCCTTAGCGTAGAAGCCGAATCCTAGCGCGCGGGAGCGGCAGGATGAGATGTTGGGAGTTATCGTTGTGAGCTTAGTGCTCCCGGAATCGATCAGTGTTAATGGACACGGGAGTGCCCACTGATCGAACCCGGGAAGTCCGGTGTATCATCCTGGGCACCGACCGGAATATCGGGCCCATGGGATGCCGGTACCACTTTCAGAGGCAACGTCTCAGCATTAGACCCTAATTCCGATCGCCATCCTACCCATAGGCCGTATCGGCGAGAGTCGCTCGTTGGAGTGGAAACCAAAGTCCCGGGTTTATTTTCTTATTGTTCATACCTTGCATTCCTTTCCCGTGACAACCCATCAACCGATCCGGGCTAGCTCGCCCACGGGGTGATTTCAGTCCTCCTTGACACAAGCACATCCTAGCCTCCCTGTGTTCGACCCCCAAGCCACACTACAACACCGTGCGCTTGCGGTTACAAATATCTAAACCCTCACGCGGGTCCCCCGGCCATTTGCGGCTAGAAAACCGGGGGCACGTCAGAAGCTTGGGATTATGTGGCCTGAGTTCGATTAGGAATATGGTAATATCCTGAGTCAAATTCGAATAAGTATAGGCCGAGTCGAGTTTGTATTAGATGTAGAGCCCGGCTGAATAAGTCACTGCTCGATTGAGCAGAAAAGAATAAAAATATAAGGAATTGAGTTTAGAAATTTTTCCCTAGTACTCGACCGAGCTGCTTACTCAGCTTGGTCAAACTGAATTAAAACAGAGTGTTGTTTTCAGCTCTCTTTTGCTATTCCTGCAGATCGTCCGAGTAGGGTAGCTACTCGGTCGAGTCCATTAAGCTTTCCAGAGTGCCCTTTTAGCACTTTTGGGACTCTCCCTGCATCTCGATCGAGTAGGGTAGCTACTCGGTCGAGTCGAATAAGAAACAAAGTGCTCTTTTCGACCTTTTTGGGCTGTGCCTGTAGCTCGACCGAGTAGGAGGCTACTCGGTCGAGTCGCAATTAATTTCTAGAGACACTTTTCGCCTGTTTTTCCAGCTTTCTACAGCTCTTACTGTAGCTCGACCGAGTAGAGTGCTACTCGATCGAGTCGCAATTGATTTCCAGAGAGTGTTTTTGCCTTCTTTCTCCAATTCACTGCAGCTCGATCGAGTAGGGTAGCTACTCGGCTGAGTCACCTGTAACTCTTCCCCAAAGCTTGTATTTCTCTAAGGTGCTCTTTCCTTTGTTCCTTCTCCTTTATTTAATCGTTACGCACGTTCTCCTCATTGTTCAACCTGTGGAACGTGGAACTCATCAATTTTTTTTTGGTTTTGTATTTTCTTGGAATTAAAAAATTATTTATTTTGTTTTTGACTAAGAAAAGAAAAACAAAAAAACAAAAATAAAAACTAAGGGAAAGAAAGCTGGGTTGCCTCCCGATAAGCGCTTATTTTAATTCATAAGCTCGACTCCCTCAAGATTTTCAACGAATGATGTTTGGTGCATGTGAATTATGCTCGTCATGCTTTCCAATAATCCTGTGCAGTGGTATTTGGCATGCCTCTTCATGTCGGCCCTCAGCGGCCAAGGAGATAGTAGCCTCCGGTTCTTGATGGTGCAAGTGTATGTCCGTGGGCTCCTCGTCAAGGACTCGTAGATAGGCGGCCATCGCTTTGTTGTATATGACATTGTTGTCGTTGTCCAAGCTCATCATCATTGGATCTTTGGAAATATCATTCAAGGTTTGCTCATGAGTAGCTTCATCCTCCAAGAGATCAAGGTAATTAGTGTCTTCTTGCGGTGTGTGTTCCCTCATAGGATTTTGCAAGCGGAATTGGACATCAATATTTCCTACGTTCAGAGATAACGTCCCCATGCAGACGTCAATCAAGACATCGGCCGTCGCCATGAATGGACGACCCAAAATGATCTGCAAATTACCTTTCTCCAGTATGTCCATAATCACAAAAATCTACCGACACGCATAGCCCGGGCAGAATTTGAAGGATGATGTCGCGTGCGATGCCCACCGAATAAGTAATAGAGTGGTCTGCCAATTGAATGCTCATATCGGTAGGCTCAAGTTTCGTCCCGGTATTTAGCCTCTTAAAGATGGATAGCGGCATCAAACAAATACTCACTCCCAAATCGATCAATGCTTTGCTAATAGAGGTGCCGCCAACGAAGCACGACACCGTGAAACTCCCGGGATCCGGCAACTTCTTTGGTATATGGTTCTTAACAACTGAGGTGCAATTGTCTAAGAGCTTCACCTCCTCTTGCTTACACTTTCCAGTAATGAGATCCTTTAAGAATCTAGCGTATGTGGGGATTTCAGTGATAACGTCCATAAAGGGGTTGTTCAGTTGTATACCTTTGAGGAGCTCGGAGAACTTTACATATTTCTTCTTCATCTTCTCTAGAGCCAACCTTTGGGGATATGGAGGTGGAGGTCGGATTGCCTTGTTTTTGGCGGCATCCTTTGGAATAGAATTGTTGGAAGTGGTAGTAACATCTGCCGGTGCCGTAGCGCTAGTAGGTGAGGTAGATGGAAAAGCCTCCTTTACTTCAATAGCCTTGGGATCCTCTGTGGCCTTTTCCATGTCCTTTTCAGCGGTAATATCTTCTCCATCTTGAGCATGAGTAGACGGCTTTCGGCTCAAATTGCTAGAAATCGGAACCATGACAGTGTCGGTAGTCTTCCCTCCTCTCGTGGTAACTGCGACCACTGCATTTGCTTGGGCCCTAGGATTGGGCTCTAGCTGTGAAGGCAATCGCCCTTGCATCTTCATAAATTGAGACATTTGGCCCTTAAGCTCATCGATGGAATCATTGATAGACTTGAAACGCGCAGAATTCTCTGCATTTATCTTGGATTGCCCACTCATGAAGGTGTCCAATGTCGCCTCGAGATTAGGCTTTGGATCGGCCGGTGCATATTGTTGTTGTTGACGGTAATTGTACCCCGGTGGTCTGTAAGGCCCAGATGACCTAAACCCATATTGTTGCATAGGCGGCCCTTGTTGTTGAGGAGGTGGTGGAGGTCTTTGCTGTTGAGGATGTTGCAATCCTCCATTGGGGTTGCCATAAGAAAATCTGGGATGATTTCTTGGTTTCGGATGTTGCCATTGATTCATTCCCTCTCCGGCTACAAAGTGTACCTGCTCAGCTTGCATGTCTACTCCATTATATGGTCCTTCATTTAAAGCATGGCCTTACTCCGCATAGCCTTCATGCGTGGGATAAGCTAGAGTTCTAGAAGTGGTTGGAATGTCATCCAACCTCTGTTCAATCCTCGCTACCTATTTACAAAGAGTTTCAATAGAGCTACCAAGATGGGTAGCGATTTTTACCTTGGGGGCTTTAGTAGATGAGCGTTCGTCGCCCCACTGCTGAGTATTCGCATCCATTTGTTTCAGCAAAGATAAAGCTTCATCTGATGGCTTATACAAGACAGCTCCTTAAGCGGAGGCATCAATAATCATTTTCGTGCTTGGTTGAAGCCCACTGTAGAAACTTTGAACAAGATCCCACTCCACGACTTCATGGTGCGGACATTGATGCTGTAAGTCTTTAAATCTCTCCCAAGCCTCCTACAGTGACTCCGTAGGAAGCTGTTTAAAATTTGAGATCGCTCCTTGAATCCTCACCGTTTTGGGCGGTGGATAGAACTTGTTCACAAAGGCGGTGGCCAGCTGCTCCTAAGTCGTAAAGGTATTAGAAGGATGTGCTCGCAACCAATAGGAGGCCTTGTCCCCTCAGAGTGAATGGGAATAACCTGAGCTTAATAGCATCTTCACTCCTGTTCTTAGCATGTAACGTGTCACACTTCGCCAAAAACATGTCGATATGGTGGGTTTGGTTTTCATGAGGATGCCCTTGGAAGGGGCCCTGCTGCATGAGATTTATCAACCCAGTCTTCAGCTCAAACCTACCTACCGCCAGTTGTGGTCTCAAGATGGAAGAAGCTCCAGTAAAGTTTGGCTTAATATAGTCCAGGATGGACCCTTAGCGTAGAGGAGAAGCATTTCCCACTTCCATTTGATCTATAGTAGCCTGACTCCTTTTCGCTGCTCTTAGCTTTCTTGCAGTCCTTTCGATCTCGGGGTCAAATAATAATTCTCTGTCAAGGCTCCTAATGCAAGTGTTCATGCACAACAGGAACTCAGAAAAATACCATCAGTAACAAAGTAATAAAAGAATAAAAATAAGGGAAAGATAAGAGATGATAAGATTTGCAAACAAATTCTTCAATAGAAAAATAATTCAAGTAACACTGTTACAATCCTCGGCAACAGTGCCCAAAACTTGATCGCCCGTGAACTAACACCTGGAACTCACCTAGCAATGGAACGAACACCAAGTGCTAAATTTATCCCAAATGCGAATCCCGGCACTTTACGCAAGCGTACGGTTTCAAGTAATAGTATAAAAGATATCTATCCCACAGGGAAGGTAGAGATGTTATTGTCTTGGGTTATTTTTAAATCTCAGAATATAGGTTGCAGTCAGTTTCGAAAGATTATTTGTTTAGGATTGTGAACGATTAATAAAGACTAGGGCTTTAAGAATCACCGCTAGGATCGTGGGATGTCGATGCTTGGTTAAGACTCTTACGTTGCATTGGTTTTATAGGGATTGTCGCATCCAAGATGTGGAACTCATGGTTCTAAGCACCATGAATCTAACGTATCGCATTAACCCATAGGCTCACACGATACGTGCATTAAGAATCGACAATATTCAATCCACTCTCGTGGACGGAATGATCTCATGTCACGCCACTCTCGTGGGTTAGAGCTCCGATGTATTTTGGTGGCTCTCATTGATGTAATGGCGGTACCCGGCAATTAGTAATATAGTTCATCGGTGGATCCCATCAAGACACGAGTCGGACATGGTCACGAGTCCCAATTGAATCCACTCACTCCCTAATTAAGCCTATAGGATACTCCTTAAGCCAATCGATTCCACCGACCGTGGGCACGATCTCAGTACGAGTTCTCCTACAAACTTTACAAGATCAACCAAAATACTTCCCTTTTATACCAACAGAACCTAAAAATCCTAACTTTGCATCTCAATCCTAAACCCATGGGCTAATCCATTAGCCCTAGATAGAACTACTCACGCATCGTAGAAATAACAACAAAAGATTCAATAGATGCAATGTAATTCATCATGGCAATGGAAAACATCAAAAAGCAATAGAAAGTGTAGAGAATTGTTACCAATGCGTCGTAGAGCAATAGCAATCCAAAGAGAATTAAGAAAACAAGATTCCTTGCGCAAAACAATAATAAAAATCCAAGTTTTGCTTCATACAAAATAGCGACGGCACAAAAGAGTTATAGCAGTTAAACATTCACAGCAATTTGCAACCTGCAGCAATTTAATCATTTGATAGCAATTTGCAATACTATTAGCAACATGTAACAATTTAACATTTAATAACGAAACTGTAACGTTGTCAGCAACATGTAGAAAAAGAGGTTAGAGCAATAATTAATAACCAGTCTATTCTAGTGATAAGTCAATGTCCAAGAGTACGAGAGATGACTAATATGCACCCTGTGATAGGAGCCAATCCGTGACGCTACCACCAACCCCATAGGGTGACGGTCAAGCTCTAACCTCCTTAAGTGTGAAGGTATTCGGTTGGATGCATCCAGTCACTCAGTAACACTTGTGATCATAGACTACCCAAATCTCACGTGTCAAGTCAAGTGCTGGGTCAAAAGTACGTGTACTATCTATTTATGTTGGGGTTCCATCTTCCATTCATTTATATCGAAGTACCATCTTTGTAACGACCCGCTCTCAGGGGGGCCATTACTTATTTGATTACATTTGCAGGTTTGTAGATTACCAGTGAAATCAATATAGCTACAATACAGAGATGAACCAATACTCAAACCCGTGTACATTATTACAGTCCATATTTGAAATACAACACTCCACAACAATCACACTGAATACATGAAAGGAAGTACGGAAAGGAAATACAGAAAAGCAAATACAATATTCACATTAACTCAACTATCTCTAAAAATCAGCAGTCTCTGGGTCAAACTCTGGCTCCTCAAACTCAAGGGCCTCTTCTTCGATCTGTATGTCGTCTGCCGGTGCCATAAAATGGAACCGTAGGTCGGTTACAATAATTCTAAAAATAGAAAGGAAGCAGGGCACAAGTATGACTAAATCAGGTGATAAAAGGTAACGAAGTACAAGCAAACTAGAGCGTAAAGTAAAGTACAGTACAACAACTGTGACAAGACGTACATAACGGGTAGTAAAGGTAAGCAGAACTAAAAGAAGACAACAAACTGTACCAACAGTGCACAAGTGTAAATCAGGCTAAGTAAGAAAAGCATGCTAACATAGTAGCTATAGACAAGTGTGACAGGTAAAGTATATGCAGTTATGCATACAAGTGCGACAAGTAAAGTGCTGGTGGCTACGCAGGTGTGGTAAGTAAAGTGCATGCAATGCATAAAGTAAAGGTGACCGTGCAAGCAATAACTACACTAGAACTACGTGACTCAAGTAGGAGAGTGCGATATGCAACCATTGAGTTCATCTCTTTCCTGGATGCGCTTACCCAGACGAATGCTGAAACACAGGCAGTGGTACATATATTTGCCGAAACACAGGCAGCAGGACAGGATACAGAAACACAGGCAGCGGTACGGGAAGATGAACTCCAGTCACTCCCACACTCTCTCAAATAATGAGTTACCCCAAACCCCAGTGCAGTCTTATGTGTTCTATGCACATGTTTCATACGGGATGTTTCACAATATGTTCCAAACAATGTACCACATGATATTATAAAACATAGATTAGTTCCCAATTTACAATGATTATTGAACCAAAACTACTGATTGAATTTCTTATTGAAAACCAGAAAGTTAGGAACCCATTCCAAAGCAGACTGGGCCGAAGCAAAGTGGATGCTAAGAAGTTTGAGGATAAAGACAAGTCCAACAATTGTGATGTCGATCTCATGCTTTGAGCATGTGGTATTTCTATTAGTACATAGTTTACTCAAGTAAATGGTCGTGTGTTACAACCACCAAAGTTGAAAGTTGGCAATGTCATATGCTTCTGTAGTTGATTAGTCCTATTGATTAGGTCTCTAGTTTTTTGGTTCTAGTCAATAGCCGTTCTGAGGCTATGATGTTTAAGTTCGTACGAGTACACTATCTAATTTTCTAAATTTAGAATTCATTGTGACTTACAATTTCGAGGTGGTTGTAGTGAGCTAGAACTAGAACTAAAGCTTCCAAGGGTACTGGTGTACGAGAATCGGTACCTGAAATCATAAGAAATTGTTGGTTATAAGCCATACCAATTTCTATCTATTTATCTTGATTGTTCTTAATTTTCTAATAGCTTGAAAAGGTGACAAAATACATTCTAAAATTTTAGGTAGGCTAGATATGAGGAATATAATTTTACCTAAGAAGGAAATATTTTTCTGAAGCGTCGGGTATTTTTTATAATTTTTAAAAGCTCAAGAACGATTTAAAAACTAATTTTAAATAGTTAAAGTAAATGTTCAATAATTTTTTCTGAATAAACTACGTATCAGAATACATCAATTAAGTTGTCAAAATGATCGTCTCGTTATATACTACGACATATAATTTTCTCGTACGCCAGTGTACGTGAAATATTTAGGATATGAATTATTAAGTGAAAATACCGTAATTAGCTTTTATCTTTAAAAATTTACTGTGAAAAATATACTCGCCTGATCTGGATGAAATCAGCGACAATGTGTCCGCAATGTCACGCTCGAATTTTTGGCCCAGGTCTTGTATTTTTCTGAGGTATTATAGGATTTATTATGGATTTAAATCAGTAAACCCATAAACGAAAATACACACGTATTTTTGTATGTACGTATAAAAATACGTATGAAAGCCTCACCTTCTTCGTTTCATGAGAGTAGTAGCATGGGGGGAAAGGGTGTTGCGTTCGTTGAGGCCGCCGATGGGGGACTGGAGGGCGGCGGAGGGTGGCGACCTGCGGAGGGGAGGTCGGCGATGCGGTGGCGACGCGGACGACAGCGTGGCTCCGACGGGCGGTGTCGTTTGAGGCAGTGGAAAGGAGCAGGGACTCGAGCTGTAGGGGTTGTCGGGGCTTGTCGGGGACGACAGCTGCGGTGTAGAGGGCGGGCGAGAGCGACGGGAAAAGGCGGCGACGACGAGCGCTCCACCTGAGGGGGACGCTGGTCGGGGTCTAAGGCAGGGAGAGCGGCAGGGCTGTGTCGTGGTGGAAGCGGGATGTCTGGGGCTTAGGCTAACTGCGAGGTCGCCAAGGGAGTGGGCGGCAGCGGCAGTGGCTGAGGAGGGGCGGCGACATGGCGGTGGGCATGGGTGAGGGTGTGGGATGCGGGGGTGAGAGAGTGAGAGAGAGCGCAGGGAGAGGGGACGGGCTGAGGGAGAGAGGGAGAGTGTTTGGATTTTTAATAATATCGTTTAATTGTGGTATTAAGTGGGATTAGTGGGTATTTATAGGGTTAATGGGTTCATGAACCCACATTAACATTAATTACAGTTGTTAGCTTTTTTGACTAAACTTAGACAATTTTAAATGTGTCCCCTCCCATTTTATAGTCATGGTTAGGGTAATCTAATAGTTAATTAGGTTAAGGTAATTAGTAATTAGGTTAATGTAATAAGTAATAACGATTATATTGAAATATCATTTTCTTTATACAAACGACTCCGAAAAATTACGAAAAAAATAGTCATGGGTTCGTATCATTACGAGGATCATGAATATGAAGTCAAATTTAAAGTTTGACTGACGAAAAAATTAGAAAAAAATTCATTTACTCATTTTGAACTTGTGTGATACCCTCGTAAATACGGAAATTCGTGTACGCTGAAACCAGATCGTTACAATCTTCCGTTCAGTCTATTCAGTTTATTTGCATCATATTAGATGCGTATGATGTCTCATTGGTCTATTCAATAATCTCAACCAATTTTACACTTTTGTGATTTAGTTACGCAATTATACGAAGTATATAAATGCACAATAATTTAAAGAAACAAGCATAGAAAATGGTTTTGACTAAGCAAATGAGGATAAATAAGTTTAAAATATTTTTAAGGCTAGTAAACTTCTTTCAAGATCTTCAAATTATTAATGTGGATTTTTCTTAATTTATACGATCCAAAAACTAATTAACAACGAGAAATCGATTTTTCATTATATTTTTTAAAGATTTCTCTAGGGCAAACCAAACGTCGGAATTCTTCCAACAAGGGGTCAAAATAACTGTATTAACTTGTACTACAACATATATTTTTCTCTTACTTTAGTGTACATGAAAATCTCATGATATGAATTTTAAAGTGAAATCAGCTTTATTGTGTTTTGCCTTTGAAAAATCATTATGGGAGATGTGCTTGCCTTTTAGTGATGAAACCAATGCCAATGAGTCTGTTTCGTCGTTTCTGATTTTCTAAGCCTTGTCTCGTATTTTTCTGAGGCCTATACGATTTATAAAAAAATTATTACGATCAGTCTATTTCTATACGTATTTAAATACAAATTTAAAAACGTATTTTTGTATTTAATATTACAACTCTCGTTCTCACCATCGACGCATTGCAGCTTGGGGTGTTCGGGGCATCGCCGTCGACGACTGGCGGGGCGGAGAGCAAAAGCGAACGGCGGCGGAGGCGACGAGTTCTCCGATGAAGGCGGGCGGGCGACGGCAGCGGTAAACGGGGTGAAGCCTGCGGGGGGGGGGGGGCTATGCTGCTGTTGTTCTTACGGGGCATTTCCGTCATTTGGTGGTTGGCGTCGGGGTGCAGTAGATGTCAAAGGAGACTGCGGCGGAGGCGCTGGCGGAGGCGCGTGGGAGGAGCGGGCTCCGGCGGTGGAGAAAGAGGGATGGGCGGTGTCTGCAGGCTGGGTTGTTTGCTCGGGGGTTCTGCTCATCGAAAGAGGCGGTGCGTGTCACGACGATGGTGTGGGGTGCAGTCGGAGGCGACGGGAGCGGCATGCGGTCGTTGACGCCGGATGGAGGTGAGTGAGAGAGATCAGAGGTGGGAGGGAGCAAGGGGGTGGTCTTGCGGCTGGGTGCTTGGGGTTTTGTCATTCGACGTGGCGACGGTGTCGTCGAAGAGGTGGCGACGAGAGGGGATGGGACGGTGTTGGAGTGGGGAGAGGAGGAGCTGAGAGCGAGGAGTGGGTTTGGGCTAAGGGTTTTCGAATGTGGGATGAAGCTGGGGGGGTTTATAGTTAACTAAATTAATATGATAATAAGTATGTATTTAATACTTAGTCAATGAATTAATTATGTTAGGTTAATATTTTGACTAATTTAAGAACTTTTTGTCTGAACGGATAATATATGGGATGCCATGATAGGGGTTGGTGGTTGTAATTAGGGTAAAAATGGTAATTAGTGGTAGTAAAAAGTGATTAGTAAGGGTAATTAGCAATATAATATCATTATATTACCAAAATACCCATTAATCACATATGATTCCGAAAAATTACGAAAACAAAGCCATGGCTTCGTATAGTCGCGAGGGTCGTCACTACGAGGTCCATTTTGAAGTCTGAGATACGAAGACACGAGTTTTGGGCCAAAATGTTTAGGTTGCGGGTTTGCAGGTTATAGGTCGATTTGACTCCAGAAAACAACGAAATTAATATGGGGAGCACTAAATGGTCATAGAATCTCATGGTAGAAGTTTGAAATCGTTTTGATAACGTTTATATAGAAAAATAATATATAAGGGTATATCGGTAATAATTAAATATAAATTATTTTATAAATTATTTAGGAATATTGGATGGCACTCGAATTTACTAAAATAGGCTATAACTATATTGATACTACAAAATATTTTTTATAAATGGTTTTGAAACCAATTTGAAATTAACTTCTAACCAACTATTTTAAAATACTTGTAATATATGAAAATACGTGGAATACAAATATACGCGTACTGATGGATACGGGCCGTCACACTGACATAAACAAAACTCTTTTGATTGTATGTCGCATATAGATGGTTTTATAACTTAGAACTTCACTTAGCTCAAAAATGGAACCAATCAACATGCTAGCTCCTACTGACTTTGAGAACGTACTGGTCTTAATACTTCAACTTGATTTCTAAATCTCATTTAGAATGTTGATTATTAAGTATAACAAGCACATTTGTGCTGAATGAGTTGAAAGGGAATGTACTTGTATCAGGTTGTTTTCACGAATAAGTTATATCAAAATCCATTTATAGGAGTCTTGATGGTAACTTACTCAATCATAACTACCCATACTAATTTTCCTTTATCTGCATTAACCTTCTTACTTGAAGTATTACATGCAGGCAAACAAGAAATTTTCTTATTGTGCGCATTATCAAGATCGCATCTAATGTATATGCACCTGGAATATTCTCGTTACTATAGATTTTTTATAATACTGACTGCTCTAATTAATCGCATCAACTCAGAAACATATACAACAACTCAGAAAACACCAGAGTATACTTGTCAAGATATCAAAAACAATGACTTTAATTAAAGAAAATTGTTCACAACATTTTCGTTCCGAGTGACATTCACTCAATCATTGTTCAAACTCTCATCGTCTCATTAATTCAAAAAGTAAAATTTAGACAACATCATTGATATCTCCGAAGTCCTTTGACAGCCCCAGCAACAACGATTACTCTAATTGCCAACCGAACCAGGAACTTCACCCATCCACAGCTTCAAGCACCTATAGACAATATACATATGTTTAGTGATCATACCGATATCTCATATCACGTATTAAGCTTTATAGAAATTAATATAGTTTTAAACAAGAATTATACCTGAGGTTGAGGCATCACCATGCCCCTTTTTCTCTACAAGGTAAGCTTTGCAGTTCCTCTTCCATTGTCCAGGCTTATGGCAATGGAAACATTCAGACTCAGACGGCGCCCCTTTCTTTTTCTTCCCCTTCTTGCCTTTGGAAGGTTGATGGATCTGCCTCTTCATACCCTTGCCCTTAGGCTGGTGAGAAGAAGCAGGGCCGACAACCAACACTAGTGGGTTCTTTTCGATTCTCTCCTCGAACTGCTAGAGCATGTTCAAGAGACCTGGAAGTTCCACCTCAGTGTTGTTCATTATAAAGCTTGTAATGAACGTGTTAAAGGTAGGGGTCAAAGACTTTAGGATTATGTCTGTTCTCATCTCATTTTCAAAGACAAATCCGAGCTAGGCTGCATCCTCTATGTACCCGATCATCTTTATCACATGATCCTCGACGGGGGCCATCGTCATCTTAGTTTCCCAAAGGTTGCAAGTGGCTTGGAATCTGGCAGCCCTAGAACACTCACCATACAATTCTTCTGCATTTAAAAGCATGCTCTGAACATCCATATGTTCATGCTTTCTCTACAGACCGTTGTTCATTGAGGCCAGAGTAAGGCACCAGGCCTTGTTGGATATGAGCGTATACGGACCTCAGATGTCGCGTGCACGAAAGCGTGCGCGAAGGGAACCTTTTCTCGTGTGAAATGGACCACTCGATAAGTGGAAAAAGCCACTCGATAATAGGAAAAAGTCACTTTATAAGTGCATAAAGACACTTGATAAGTGAATGAAGAAGAGGATAAATGAATGTGCTAATATAGGCTAATAAGCTTATATTTAGTTATTTCCTACAATAACTACCCCTAAAGCCTATAAATAGGACCCAAGGGTAAGGCATTCACACTACACTTTCCATGCCATAAGTTTGCATAAGGCATCTTATGTTCTTCTTCTCCCTTCCATTAAAATCCTCTTCTAAATAGAGATTTAGCGGTGAAACGCTGCTTCGATCCTACGTGACGAAGTACCGATCGTTGTGGCGAATACGAGGGTGAAGTTCAGAGATTACGGTGCCGCATACGCAAGCATAAGTCTATGTTATTCGATCCTAACGTCGTTGTTTTGACAGGATCCTACATTGGTATCAGAGCCATATGGGTTCGCCCCGGTCAAACCGTTGCCCCGTCGAACCGATGAACGAGGCGTTGGGTATCCTACCATTATGGATATGGTAGGAACGCTTCGTGACAGAGAGAACGCAGCGGTTGTTCTTTTCACGTTAGGGTCTTCTGTCATTACGGAAATGTCAGAAACTCTACGTGACGGGAAGAACCGACCGTTCATATCGCCAAGCTCGCACTCTTCATGGATGCTGAGTCTCCATTCAATTGAGAATGGGTGCTCTCTTCATGTGGAGCGTGTAGTTTGCGAACTTTAGAGTATGTTATTTTTTCATTTTGGCACACGGCCATTAGTGAATAACTATTTTCTCGACGAACGGGTGTCTCATCGGAGAAGAAGGTGGTGGTTATTCCCATCGGAGAAGATGATTTTTGGTGCATGATCACCATGGCCAAATGGGCTATGGCGGCAATGCATCCCCCCTCCCCATGCGGAGGGGGTTGGCTACGGCCAATAACAACCATGGCCACCCCTCCGTCGGGGGTGTGCGGCCAACCCCATGCAAGGGGGTGACCGGCCATGGCCATATGGGCCATGGCCGGCCATGGCCAAAGGGCCATGGCCAGGCCGGCCGAGGTGCTCTAACAAGATGGGACATGTGCTCTAACACGTCTACCAGCTACCTAAGACGTAGGAACACTAAAAACCTAGACTCCGGGCTTATAATTTGGATGTTCTAATTTATTTAATGGATATTCTATAATTATTATCGCTGTTCCGATAGTTCGCATTTACAAATGGACCTGCATGGGCCACCAATAAAACCTGTCACGCCCCGCTTCCCAAAAATGTGGAGGCGAGACGTGAGAAGGTCCGGTCAGACTTGAAGCTGCAAAGCTCCAAGCCCGATAAGCGTCAATCAACAATAAATTGGCAGGTCCTTGCAACGCGATACGAAACAAAGATAATAATGAAGGGAAAAGCGACAAAGGCAAATCTCAGAATATCCATCATATTAAATTCCAACATCACAGAAAAGGCCACCAGGCTCTAAAGGAAAAACTAACGCCCAAACATGGCCAACCAAGTACAACATACAAGCAAGGGTGTCACTCATCGACAACTAACAGTAAACCTAAACAAAGGAAGAGAACACAAGCGGCCTCTAAGACAGGTCACCAGTGACCACAAACTCCTCCTCGGCAACCATTGGCTCAGCGCCAGCAACCACTACGCCTCTCCAACGAACCCTGACTCAGGATCTAACATGTGTCACCCAAAAGAGAGAGGGGCACATGTCAGCAAGTCTAAAAAGACTTGGACAAGGAAACTGAAAGTAAAGTGAACAACTTAGCAGTTCTAAAAGTACGCATGACATGGCAGTTATGGTATGAGTGTACGAGCAAGACATGGTACAACACCAAGTACAAGTGAACAGTTAACAGGGCATGACAAGAGTAGCCAAGCTACTAACAACCTCAATCTTTTCACTAGTCACGATTTCAAGTTATTTGTAGATGTTTACGCCTTACAGCTGAACTGTTGGACATTCACACTGAGTGTCCGCTTAACACTACCCCAGAACCCAGAGTTTACGCCTTACAACTGAAGTTGCTGATCGGGCAGACTCCCAGTTGAATGGCCGCTTAACCCTTACCCCTCCAACATGTAAACAAGCCAGGGTCCCTGTACACGATGCTCAGTAAATGAGCCAGGGTTGCCCCGCACAAGAGCTTGTTATTAGGTTCACAATTTGGCGTAGGGTTGTGCCCGCTAAAAGCAGGTGCCTAGCCTCAACAAGTCGGGCATTGGCTTTTGACCAACACATGTGCCCGCTTCTGGATCACGAGCCAGGAAGTGTATTTGGCTTAGGGTTGTGCCTGCAACGCAGGTGCCTAGCCTGAACAAGAAAGTACAAGTATAGTAGCGTGTGCTACGAATGCAACAATCAGACATGGATGGCATGACATGGCAAGATGTAATTTAAGTGCGTACAGATAAGGAATTTAAACAAGGCAGTTACAAATGCATGGATGCCATGGCAGTTATGAACAAAACAAGTTAAAGGGGTTGGATTTAGCTTCGTTGTCAAGCTAGATCAAGTGAGGTGACGGATCTAGTTTCGTTGTCAAACTAGATCAAATAGGCGTCTAAGCAGCTATCATTTCACTACCTAGTCTCTTTTACGCTACGGTACAAAAGTGGCCTAAAACATGGCCTAACAAGCAACGGGCAAGTTTCACTTGCCTAGTCTCCAAGGATGACGATCAACGAGGCACGTCGCACAAAAGCTAATCTACGGGAATGGAATCGCTGCCATGGCAAAACAACATCAGAACAATAACCAAAACCAGTTTTATAACCGAATCCTACGACGTCTAATATCCATTTTTATTAGGGTTTCCAATAAAATCACAATGATGGTTATGAGAATATTAAAGGATCGAACACTACCGAATAGAAGTGGAAGATCGATGCCGAGCAAGCACGGCGACGGAAGAACGATCTGGAGAACCATGGCTCAGATCTAGAAACTGGGAGAAAATCTGGAGAAATGGGATTTTGGGGGTTTACCGTCGACCTAGGAGAGGTGGCCGGCGCAAGGAGGGGATGATGGGGCTTTGGGGATGAAGGAGGAGGGCTAGAGAATGATGGAAGAGTATTGGGGTAAAAGGAGGCTCAGATCTGAATGAATGAAGAAGAAAAACGTTTGGGGGGGTTTAAATAGGTAATGCTGGCGGCTGGGCAAACCCTAGGTTTTCCACAGCGATTAGTCGGTCAAAGAAGGTTGGCTGACCGACTAGTTTAAGAACTAGTCGGTCGGTCGTTCTACTGTGACCGACTAAGAGCAATGCTGCGAAAAAGAATAAAAATCTGGGTAATGAAATTAGTCGGTCTGTGAAGGCCCGTCGACCGACTAGTTTGAGACCTAGTCGGTCGGTGAGTGTTCATTGACCGACTAACGATAAACAGTAACTTAGGTAAAATTTATCAAAGGAACTAGTCGGTCTGAGAGCAAGTTTTGACCGACTAGTTGCGCATCTAGTCGGTCAGTGGTTGTTCTTAGACCGACTAAGAGTAAACAGTAACTCCTGAATAATTGATTTAATAAACTAGTCGGTTCCAGAAGAGTTCCTGACCGACTAGATTGGAATCTAGTCGGTTGGTTCCCCTTCTTGAACCAACTAACGTACACGAAAAGAGTCGATTCGAAGCGTGAAGCTTCGGGAAGGATTCCTATGGCTCCTAAGCTCAAACTAACTCTAATATATGAGCGATATGAAGCTCGTCATGAGTGACTTACTCCAAGCTCGACGATCTAAGGAAGAAGCTAGAAAATCACAACGAAACGAACGAAAACGAAAGCTACGGAAGGGAAAACACACATATGGAGAAAATCCACCAAAACGTATATATATTATCGATTACACTAATATAGAAAAACCAGTCGTTACAAAAGTCCTCCATATATCCGATGCAGAAGAGTAATATGAGATAAGATCAAATGTTTTTCTATCTATTCCACACAATAAAATATTCATATCTCTAGCATTTATAGCACACACATTTCTAGCATCCAAATTACTTTCAAGCTTAGAGATTATAGTATGTCCGTTTTCAATAATGTACCAAGTGTCAACATCAACGGATAGTAAATAATTTTTCATCCTAGCCTTCCAGTATATATAATCATGGTCACTAAATAGAGGAGGACGATCAATAGGCATGCCATGAGCAAAAACCAAGTTTAGGGTATTCATTATTTCTAGACTAGATCCTCTAACCTGCTCTGATACCGCTTGTTGGATCGGATCTAAGCCTAGCGGGGGGTGTGTGAATAGGCTAATAAAAATTCTCGTGCAACCCATGAGCAATTACATGCAGTTATAGCAGATGCAGAGTAAATAATAAGGAATCACAGAGTACGCAGTAGAGTTACCCTGGTTCGGTCATCCCCACAACCTACGTCCAGCCCCCAAAGCAGAAACTAGATTAATAATGTAACGGGTACATCCATAAAAAGCTAGAGCACCTCCTCTATGCTTACCAGGCTCTCAGTAACCCACTCGACCGGTGTTCAACAAAACTAATCCTAGTAAAAGATGTCTATTGACTAGTCCCAACTAGTCAAGTCCCGCTTGTCTAGTACCACACTAGACAAGACCCCAAGACACAAGTATGGTAAAGTTTCCCCTATAAAGATCGCTACACTACTTCACAACTATAACAATAAAGAGTTTATGAAATCTCAGATTGTGTAGCAGTAGTCGTCTCTATCAATCAACTCAAGTCAGATCAAGTCTGACGATGATGTAGTCTCTGATCTCAGCAACTCAAGTTGCGACTAACCCCCTTGGTATGTTGCGGCCTAGGATGTCTCCCCATTGAAACTTGTGGCATTGGGCATAGATGTTGAAGATGACTCCCTCTTTAATAGATTGCGACAATGAAAACCTCTCTAGGGTGTTGCACAATACTTGAAGAAGATGGTGTTGAGTCCCTTGTGCAGTGTTGAAGAAGCCCTTGCTTGGGGCTGCGGCCTACATGCTTTTTAATGGAGATAGAAACTCTTTGGCTTTGGCTTGTAGTGTTGCACAAGGAGGAGAGGATGATGCTTTGGAGAAGCTGTGGCCTTGCAAGCTTGAAGATGCAATGGAGCTCTTGGATATGTTGCACATGGAGGCTTAAAGATGTGGCAAGGTTGTGCAATGATGGCTTGAGCAAGGAGCTTTGGCAATGGGGTTTGGCAAGTTGCGCACGGGAGGAAGATTCTATGGGATGTTGTAGGCTTGTTGAGCAATATATGGTTGGATGTAATCCTAACTTGAATATGATTTGAATGAATCACCTTGGAAGATCTCTTCTAGTCACATTAGGATATGGAGTTTGAATATGGACGGCTATATGACTTGAATAGGATCTTATTTAATCTCTTATATTGATTTGCATGAGATTCTCCATATCTCTCCATCTTTGACCAAGTCTTCAATTTGTATGGCTTTAGGATTTGATTCATGCACCAATTGATTTGAATCAATTCAAATATGGATTTGAATTGGTTTCCCCCTTATCTCCCCATCTTTGACTTAATCCAATATTTGTAGCCATTATCTTCATCTTTGACCAAGTCCACTTTGCTAATGAATGGCAAATTCTCCATAACTTTGACTTAGTCTCCCTTTGAATATTTGTGAGAGTGACACTCCTGAAAAAACACTTAGGACACACATTAAATCGTTCACACATGTTTGTTATCATTAAACACGAAGTTATCGATCGTTGTATCCAACTACACGTTGTATCCAACATTAATGACATTGAATCATTATTATTAATTGCAATTATTTCTTGTTCTTTCCTTTTCTTTTTTTGCAATTAATCCATATTCTTAATTTCAATTATATCCTTGTTCCTTCCATTTTCTCTAGCTTTAAACCCTTCCATATTTACTACGAAACCCTACCCTATTATTCACGCACACATCCCACTACTCTACAAAACCAAACGGGGCCCTCCCTCATCTCCATTCCAGCCGCCACCTTCTCTCTCAAAACCCACAAACACAAAAACCCTAGCACTCAAACCTTCCACACGCGCAACTCACCCCGGTCCCCAAGCGCCCACGTCCTCCCCCTCCAGCCTGCAACTCCGTCTATCTCTCCACCGCATCCCTTAGTGCCAGTGCAACATGTACTCCGACCATATTTTCGACCGCACACAGCCACTTCCTCCTTGCCCACAACAAACCCGCCAGCATCTCTCCCACCGCCGCTGCACATCCCCTCCAACCAAACCCAGCCACCGACCAGCTCCCCTCCGACCCAAGCTCTGCCACCTCCACGACAACAAACCACACCACTATCCGACTCACCCCTCCTCTGACTGCCACCTCCCTCTTTAGACTGCCGCAACCACCTCTTGCAACCAACCCCATTCAACCCCTCCTCCGACCAGCAACAAACCACGTCCAACTCCGACTCCGACCATCATCCCGTAACCCGACGACAGCAGCCCAGCGCCGCCACCAGCGCGTCCCAACCTTCGAATGCAGTCTTCGCTGCCGTCTAGCCCCACTTGCCACTGCCAACCACCACCTCTGATTCCCACGCCGTCGTAGTCACCGCACCACGCCGGAGCATCGCCACCGTCTTCAACCTGCGACAGCAAACACGTAAGCTCTTTACAACATGTTAGTTTTGATAAGATTATTATATATTAATTCTGTTAGTTGATAAATAGGTTAAAATGTATGTTAGTTTATAATAATATTAGTTAGTAATTAACATAATGTTAATTGTTCAAACAGTAAGTTAGTTTATAATAATGTTAGCTTTTTGTAATGATATTAGTTAGTATAATGTTAGTTTTGTTAATGACATCATGTAAGTTTATAAAATAATGTTAGTATATTATTAGTTTAATAATATTAATTTTATAATATTAAGTTCTGTTAACATGCATGAGTCTTATTAATTAGTATGTTAGTTTTTAAGATAATGTTAGTTTAATATTAGTTAGTGATATTAATTTATAATGTTAGTTCTGTTAAAAATCAGTAGGTTAGTTTATAATGTTAGTTTTAAGAGATTAGGTATAATAACATTAGTTTTTAAGTTCTGTTAGTATTAGTGTTGTTAATATCGGTATGTAATAATTTCTGAGAATAATAGTTTTGTTAATAAATTCGGTTAATATCGGTATGTAAGAATATTAACTTTGTAATATTAGTGTTGTTAAAATAGTTATATATTAGCTTTATAACACAGTTGGAATATTAGCATATATATATAAATCAATACCTCAGTTTTGTTAATGCACATAAGTTAGTATAATATTAATGTTGGTAATAACAACATATTATATATAATCATGTATATGTTAGTATAATGGTAATTAATTAATTAAAAACTTTCAGTTTAATATCATATCCGTGATGTAGATACAACGCACCTCTTGTCCCTATCATCTGGACACCCAAAATCGCATCGACCAGGCAAGTATTTATCACCTACAAGTTTTAAGCTACATTGCTCAGATTTTGTGACTGAAATTACTAAATGTTAAAATAACAACTTTTTGTAAGTATATTGCCTAATAGATTTTGAAATAATTTAATGAACCTGGTGATGCGTCGGATTGCTATAATTTAATGAACCTGGTGATGCGTCGGATTGCTTTTACTATCAAAATATTTCTGACATTTTAATGATGTGTACTCTCATTGCTTGTTATATCATTATTGGTGGAATGAACGCCCCTAATGAAATGTAATACTGGGCCCTTGGGGCATATACAAAACATTGGGCCCTCGGGGCATTTACAGAATATTGGGTCCTTGTGGCATACATTGAACGATATGGACACACAATGACACTATGGGTGGGGTAGTCCATTGTAATAGAGTGCAGAATGCTTGATTGCACCCCACCGGTAAATTTGACCGTCGCCCAG